>JANTQI010000080.1:20833-163193 GCA_032988985.1 Emmonsiellopsis sp. PD_5 | reverse complement strand
TCCCCAGGGCCAAGAGTATCCCCAGGGACAAGAGTCTCCCCAGGGCCAAGGGTCTCCCTGGGTATAGTAGTTGCCCCAGGGCCAAGAGTACCCCTTTCCCCCAGGCACACACCAATCTGTAAAGGAATGTTGTTTTTATTAAGCCTCCTCATGTTTTCTCTCCTATGCTCCTTCCATTCATTTTTTTTCTCTCATACTGTTTGTTCCTCTCTATTCCCCTTCAGGAGAAAGACCGTCCATATTTGAGATTGGAGAGCAACTTAATTTGTATGTAAAAAAGTAAAGAATATTAAGAGATTGATAGAAAGGGTACTACTTCTTGCAAAATAGGATGAACTGCATCACCAGTGATCAAGTCACAGTTTTGCAATGTAGTGGTCCCTTAGTACACTTAAGAGCCACCAAGCATTATTTCTGAGAAGCAAAAGCCCCTTTGATTTTCCAGATCTAAAGTAAAAAAACGTTCGAAAAAATCACATCCAATAGGTCCCTAGATCGTCCCAATCGTCCCAGCTTGGGGAGGTATGAGACAGGAGTTCTTCGCAACGAACAACACCATCAAACAAGGTTCAATTTCACAACACCACCCAATGTTTGCATTTGACATGAGATAACACATTTTTATAAGTTATGTCACAGCAATATGCTTTCTTCCCTGACAGCTCCTTTTCTAGACCATTAAGAAGAGTAATCATTGCTGGCTGAAAATCTGTGTTGTGTAATGCAACTCTTGGTAGACCTTTCAGAAACAGTACCTAACTCTTCAATACATCAGTAATGATTTGAGCTTCATGCTCATTGTCAAGAAAGTGCAAGATGGTTTTGGTATATTCACTGAAATCCTCCAGCACTGATTGGGCAATTCAGTATAAGTATGAGAGATGTATGGCAACACTCTGGGCCATGATCTCCAGGCTCTCAAGAGATGCAAAGTTGACCCCAACCAAGGACCCAGGTCTAGTTGTGAATGTTGCATGTAACCAACCAGGAGGAATATATACAACTCTAGATGAATTGACACAAGCAACATATCCACCCATAAGTTTGCTTGAGATCTTGGTGAGGCGGCCAGATTCACCTGAAAACTGTGCAAACACTTTAAGATTTTCTTCCACTGGTGGATACAAAAGCCATATATGCTCAGAGTACCCTATAGACTGAGACAAGCCATGTTGATTCTGGTCTGTTTGATATTAGCATTGTATGGTAATAATTGAGAGTCTATACAAACCAATATGGATATCAACAAAGTTCCCTGCAGGTGCAAAATTGGCTAACAGATCAAGGCCGTTGTCATTTACAATCCAAAGCTGGTTTCTGAGTGCCTCACATGGTCGGAGGTGGTGGAATCGCTCCGGAAGAGAGATATTCATCAAAGAGGATTTAGATGAAAGGTCAGATTCACTGAGAGGTATAATTGCCTGACAGAAGGCATTGCTAATATTCCAATCACACTCCTCTTTCTTGATGGGCTTGCCAGCCTTGTAGACACACTCAGGAGGTAATGTACTAAGACGCACAGCATTGAATATCTCTGATGGAGAAAATTGTTCATCCCAAACTTCAGATGGAGTGAGCAAAGCTGGTCTCTCCCAGTATAATAGCTGCCTGTCAGGAACAAGCAGCTTGAGGTTGTCCAGCTCACATTTGGGAAATTTTCGATTATTTTGAAGGATGGATATCTCTTTGAGAAGGGCACACAGCTCTGGTGAGTCAATAGGACTGTCTTCTGTTTGGGTTCTGTCAGTTAAATGTAGAAGAATAGAGAAAAGAGGAAAAGCTCACCAGATGTTGTCTGAGGTACGCGTTTCTGGCAGTATATAATATGACATTTCATATGTGTTCTAGCCTTCATCTTTTTGCAGACTGGGCAACATCGCCTCTCCCCTTTCAATCCAATAGCCAATGTAGCCATTCTCGAGTTAACAGTGGAAGCAGAAGGTCCTTGCAGGACGGCAATGGCAATGGTGATGGAGATGGCAATGGCGATGGAGATGGTGATGGCGAATGGCAATGGCAATGGCAATGGCGATGGCGATGGAGATGGCGATGGCAATGGCGATGGCGATGGAGATGGCGATGGCGATGGTGATGGCGATGGCGATGGCGATGGCGATGGCGATGGCGATGCCTACATCACCCAGCCATGTTCAACTGATGTATTTTGACAACCTGGAGAATCATAGCACAACTATAGGGCGACTATCCAGGGAGCACTGAGTCCATCAGTTTGAATTTTAGGGAATCATGGAAGACATTAACTTTATCCCATCTGCTGTGATGGAGGAAGCAGAGACCCTGTAATTGAAGTTCGCAAATGGTTCGCCATAAAGGGAGGGAACTATGAGTGTGGAATCCCTGCCAGGCAGAGTAAAATGTTGAGCAGTCTGAAGCTAATGCAAGGGGGAGTCTTTTTTCTTGCTCCACATGTAGCGCTTGGCGTTGACCTACATGTGGTGTTGGTTGAGAGCTTTGGACTCAAAAGTCCGCCGGCCTTGTATCAGCGTGGATGCACAGGATTTGGTAGGGATAGTGATCTGACAGCTGGGTAACCGCTTGCATGTTAGCGCAGTATTCAAAAGGCCTTTATTATTGGATTAAACGCTCTCGAGCCACCAAAAGAGGAGTAAATTACACTGCTTGAGGCCTATCAAAAGCCCAGAAAGATAAGACGCTAATTTTGCAAAGACACATTAAATGGGATATGTTTGAAATCGATTCTGTTGTTGTTTTTGCATAGGGGATCTTGGCAATCAATTTGACCACATAGTTTTGACGTTTGAAAACATTGCATCTGCCGTCCCACTTAAATCACTCTACTCTTTTTGATATCAGCACTACCCATCAACCATTGACTTTTCACAGGCTGCATGTCAGCAAGATCAGGATGACAAACTTGAGAAGGATGTGAGCATACCTTGCTGAGGGTGAATAGGGAGTATATCTTGATCAAACCATGAAAGTAACCAAATATAAATACATATGCTACCACCCTTCAACTTGGAAATCAAGCCGTTCCTGCAAGGATTCCCCTGCGGTCAAACAGGTTGTTCCTGCAGGAATTGCTTCTTTGCTTTCTTGAATACCTCCCAGCTGCAGCACACTGGTATAGCCTCGCCAGATAAGGTTAGAAAAGCATGTGCGGAGACTGTAGGGTGTGATGTTGTGCCATAAAAAATTCCACAATAGCCGACAATCCAGTGATGGAAGAAAGAGCCCTGGGAATAAGCTCACTGTTTCTCGGCGTTTCAGTAAATGTCAGGCCTTGACGAACCGACAGGTGGTAAGGCAATGAGATATATAAAGCACCTCCCTCAACAATCCAGAAGCATAAACATAAACAGGCAACAAGAAAGGCTCTTCAATATCCTCAGTTTGCAGTATCAGTTCTTTAACCCCTCCTTCCCTTCAGTCTGACCGCAGACCAAACCAAACCCGCACACCAACCCGCAGACCAACACGCAGACTAAACTCACAGACTAAACAGTGAGACGGCATGTGTGGTGGAAGTGGTGTAAGGAAGCGGATGAGACATAGAACAGTAGTATTATCTTCCCCCTGAAGCATGAATAAAACTGGAACTGTCAATAAGAGGCATAATGCTGTGCTCCATACCCCCTATACCTCCCAGACCCCCTTCCCACCCCATCTGCATGCTTGATGGCTCTGTAAATGATGCTTCAGGAATGAGTAGTTCACCAGGAGGCCACAGATGAGTGTGCAGGGTATTAGGCAAAGAAAGATCTCTCCTCTGCATCTCTACCTCCAATAGAGCACAATAGTCAGTCTTTTCTTGCAACATGGCCTTTAGATGAAACACCTCATTGGCTAGGTCAGACACTTTGGCCGTTATTTTATTCCTCTCAGGGGGGTGCCTATCGAAGTTTGAGTGACTAAGGTAGTATTGAATGGCATGGGAGAACTAACCTAATGCATTTGTAGTTAAACAGGCAGCATGTGTCACATGGACTGTTAGAAGAGCATTTGAGCTTCTGCTCCCTGCAATAGTCACACTTTCCAGCTTATCAGCATGGTTTGAGGGAGCTTTGAGGGCATGACACCTACTGGTTGTTTAATTCTGGATATTGCTGGTGGAGAAGAGCGAATTAAGGACATGCTGGTTTGATTGACTTGTAATCCGCGCAAGTTCTTGTTCTGCATGAGCTGCGGGCGCGGTTTTATGTGTCAGAGGTTGGGGTCCCCGGAAGGTCAGAGTAGCTCTCCCTTCCTCACGTCCTCTATCCTGTAGTAACAAATCAGGACATAAACTTCATTGGGCACAGTCAAACTCATGGTCTTCTTCATCAGCCCTGATATCTTGACGAGCGACTCCCCCATCGTTCTCTTCCCTGATTGTGTGCAAGAAGCCTCTAGCTCGCAGTAAACAAGAAAGTGGTTCTCAACCCAGCTATGGCTCCAGAAGAGACCGTCCATCCATCGCCAAATACTAGACACATGTTTGGCAAAGATAAACACATTGCCACTTCCTGGGAGGTGGCCATAAGGTCGGTCATAGGCAAAGGGGAGAAAGCCAGTCAAACAGGCCTCAAGCAGAATCAGGACATCATGTGTTGACTTAACAAAGCCCATGTAAGTCTGTCCCATGCCTGTAGTGGCCATCACTATATAGATGGAAATATGAAGAGATGAAGAGAGAAACTGCTCTGTAGTAGCAAACTCTTGCTCTGAAAATAGAAGTATTAGATATTAAGAAAGAAGAGTAATAACTCAAGTACCTTGCGGAACCTATGAAAAGTATATATAAGAGATCTTGATGTTCCTGACAAGGGGGCTAGGAGACAATGTTGGACTAATTGCAAGGACAGTGATTTTGTCTCTTAGTGCAAGGCTGTGAAAGTAAGACAATAGGAAACTGGGAAATGCATGGCTCCAAATGGCTGGGTGGGGCGAGCAGGAATATGACAGGGAAGTAAGTTAGATGGTTCACCCGACTGAGAGGTTTACATGCCACTTACCCAACCCTGTGCACGGACCCACTGCTCTCCTGTTTACAAAACTTTGTTTTGACGGCACGTTCTGCATACCACCAGCGTGCTGCCTGTTACCACAAGGGGAAAGAGAGAAATTGTTGGTAGCATGGAGTTGGCTGTCTAAATAGCTAAGCACAAAACTATATTCAAAGTCCCCCTCTGTTCTTCTGCTCCTGTATCCAGCTCTTTACCGGAAATGCATATATGAAAGGATTTGTCCTTTTAATGTGTTCTGGATTTTCATCAGTACACCAAATGTTCTCGTGCAGTGGGACATACCAAATCGTTCTTGACCCTCTCCATGAACAGGGGAAATGGCACTGGCTCTGAATGCATATCATTCCACACTGACTTCCATGCGGACTCTTGATCACTTGGATCGCAAGAGAGAGACTGAGTAAGCTCTTGAAAGGAAGATGGTTTCAATTTCCAATAATAGCAAGCCAGTCTTTCTATTCCATTCTCATCAAGACCTTCCATCCCTTTCTTCAGAACCTTATCAGGTATGGGGCACAGCGATTTATCGCTGAAAGAACGCACAGATGCAACTAGAGCTCTAAAACACACAAGAGCAGGCCCTTGGTAAAGAAGATAAGACACCCCAGACAACAAGCTCTTCAAATCAGTCTTCAATGCATTAAGCAGCTCCTTTCCAAAAGTTGGCTTCCCTTCAGAATTGCCTGTGCATATTCCCAAATGTTCCTTGAAAGCATTCAGTTGTAAGAAACTTTCACTGCAGAGCTGGCACTCATAAAAATGTAGATGGCTGATATTATCCACAGGATTGAGGTGAATGGAGTTTTCATGGTTTGGTTACAGGAAGCTGGTGCTGCAGATTTGACATGCATATTGATGCTCTCCAGTATCTACATATGATATTAGTCAGACTGCTAGTTAACCTAGTAAGCTCACTTACACCTGATTTTCTGTCACAGATAGGGGCTGCAACACTGCGGACAGTTTTCCATGAGGGAGAATAGCACTTAAGGCCGCAGAAGGAAAAGTTTGCAGGTATATTAAATCCAGTTGGAAAAACACCCATAGAGAATAGTGAAGTGGACTTATATAGACAAGGCCAGCAATGGAAAGGGGAAATTGATCAAGGGATTGTTTAGATAATTTCTCAATTTTGCCATCACCTCCTCAATCTTGCATTTGAGTAATAACGCCAGTGAGTAAGTAGGCAGGGCATCCAACATGTGTCTTTATGCCTATTTACTGATTTTCTCTTCATGCCCTGAATTAGGGGCAGAGATTAGGTAGCTATCTAACCTGCTCACTGGTAGCATAACACCAGACGCTAAAGTTCACTAACTCAGATGTAATGTTGTGGCCACTGGCGCATGACTGGTCAAGCCCAAAATATATATATTCTTATTCTTGTACACCTTACTGCTAAGGTCTTATCGAACGCCAACTCGACCAAAAAGGATCAATCCTTAGAGGCCAGCGGCTTCTAAGAATATAATTAAGGCACTATTGGACGTCTGACAGGTCTCTTTCCCCAGGCTACATGCAGTGTAATATACAAATTGATCAAAGGATCCTTCAGATCATTTCTCACTTTTGCCATCAACACCTCCACCTCTTCCTTCTTCCATCTGAGGACCCAAGTAAACAGCACCAATGAGTAAGCAGGCAGTGCTTTCAACATGTGTTCTTGTGCCCATTCACTGATTTCCTTCTCTTTATGACCTGTCAGCCATGGACCTAGTGGAACCTGTACAATTTTCTTTAGCTTGTGCACCCTGAATGCTGGAAAACTTCTCATATAGTACCTCTTTATTGATGACTTCAACATCAACAAACCCAGCCTGAATCATTTCATTATCCCAGCTACTCACTCTGTAAAATCACCTTTTTGAATACCTGCTGGCCTTTTTCAGACAATTTCTCCATAGAATTGCATTTGTGGCCCTTAGATGTGATGAATCATAGGAGTGCCAGGTTATCTCAATTGCTTTCATCTCCATGTATCCACTGGGTTTTAGATTGTCAAAAGCCTGTTTGAAGAGCCTATCATAGTTGGATATTGAACCACCCATCTCACAACAGTGGATGAAGTCAAATCGTTTGCTGTAGTTCCAACCATGGGGGTCTTCAAAATCATTGACCTCAAATACACAATTTGGTGGAACACTGAGATGTTGTAAGTGAACATGCAGTATAGACAAGTGGTGTGAGTGCATACAATTCAGGTTGAATTGGGCTCAAGTCATTTCCTATTGTTGTATTAACCCTCATCCTGCATGCTGTTCAAGGCTATCCATACTGATAACCTCTGTGCTGTTGTGCTGGCTGTCTCAGTTTTGTAAGCAGGTGGATGATAATATTGATTCTGGGGCATGCACTCCACAAAGTCTATTGCCCATATCCCAGTTCCTGTTCCAAGATCAAGCACCTGCTGAGGATTGGCATCAATTGGAGCCAGAAACAACTTGCCATCTAGGGCATCCAGGTAAATGGCATGTAGCTGCAACTCATTAGATACTGCATAATGATCAAGGAAGATAAGCCATTCTTATCATATCCAAGCAGTCCTGCTCATCCTCATCATTTAGCTGGCCCAGGGCTCAGTAACCTATCTTTTCAAGTAACATAACAATGGAAGACACTCACTAATAGGTATTTTCCTGCATGGTATGCATGATAACTTCAGCTGTTCTGAAGTGATATCATTTAGCTTGAGATCATGTCTTGTTTTGGCATCTTTTTCTCACCTTGACCCTGGGAGAACATTAGCGAAGAGAATTTCTGATACAAGGGGATGTTGCCTTACTGATAGTCAAAAACACTTGAGCTCATGGGGTTAAAGACGCTCCTGCAAATTGGCTCAGCATTAGGGTCAAATTGCACTTTTATATCCATTTACTTATCCATCAGAGGAGTAACCATCATCTGCCATCCTGCAGCCTGTGAAACCATAAAGTGATAAAAAGGGTCATTTACATTCCAAGGAAGTGGATTTCTGCATGTTCTTATTCACCCATGTTGTCTCATTCTTGCAAAGAAAGGGGAGCTCCCACTGGGGAGGAGATGCAAGAGTATTCTAGTTTGTGGCTTGACTAGTTTCATATAGTCCATCTCTCTCTTTTGTTTGTGGAAAGCGATTTGCATTGCTCGAATCTAGTAGAACGTCATTACGTGAAGCAAAACGTCCCAGCAAGATTCAGCTTGGGGCACCAGAGCATACACTAACAAATATACATGAACTGTGGAGTTGGAATGACTTTTCTCAGCTTTGGAGGTTGTATTATTATTTAGGACACAGGAGTCATCAGAATGGTCCTATATCCACTATGAATAGATGCCAGTAAGGAAAGACAAGAAATATTTACTGAGTCAATCAAAACCTCTGAACATACTTTCTGGGTCACCAGACACTAATACCCTCTGCATTTCTACCAAAAACTCAGAATGAGCCTTCTTGTACACCAAAAGCCAACTTGTGAACCACTCTTCCATTCCAGGCCAAATCCCATTGTTTATCTCAGTCTTGTATCTTTCAATCGCATATTTGATGTGTGATAGGCTCAAGTCCACTGGGCGAGCCAGGCTGGGATATAGGGTCAAGTGCTTGTGACAAAAATCATCTGCCCTTGTATTATTAACAGCAATCTCCCATTGTCCATGTTGGAGATGAATGATGGCTGGAACATCATGGACCAGGAATCTGTTTGATTCCAGAATATGTTTGAGGTCATCATGGCTCCCACCCCAATGAATTTGGACACAGTCAAGGGAGACTTTGATCGGATGCTAGTCAATGTTAGAATCAGGTATCTGGTGTAATTTCTTTAGCTGGATCTACCTCAGGGCCATATTCTCTAGGTACCCCAAAAGCAACTTTGGCGTTCTGGGATGTGTCCATTGGGGAGTAGCATGCAATTGTCAAAGCATGGTCAGTAGTAGTGGAAAAGAAGCCTTCAAAAATGTTCATGAAAGGTTTTTATGGAAGAGCAAGGAAATTAATATATATAAAATGTGTGGGCTTCTGCAGCGCAGAGTTTGAAGAAATCAAAGAAAAGCCGGGAATAGCTACAGATTTTAAGAGGCAAAGTACTCTTTATAACTACACAACTGACAGCCCGGGATTGCAAAAGAAGAAGGGGAAGGAAAAGGTAACAGGTGTCAAAAAGAACACAAGAAGGCAACTGGGTGAGCAGTGTGAGTGGGTGCAAATTGGGTGTAGGATGACATCAATTATGTCTGAATCAACTGTTAGGCGACATTGCACAAAGAGCTTTGGGAATCATCCCTTGGAGTATGTGATAGGGGCACCACATCATTTAGAACCTCTGCTTGCTCATGTATGGGTCGAACAAAATACCCACAAAAGCTCACTATCAGGTGGATCTGCAGCTGTATTAATATGGGTTATAGGCAACTGTAACTCCCATATGCTCACCTGTGATGTGTATGCCCAATAAATGACCAGGAACAACCTGAAAGCAGTGGATGCTACTGCTGAGATAGTAAGTATCCTCAACCTGATGATCTCACACTGTATGGCTTTCTGGGATGATTTGCCACACATGCACTTCTTCCAAAGATAGCAGTATGAGAGGGCAGTGATTACATAGTCACCAAACACAATTAGGGAGGACTGTCTCAGCAATGGTTCATAGAAAATGGCACTTCCATTAGTCAGTATGAGATATACTGTATCTAAGCAATAAACGTACCCTATCACGAAACTGATCTTTAATACTGTTGATATGCCTCCGTGCACAATCTGCAGCTGACATGGTAATGTGGTGTTAGGAATGCCTTCCCAGAGTTTCCAATATCAAACAATCTGAATATTTTTATTAGGGCGAGCCTTTGGGTTTGGCAGGGCAGGAGAAATACTTTAAGACTGGACAGAAATATCCTGCATATGTTTAAGGCAAAATGAAACACTGGAGTACCTAAATTGTGCACTCAGTGTGGGCATTTAGTTTCAAAGGAGGCTGCTTACCATGGAGTGTCACATCATGCAGGCACAAACCAAGAACAACAGCAGCAAAACCTATGAGGAGTCCTACTATTGGAAACTTGATCTGGAAGAGTGGCTGTGATGCATCAAACTTGTTGAGATGCATCAAGCAGAGAAAAATTAATGCCATTGATAGGGGGGTGTGTGCAGAATCAGGGATCTCTGGAAGACCAGATGCCATATTGTAGGCAAAATGCAAGGAGCTTGAGGTAAAGCAAGGCAATAAAGCTGGGCCATTTTGAAATTTTTCTGAGGTAAACTGAGCGGTGAGGCATCCTTATATCAACAGACATTGATAGTGATCCTCAGTTTTAGTTCATCAGAGCATTTCAATATAGAGGAGTGACAACTGGAAGAGCTGTATGCCCATCTTGATATCACCTTGATATGAAAGAGTACAGGACAGTGCTGCTGTAAGAAGGCCTATCCCATTCATGAAAAGCCAACAATCCAGGTGTGTGCAAGTATATACCATATCATGTTTTGATTGACAGTCTGGACCATTGTTGCACTGAGACAGAGGAATGACCTGCTTGTGACAAGTCTACTGTGGAGTGTGGTCTCTCTGTAAATGGAGATATCCAGAGCTTGGATGCCTGGTATTCTTGCTGTTAAGGAATAGCAGAGTAGCTCCAGATCAAGGGATAGACAAGAAAACCCAGCATGCAAGAGTAGGGATAACTGGATGTGAGATGAAGGCTACAATTGCCTCATTTTCAAGATAATGTGGGGATGCACCTGCCAAACATCCAAAATAATTTTGCCATGCATGCTAATCCAATCAGGCATGTCCCTGATTGATCATGTGATATAACAGAGCATTGCTCCATATAATCAGGTGACTTCGATTTTGCCATGGTTGAACTTCTCTATTCGGAGGACTAATAGGGCAGATCACGTGGGGCAGAGCGACCCTAATGTATGCCCAACAATAACTTTCATCATTGCATTCATGGATTTCTCACAAACCAGTGGAAACATGGAGGCTCTCTCACAGGCGTTACAGGAACTCCCCCCCTCTTCAGTGCTTGATTCAAAGGTAATTTATCGCATCTTGAATTATACCTCATTTTCTGACATTGGCATTAGGGTTTAGTACAAGATTTTCATCAGTTCTTTCTCAGAGGAACTTCAGAGCAGTGCTGGAAATTCATTCCAGAGCAATACAGATCCTCAAATGCAAATATCTTTCTCTCTCGGCCATCAGAATTTCTGTCGACTGCCCCGACTCCCCCGCCTACGCAGCATGCATCACTCAATTCGCCGGCTCAGTCTCGACTACCGCTTGCCCTTCCCACATCGCAGCGTCCCAAAGATCCATTGCCCTGCCCTTCCATCCTTTTCAATCCATATGGCTACTCAGCGAGTAGCCAGAACAGAGACAAAGCATTACCACTGCACAATGCGACGGATTGTGCTGAGGTGAACTCATGTAAAGCACCACTGCGTCCGGACAATCTACCTCAGCCCGAAGGCCATCACCTATCTAAGAAGCGGCGAGGTGCTGAAACGAAGTCAACAAAAGCGCCTGCGATCCGTAGAAGACAATGTACTGAGGAAAATCAAAAATGGGACATACTACGACAGGCCTTCAAACACGGACCTTTCCCGATAACTTCCTGTGAAAAAGTTTGGGCATCATCAGGAAATCTTATCGATTGGTCTCTTCCACCAGGAGAGCGCCAGTACAAGATTTTAAAGGGAATACAAACAAGAAAGACTGAATCCACCTTTGCAAACCGCCTCAACCTAATCTATGTCACTCACAAAGTTGATGCAACGGCCTCGAAAGTTCGCGGCGGTGAGAGAGGAGTCGGCCGCAAGACCCGCGCATTCAAAATGGTTGCGGAAGAATTTCGTTGCGATCTTGAGGAAGTGATCCGACTAGACAAACGAGGTAGAAGCTACATTAAGTTAATGGAAGAAGGAGGCCCAGCTGTTATACTAGAACTTGCTGAAAGTGTCTCTTCAATGTTAGTTAACCCTTTCTTTTTGAGTCAAGTCTATTAACTAACAAGCTGCCAGGTGTGAAGATCATTTGACAGACACTGAACGGCAGTTATTCACCAGCTGGCTTAACACACACTATTCAGGGAAGGAAAGAATCTCTAAGTGCAACGAAGCCGCAAAAATCATATCTGAAGGGCTACAAATTACCCAGGGACTCGAGCTCAAGGACTCCCAGAGCTGCCTGTTAGACATCCTGAGAAAGTATGAAAGGCAACCGGAAAATTCGACACAGCTGAGCGAGCCATCGTCCCCGGTAGCCCCCTTGCCCACAGACAAGCCACAGCAAGACATATCACAATTGAATACAGATGAACGTGCCCGCAAGGAGCATCCCGATGCCTCTGACAAGATCTCATCTCTGTTCTCCAATGGGGAATCTGTCGCTCAAAATGACACTGCATGTACTGTTAGACAAAGAAAATGCCATTCGCAAAGAGGGCAACCTTGCCCACAAGTTGCAGTTAACGCGAATGATCACAGTAACCCAGCTGAGAATACAAATATTTCATCGCATGCCCCTAATCCTTGTTCCTACCCGATCGTCGATGCCCACATGCCACAATCTACGGTGTTCGCACATAATTCAGTGCAACAGACGCGAAACGTCAATATGACAAATGATACAGTTGGTATTCCTTCCCAGTCTCAAGAGATGAACAGGCTGGTTTCGCTGGCAAACGCCGCGGGCAAAATATCCCACTTTGAAGATCAGAGACCAAGGGGACACAGAGACTACTCTTTCGCTTCATTTGAACCACACAACTGTAATATGGAGCAAAGCATGGAGGGTCAGTTGTTTCAGGACTCTGGAGTGCAGCAGCCAATGACTTCGCAAGTGCCGATGGTTGATACAACATATTTCTCTCAAAGCATGGAGGGACAAATGTTTCAGGACTCCGGAGTACAGCAGCCGATCGCTTCCCAAGTGCCAATCGTTGATACGACACGCTATTCTCAAAGCATGGAGGAACAAATGTTTCAGGACTCCGGAGTACAGCAGCCGATGGCTTCCCAAGTGCCGATGGTTGATACGACACGCTATTCCCAAAGCATGGAGGAACAAATGCTTCAGGACTCTGGAGTGGAGCAACTGATGGAATCAAGAGTGTATTCCCATAATATACAACATTCTATTCCGCAAAGTACCAATACATCGCTTCACCCTCTATACATCCAAGAAGCAGATGGCCCCTACACCCAATTCAGCTCTTTCCACCAGCCTGTACAGTCTTAATTTGCTTCTTCCTCCTGGCATTTTCAACATAAACGCATTCAATTGGTGGACTAACTGCATCACCGTTTGTGATGTTGTTAATTGACCCGAGTTCAAGCACCGGCCCTGACCCAATTCTAGGTGTTCCTGAAAGAACAATGAGTTCCCCACAGCCATGTGCGCTGGTGAAATGGCATAATGCTTGGGCTCTCCACGCCGAAAACTTGTACCCCTAATACTTGTTATTTAACTGTTTCTTAACTATGGCTTGTAATCACTACCTCTTCATAAACATTTTCAAGTAAATTCCACACACGATTGGCAAGCCCAGCATCATCACAATGATAAACACCATCATATCTTTGCACGAAGCTCGCTTCACTGAGCCAGTTCAAAAATTCCTCTCGGCGCTTTTTGTTAACATATTCAATTTCGGTGTCGGGGGGGGGCGTCGCCATGACCGGTAGCGCGTGTATATAGGGGCGCAGGAAAGGCAAGGAATCGAATCAACGAACAGTCCCTTACTTAAGTCCTGACATCATTAGCTTTAACTGCCATTCTATTCTCCAGCAAAGCTATTGCATGGTCCTTGCCTCAGAAACGGCGACAGAACGGTGAAGTAAATGATCAGAAGGGTGGGCTGTTGACCTCTAGACAGATTTTTCGGCTTTTGAATATCTTATCACCAGTGGGGAACTTTGGCGGGGCAGAAAATTTTGATTATTTTTAATCTCTGCCCAAAGCCATTTCAACTTAATATACTCATGTGACCCATCTGTAACCCCTCCCATGTGATAGGTTCACTCTTTTTCCCACTGCCAGACCATTGGCTGCTCACAGAGTACAAAATCCAAGATGTACATAGTAAGTGCAGTTTATTCTAGGATAAATCTGAAATAAAAAATACCCCTCCACTTACTTCATTACTACCATGCACAAAATTAAAGGTGGGATCATTCCGGGTCCTCCCATTCGCCAATCCGCTACAATTGGGCAGCTGGCCAAGAATATATAAGTGTCACAAAAATGTAGCACGTCACGTTGGAGGTGTGTCAAATGATATCACATAGTTATACTCCAAGTGGTGCCTGTGCATATCTCATGTACCCAACCAACCAACTATCTGGCCACCCAAGGGTGTCCCTTAACATGCATTGTATATAAGGGGATAGGACATCTTCTATATAGATAGTATCTTGGAATCCTCATATCAGACATCCAATGGTGCCTTAATTATATGCTTAAAAGCCACTGGCCTCTAAGGATTGATCCTTTTTGGTCGAGTTGGCATTCAATAGTTAGTTATACCGTCCACTTTGGTTGAAAAAAGAGACATATTTAGTGAAACCCTAGACATGGCAGGGTTTATTCATACCAGATCTTCATCTCCAGAAGCAACCTTTGTTAGGCAATGAGGCAGTATATAGGTGACTTCCAGATCACATCGCTCTATTTCAAGGAGTTTTCCATCGTCATCCATACAATTTTTTGTCCCTCACAAGACGCCTTCTAGTAACAACACATCAATGGTGATCACAGACAAGGCAGTATGCAGCAAGACTAACAGTCTTCTGAAGCATATTTTCCTGCAACTTTCCCCAGGGGTTGGCTGTCTAGTTCCACATGTACAGGTGGCAGTGAGGAACAGGATATCAGTGTGGCGCTTGATAGCAGCAAGTTGAGAACTGAAAACGCATTGTCTCAATAGGAGGATGTTTAGAACAAGTATGTATATAGATTACTTAAACTCACTCCGCGTCCAGCGAAAAAAGAGAGAGAAAATGAAAATGAATAAAAGAAAAGTAAAAGAGAAAAAGGGCGTCATGATACACTCAATGAAATAATCCCCCTGGTTTTTTTTGTCCACTTGCTGACTCCTGCAGAGGCAGCAGGTAAACTTCACTGTCATTTCCAATAATATTCATCTTCTGTAGTGAAGCTAAGATGTTGTCTGAAACCTCAGGTACAATATGAAGATCTTTACAAGATTTTCCTAATACATGCACAACATGTTCCCAGTCAATCCAGCTAGTCAATACTTTGTGAAGGAATATTTCGATAATTGCCAATGGGTCTTTCACCATTGGACATACCCTCAGGGCATATCTATCCTTGAAGTATAAATGCGTCACTGGCAGTATCTTGAGGGCGAGTTTCTGTATATCACCATTCCACAACCTGTGTTCCAACAGCCCATCTTCCACCATTGGCTCTAGAAAGGTTGGTGCCATTGCCATGGTATCCTTTAAAAACTCAACAGCATCAAGCTGGCATTGGACTGTCACATCTGAAAGTTTCTTGGAGTACACTGCAACCAATCTGGGTCAATGGATTGTTAGCAAATGACATGTGGAAAAGGGCAGAAGGGGTGCTAACAATATACAACTTGTCATCCCATATTCTGACTTCGAGTCGCTAGAAGAGGGTGTAAGTATTGGCATTAAAGATGACAACAGTGGTACTAACCGGAATGGAATCATAAGTAATCCTAGACTGTAAGTCTTGAGTTCCTTTGCTAGGAATCCTGGCCCAGGTGTTGGGGGTAAAGTAATATTGTCTCCTTCATATTGATACTTCTGCGGCGTGGATCTCATTACAATGAAGCCTTTATCAAAAATGCTCCATTTGGCAACAATAGATCGAACTTGACCAATCCCTGAGCAACCATAATGGATGATATAGTAAGGATTTGATGGCTCTGATGTCATGCTGGGTAGTGCCTGCTTCACTCCATTGATGTACTGGAAAGCGTTTGAAGAGTCTGCAGGCATTGGCAAAGAAGAAGGGCTGTTGAATGTGTTTATTATGGAATGTGCAGAGAGGTGTGTTGGCTGCCTTCTAAACAGATGTTTTTAGAAAGCAATTGATCCACACACAGTAAGTGGACATGTTCTTTTTGTAGACTGAAATAACAAAAGACCCTTTGCTCATGAAAAGTTCTCCGGGACTTGGAGGGAATCCTTCCCCCTTTTATGATGTTGCATTTGACATCTGATGTCTAGTTATGTGAGGGACAATGCACCATGCACCTCCATTCACATTTGATTTTATGTTATTACCTCCATTGCGGCATTCATTAGAGGTCTGGATGGACCAGGAAAGGACAAATCAAATCAAAAAGGTCTGCAGTAGTGAGTGAGATGCACTGATGGTCCTTTGCACAAAAATTGATAAAGAGTTGCGCCCACATATGCAGATTGCCGAGCCAGGCATCTCATGCTGAGATATGCTAGTCCTATTTGGGACAAAGCTTGTACGGCCATACAAGTTCAACTGAATTGGGCTTCACCTCTTCCCCTCCAGGCTCCTGCTGCACTAGTCGCGACAACACCTGCAACAATGACATGTTATCACAAGCTCTGTGCGGAAAGGTTTTCTGATATCACAAAACCTGAGGTCAGTAGCCCAGAACTTCAACCGGAACATCAGAGCTTACTCACAAAGGCTGTAGCCCCCCCTGAAGAAGCGACAGAAAACATCATCCTCCAGTGTGGATCCTGATACTGTGGCAGCACTTGAAAGTGCCTATCTGAATCAGATGCTTGGAGATATTCTCCTAAACAGCAACCATTCTCACATACAAGTAGTCCCACCACAGTTCGCCGCCGCCGTGAGACTCATTGCCGCAATCGAACTATCCAACCAGATATTTGATATCAAACCCCTGTTGAAGCGAATTTATTGCTATGCATTGGCCAAGATACACCCAAAGGGACAACAAATTGAAAATGTTGAAGGCATTATCATGTCAAAGATACACCATTACCTCAGGCTGGGACGCAGCTGGAACATGATTGTTGAATGTGCTAAGTCTATTGTCAGCCATATTTTGGCAAGGGAGTTATCAGAAACTGAGGTTACCGGCATTCTCTGCATGCTCAGAGCAGGATCCTCATGAGTCTTGGCTGTGCAATTGGAATGCTCATTCCACACATCACTCACCAGCTTCTAGCTGGGAGCAAGCACCTGTAGAAGCGTGCTCTGCTGCCCTCATTGCTCTTTATGCAAAGACAGGTACATATCAGCATGTTAAGATGTTCAGCCCTTATGTTAATTCTGCCTTGTGCCATATAACAGGTATGTCCTTAGATGTATGTCCTCTTCATTCAGCACTAACACTTTGAAAGGCATGACACACACATTTGTCCCATACAGTAACAGTGGGATTATGAGGTTAGCCCCCATGAGTTGCTGTCTTCATACTGCCTTGAGCACAGCCTCGCACTGGAGAGTGTCATCCATGGCAGCAGTGTCTAAAGTGCTTTCCAAATCAAGGGGAGACCATTCAGAGTCAGCAGGACTTTTATGTGTGCTTTTGTGTTTCCTTGTGAGATTGGAGGTTCCCCTGCAGCTTTGCATTCATGGAGCTACACTGTGAAAGTGTTGGAGCAATCATGGTGATATTGAGGTGATGAATGCACTTCACACTGGTCTTGTTCCTGAACTTGTCCATGCACTTTCACATCACACAGATCTTGACAATGCATTATGTGAGCTTCAGTTGTTCTCAGCCATCTCATTGAAATCTGGCAGTACTTGCTTACTGGATCCATCCATTTCAGCTCACATCTTGGGCAACCTACCTCTTGAGTTTTGCCCTTTCTGGAGACAACAAGCTTTGATCATCACATTTCATTCAATTCCATGGAAATTTCTTGAACCTAGGTAAGCTCCAAGTGCTTGCTATTACCACCAGTGCTAACCTGTTCTAGGCTCTTGGATATGAAGCTTTTCCTACCACACCTAGAGCATACTGTGCATGAGGTTTGAGATCACGACGGTTTCCAAGATCTGGTGTCAAATATAAGGAATGATCTTATCCTCACTCTTGCTGAGGCATCTAGGTTCCCTGATATGGTGTGGAAGCAATTTGTAATTAATCAAGCAAAAGAGCTCTTACATGGTTTGAATGATGGATACCTTCAATCCTGCATTGCCCAGAGAGAATCCCTTGTGTACCAGATTACAGGAGTTATGGATCAAGCTATTAGCATCATTGATAACATGCCCTGCCCAGGTCAGCTCCCAGTTGCTGCAGGAAAGAAAATGCATGCCAGAACTGGCCATGGTGCCATGCAGTGTGCATTGAACTATATCCAGGTTGGTGAGCTCACCAAGGCCAAAGATGCACTGGATGCATGGCAACCGCTCGGTCAAATACCTTCATTGATTGAGGAAGTTGTACTGTTTCAAAAACATGTCATCCTTGGGAGAATTCTATGGTTTCAAAGCAGATTCAAAGAATCATTAGCGAATCTTGAGCAGTCAGAAAAATTGGCAGACAGTTGCCATAACCTCATTTTCAATGAAGATTGATGTGATCTTATGTGTAATCTCACAGACACACTTCATGAACTGAAACTCTCTGCCAACACTGAATGTCACCTTTGCACCTACATAGCATGCCGAGATGAGGATGGTGCCTCAGTTGGATATCTTTTGAAACTGGCTCTGGCAGAATGCCTATTTGCCCAAGAAAGGTATGCTGAAGCAGAGAACATTTGTTCAGAGATTCAATCCCAGCCAAATCTTCTGAAGATGGACAAGCTGCGCCTTGCCATTATACAAGCAAAGATATCTCACATCAACTCCGATTGGAAGAAAGCTTTCCAATATTGGACTGAGGCAATGCAAGCTGTTGGCAAATTCACCTTTACAAATGGTCATACAACATGGGTAATTATTCTCTCCATCTGTGATACCTTACACCATCAGGGAGAGCATGCGCTGGAGCGCAAATCCTATGATCAACTAACTACACTTAATGAACTGGCTGGGACTGAAGGGTCACTGTGTTGGATTCCAGGTTTACATCACTGGTTGGATTATTTGCAGAAAACTAGCGCTATGCAGGTTCCCCAATCTCCGAAGTAAACACTGGACACGCATTTCTTTGCATCTCGTCTTTTTCTGATGTTTATTCATGCTGATATTATGTGAATTGCTGCCTCTTTTTTATATATTGTCAGCGCTCTTCTCTCTTTCACGGCCACGTGACCCACACACCTACTAGATAGCTGCCGCCACCTCCATAGATTCCAATACCCACCAACCTTCCACCTCCGACAGATTATGGGCCCTTTGCTGCTTCACCGCTGCGTAGTTGAGTCCAGATATCGGATTTATCCGACGCATGGCCCCCAGTCTCACCATGCATCTCCGGTGCAAGATATGGCTCTGTACCAAGGGCGTTATCCTTTGAGAAGCCCTCGAATGCTGTTATGCAAAAATTAGAGACCGGACACCTTCAGCAAATGTACCGGTTTCACTCACCCTTGCCGAAGTCTAATAACTCAATTTTCGACAGATCTGTTCCATCTCCTAACAGCGCCGCAAACCCATTTGAAATGATATATTTCGGCAACCCTGGAGGGAGTGCAGGCTCGCAGGCTCTTCAGCCGAGCCTGTAAACACAAATGGAAACCTCATGTCATCTTGGAAAGATATTTTAAGAACCTCATCGGTAAAGGCGTCTTTATGCAAGCCGAAAGCGACGTTTGAGTGGCTGATATCTGGAACAATCAGCCTTTATGGAGGGTAAAAAAATAGCGGAAATGTAGTTCACATATACCTACCTCCATGGCATATATCCCTTGTTGATGAAGCGTAGATACTTTCGTCGTAAGGATCTCCATAAATTGTAAGATGGTGGCGAGGTTTAAAGGGAGTTCAATATCCGTTTCCATTCAGTCCGAAGAGAAGGTCCAAGGGGATCCAATCCAAGACATAAATACTTTCGATCGTTATGCTGCTGGAAAAAGGCGACTCTAAGCTTCCCCAGTTTCCTTAAAATCCTCATCTCTGAGTTATCCAACGTGCTCACTTCGAACCGGAGCACCGGGACACAGGTGGACCAGAATGGAGATGTCTCAGAATTTCGATATAAGCGATAACGATACAATGAGCACAGAGATGGATCACAGAATTTATGAGCTCATTTCAAGGTAGTCCCTCTTCCTTAGTATCACTGCGTCAGAAGTCAATGTCTCTCTCATCTATCGTATCATCCCCAGATGCCGTTGACCAGAGACGCCCTACCTCGTCGTTTGACTGGCCGCGATGAAGACAAATACTGTTGTTTGACTCTTCCGGTGAAAATTTGTCCGGTGGCTCCCAGGTCGGACGCCAGGGGACAAGGACCAACGGCTTCCCATTTACGACCTGGTAGCCCTCGAGGGGGCCCACTGCTATCCGTACGCGCTCGCACTGCTCCCTCGTCCAGAGGGCAGCTCTGTCTGCTTGTGTTGAGAGATTTCACCCGGTCTTCATTGTCCGAACGAGCTGGCTCTGACGCCAGTTTGCGCCTGCGGGACGGATTATTCTTGGTTGTGCTGTGGCTACGGCCACCCCCGGCCTCGACATCTTCCCAGTCAGGAACTGAGAGTAGTTTTAAATTTTTTTAAATATAATTAACTTTAAATCGACCAGAAGCTGGTTTTGGAAGATCTATGTACACAATAAAACAAAACTAGAAGGGAGTGCTAAATCTGTATACTTCACTAGGGTATGTTTTCTCAAACCCCCTCTCAACGCTTGCAAGCATTTCTCTATTTTACTTGAGATTTCTGAAGTAGTCGCTGCCGTTTTATGTTTCTCTCTTGACCTCCCAACTTAGGCGGCGCCGTGCGCTTCTTGCTTTCAAACGCAATCGCCAACTCTAGCATCGCGGCATGGGAAAGTAGACCCTTAAAATCCTCAAGGACAGCTGTGAAATTCTCAAGGATGGGTGCAAGGTACGGGCTATCTATTGATTGAGATGAGTCTTGAATTAAGGATTCGGCTCGTTGTATCCCTTTCCGAAAGGAACACAGTTTTCTATAGCTGAGTGGCTCATTGATGTGCTCAAAAGGTTCTAGCGGCGGACGTTTATTGAGCTCTGCGCGTATTCGTTGCACAGCAGTTGTGTCTTTTCTGAGCTGGCCTTTTCCCGAATCTGGCAATGTTGAGGCAGCACAGGAAGGCGGCCTACCCCGTTGTTTGGCTGGCTGCAATGAGGACAAATATTGTTGTTTGACCCTCTCCACCTCTTCGCGCGAGAATTCATCAGGCAGCTCCCAGGTTTCACTCCAGGGTACCAGAACCAACGGCTTCCCATCTACAACCTTGTAGTCCTTGAGGGGCCCGTGCTCCCACACAACCTCGGGTTGAGTTTCGCCTGAGCTGCGATCGGTGCAGTGGGATAGAGCTGGGCTTTGAGGGCATTTTTCCTGGGCGCTCTGAAAACAGGGAGACTTTGTAGGCTTTGATCGCGGTCTTGCTGCTCCCCTGTCCGGCGAGCAGCTCTGTCTGCTTGTGTTGAGAGATTTCACCCGGTCTTCATTGTCCGAACAAGCTGGCTCTGACGCCAGTTTGCGTTTGCGGGACGGCTCATTCTTGGATGTGCTATGGGTAGGGCCACTCGGGTTCTCTTTCCAGTCACGAAGTGACAACGGAATTCTCTCGTCGAAGGACAGCCATTCCTCGTCCTTATCGGTGGCGGGCTCTTCGTCCTGAAGAACAATCGGCAAATCTGTGACGAGTAAGAACTCATTCGATGATCAAGTATCCACACGATAGCGGAGAGTTGAGAAATGACACATACCTTTGCTGCCTCCAGTATCGGAGATCTGGGTCTCAGGCACCACGTCACCTTCGTGGGCCGCTACTGGCATGATATCCTCACTCGAGTCGGTAGCAAACATGTTCCTCCCATCATCATCGGAGAAGAGGCTATTGCACAGGGAACCATCGCCGTCACTATTCTCATCATCGTCGTGCTCCTTGCTGGGGCCATGAAGAGACTCATTTGCAGTCGTGGAGACGTGTGAATTCGACAAACCAATATCGTCACGGCCAGTGAGAAAATTATGCGGCAAACTGGGCACCTTGCCGCTTTCATCGGCGAGAGTCTCTGAAATATTATCCCGGATGTCCGTCATCTTCTTCTGCGAGAGGGTTGCTCTGCTATGTGATACTTCAGGGGTTTTCTTGGTCTCAACAAGTTTCTTCTTCTTGTGACCTTGCCTCTCATTCGCTAAAGTCTGTTGATCAAAGGAATACGGGTCGGACTGGAATTTTGAACCCTCCGCTTGGGGGTTGTAGTGACGAAACATCGCGGCGACTTGATAGTTGGGTAGCTGGAAGGCGCAAAGTTGCTAAAGAATGAAAGCAGGGGCTACTAAAGGTAATTCAAGGCTTTGAAGCTGGAAAGGAAACTGAGCTTCTTTATATTCTGGGTGAGAAGATGAAATATTTCTTTAGCGTGGTGAACATCCCAAGTAACGTTGTGGCAGCCTGACACGAAGAACTTCCTATTTCGGCAAGCAAGAGACAGCTATAATTCTTCTGCCCCAGTACAACTCAGCTGAGGCCCTTGGCTGGCAGTATGGAACATCCCTCCGCAGTATTCCTTCCCGTACTAGTGGTAAGCTGAAAAACAGCAATCTATCACAATTCCAGGGGGTAAGGGCCGGGCCAACCAAACCGAGATTGGCGGGTACAGATGTGGTGATTGCCTTGATAGGTGATATTATCCCGTTGATGCGCCTCGCAGAAGGTCGCCCTCGGATTGCAAAATACGCAGCGAAGTAGATATCAGCATGGGGCGGGTGAAAACAGGTGCTGAGACAGATTACCCCCTGATTCCTGTCTAGCTTTTTATTTCCAAATGTATTGTCGATCGACAGGTTCTAGACATGTAGGTCATGCGAGATAGCGGCTCCATGACATGATGATATCGCATAAGCATGAATTTTCAATGGCCAGTCTCGAAGTACCGCTCGTAAAAATTAGTTTGATGTTGCATTGCATCGCATCATTCGCTTCGAGCCCCCCTGACATCCGTCAGGCCCATTTTCCCGTGAGGAGCTCCATCCCCGCCGATACTGGGTTTCGACACGGGTCAAGAGGGAGCATGGCGTGACTGACCGCGGTGGTTTGGATCACGCCCACGATACCAATGATACCCATCGGTTCAGCTGCGAGGCCCGAGGAGTGGACACGTCACCCTTGAGACATGGGCCCTCCGTCGCTGAGAAAGGAGAAATCTTCACAGGCAAGGGCGCAAGATGGAGCCAGCAAACCGGGAATCCATGTCAAGACAACAGACGACAGGACCTTCTGTGAAAACCTAGGGAAATCCAGCCTTGCATTGCCGGCGATGCGAGATTGATAGCCCTTCTTTGTCCCCCTCGTTGACAGCTGAAATCGTCGGTTGGGAAAATGCAAACATCCATCTATTGCGCTAGGTGGCGAGCGAAAGGCAGGCGCAGCACGAGCATCCGCAAGGGATAGAAGATGAACTAAGGACAGAAATTTGGCCCCAGATAGCAGAACTACGCAGGAATGTAGATATCATCATGGAGCGGGCCACAATCGACGCCAAATTGGGCCGCCGCTCCCACTCTTTCGACCCCCCACGTCGAACGAGCCCAATATCCCGCATGCCAAAAGTTGGCCAAATCCTGGTAAAATAGGGGGGAAAGTGCGCCACCCATCGCCCTGCGATACCAGTCGCCATACATGCAGAAAATACCGGCGAATCGAACCCCTCTCGCTTTTTATTTCCTAAACCGTAGCCTCGACCGAAGCTGTTCTCCACACAGTTATCATGCGGCCACGGCCGCTCCAACGCACTTCCCTGCCGCATGAATACGAATCTCCAATAGGAACAAGTCCCTCGATTCACATGAAGTATGGAACGCGGAAGATGGGGAACTCTGACGTCGCATCACAATATCACATTATCCCCATCTCTTCCCTTGATTTTAACGCCAAGATACCGAGGCTGAAGTCCCGTCTCCGGTGGAGCCTCTGTCATCGTTGATTCGGCATCTTGCTACTGGTCAAGAGGTAACATAGCGTGACCAAGAATTCACCCGTGCTGGAGTGGTTTGGATCATGTCCACATCACCCATCAGCCACGCCGCGGGGCTTGGATATGCAGAGAATTTTTTTTCTGGACACATCACCATCGGGACAGGCCAGGGAATGCATGTCAAGGCGACAGAGCCTAGAGGACCTCGATGGGTTAGTGACTAAACAGGCCACGCATGTAAACAGAGTATGATGATGGGAGATTGAGAGATCGAGTAGTATATGATGCAGAAATCGTCGTAGGAAGAGTAAAGCCTGGAGAGGGGTGGATGGTTCTATGAAAGGTGAGTGGGGGAGCGAGAGGGCGAACGAAGGAAGATTCCAGGGCCTGAGCGTAGGGTAAGGACCCAGGTCGACAAGGGTGAGCGAGGGTGAGTCGAGGGTGAGTTGAGGGTGAGTTGAGGGTGAGCGAGGGTGAATGGGGGGTGAGCCGTGGTGAAAGAGAAAAATGGAGCAGAAAGTGAGATGTTAGAACAGCGAGAGGTGTGGGTTTTATATAGACATGCGGTCTAGCTGCGGTCAGCGACACCAACCATTGCCGCAAATGGGACGGCCGTTTCCACAACAGGAAGGGCCATTTCCCGAAGCGGAGGCCCTCAAAGGTATATAACTATTTTAATATATTACCTAAAATTTATAACATATTTTATATAAACCTACCTTATAAGGTTTCTGATGACCTTCTTTCTTCATAAGAAGTCTCTAACTGACACTCATCTGATATCATTAATAAAGATAATAAGGTAGAATATAAGATTAAAGCTATTCTTAACTACTACCTATATGGCTGTGAGTTCCAGTACCTTATAAAATAACTTAGATATAACATCTTAATATGAGAATCAGCCTTTACTCTTTATGATACTACTGTACTTATCTAATATAAAAAGCTTTATTCATCTGATGAAACTTTACTGCAGAAGTATATCTAATTCTCTAAATTTAAGCTTCTATTTACCTACTCTCTTCTATATAAGAGAAATAATATAAAAAGCTTCATCTCTACATTTCTATCTTATAGCTTATTAGACCTTACAGCTCTAATTATATGATCAGCTTAAATGTTCTCTGATTTCCCAGCCTAAGACTAATAAATTACCTAATTAATTAGAGGCTTTTATTCTAATGTTTATCTACTCTGATTTTATATAATTTCTTTCTCTTATATTACATAATCTTATAATCTTACATTCTTTTCTCTTTCCTTTTCTCAGTAAATTTAATCTTATATTTAGAATATAGCTAGTTTAATATATTAGATTAGCCTGTTACACAAGCAGTAATAATACATATAAATAAGCTATTTTCTCTGTTTTATTCTATAATCTAAATGACCTCTTACAGGTAAAATTTAAACCCTATAAATTAAAAATATGAGCTGACTAGCATCTATTATTTAATAGCCTTTTTAGAGAAAATATATAATTCTCACTATTACATTCATCTACTTATTTTTTAAGATCAGCTTACTTTTTAAGCTATTTATATATATTAATATTTATTATAAGAAGTTTAAAATTTCCTCAGTAACCACTTCTGAATTAATCTTCTATTTAAATCTTACTTATAACTTTAATAGCCACTTTCTTTACACTCTCTTATATTAAATGTAGAATAACTAAATAGCTAGAATCTCTAATTTTCATTTTATTATATTTTAAGATAGAGTGTCAGCTTATTAGTGTTCTCTTTATAATAATGCTAAGCTAATTTTTCCTGTCTGATAGTTATTACTCATTTTAAATTTAATATATAGTTTCTAGCAGGCCTGCTCAGTTCTGTCAGAGTGAGCTGTTATACCAGCTTGATGGTAATGTAAGTCTTATACACCTTTAAAAATAGCATTTATAAGTCTCTTTTAGTATAGCTGGTAAATGATATTTTTTTCTTATATAAATAAGAGAAGAGAATTAGCTACTACACTTATATTACTTGCTCATTTACTGTAGTTTTTACAAGCTAATTTATCAGAGAAGTAAGCTTCTATTTCAGATTTACCAGGCTTATATATGTGGCTTTTATGCTTATAAATGATTACTTCTAATATTTATTCTTCTATATTAAAGCTGTTTTTATAATGATTATGCTCATTCTCATATTTTTCTTCTTTAAAAAATCTATCTATTATTAATCTTTAATGGTACCATCTTCATCATCAGTAATAACTGATGAGAACAGTTAGAAGTTAGGGTTAAATAACACATTAAGAGCATACATGCTAATATAAAAAACCTTTATATAAACTTTTAAACTGTATAATATAATTAATTAAAACATCTGATTTCTCATCATTATATTCAGATCATTCACTTATTTTACCATGTTAGTAATACTTTAAATTATTATTAGTTTTAGTAGGTCTAATTTATTACATGTCATTTAATTTAGTAAGTATTTTATAGCTTACTCTTTAAAGGTATCTATATTAGCTTTAATGTAATGGTATTTAACTACATCTTTTCACTAAAAATTATAAAGCTAATTTATAACTGAAGCTAAATAAGTGGAATGTAATTAGTATCATATATTATACTAATATTTCTAATAGATGACAGATAAACTTTAGTCTCATAGTTATAAGTAAGATAGTAAAATATCTTCTCATCTTTTTATTCATCTTAAGTTCTGATTATCTTACAGCTTACTGCACTAAGTATAATAATGAGGTCTGTAAGGCTGAAATATATTTTAATATTATACTTTTAATTATACTTATTATATTAACCAGCCTTTTTCTTTATAAAATAACAGCAGATAGAGACCTGCATTAAATTAGTTACTTTATTAAAGTTGCCATAAAAAAGTGAAATACCTACTTCTATTTCATTTTTATAGTAATTTATGTAGTAAACTTCTTTATTAATGGTTCAGAAATGCTGATTACCATAAATTTTAATAAATAAGTAATATTTTTTAAAATGATCTTATATTTACTAAATTAAATTTTAAATTATAAATATATAATAATTATTTCAGAAATCTTCTATAGTATATTAATAAGTAATAATTTATAACTCTTAATGTTTATGGCCTGGGGAAAGAGGATTCAGCACTAAATATAAAATAGTTAATAAAGAAAATGATATTTAAAAGTAAATAAAGAAAGATTTTAAAGAAAAGTAATCTTTGAAAAATCTTTTTTTGGTCTTTTTTAATTGTTTTTTAGTATAATAGACATAAGAAAAGAAATAAGTAAGGTAACAGTATAAGTTTAATCATACTTAAAGCTTTATTTTATCACTATTAGTAATTTTAACAGCTATCATCTTCTTAAGCCTTTCCTTTCTAAACTTATTTAATTTTATTAGAGTGATAGAAGCACTTTAAGAGGCTGATTGTTTCTTTTTTATAGAGAATTTATGACTTAGAGTTTTTTTAATCTAGGAATTCCTTCTTTTTTCATTTGATAAAGCTAGAACTTCAGATTTAGAAGTCTTTTCTCTACTTTTATCTGTCCTATTTTTTTATTTTAAAGTAAAAAAATATTATAAAGAGCTTGAAAGATGCTTCTCTTCACAGTTACTACATTTAATAATAATATGAGGGCAGGCCTTGCCAATGACTAAGTAAGTATTATAAAAATGTTCTTTAGTATTATAATCTTTAGTATAAATACTATAAAAAGTCATTCTTTTATAAAAGTTAGAGAAATATCCCCATCTTTAACACTTTCTACACTGAGTGTTAGCCTTTAGCTTTAATTTAGAGTTAATAAACTTATATATTTTAAGCTTTAGACCAGCTATAGTTAGAGAAGAGACTTTAGCTTATTTAGAAGTTATAGTAATAATTATAATAATTCTAATTCTTCTTCTCTATCTGTTCTTATAGCTGCTCAGCCAGATTAGGTCTCTTTTTAATTAAATAAAGTTAAACTTCTTAATTTCTTACCTTAAAAGAATCATTTCTTCATCACTTTTAAAGATGTTAACTAAAATGTCATAAAGTATTAATTTACCTCATTTCTCATCTTTATTTAGAGACATTAAAGTCTGAAGCTTTTTCTTTAGAATTGATTATCATTTTTCCTTATTTTAGAGAAGGAAGTCTGCACTATAATTATTTATAGTAATTATAACTATAGAATCTTTCATATAGAAGTTTAAAATGATAGAAATCACTTTTAGAGATTTATCATTCATATAATCAAATGAAAGGCATTAATTCAGTTTATTTCTAAATTTAAAGATAAACTTAGAATCAGATAAAAGACTTAGAACTTCCTTCTTTTTAGACTTTAAAATTAGCCTGTACTTTTTTAACTGAAGAAGGTTTTCTTTTCTTTTCTCTTTAAGCTTTAAAGAAGCATCTTAAGTAGTTTTATTAGTCATAAAGCTAGGTTTTTCAGTAATTTTTAGAGTGAGTTTTTAAGCATAGTTTAAGATAGAACCAGACACAGTCTGAGCATATATTCAAGTAGAATTTAAAGAGACTTAAGCTTAAAAAAAGGGGATAACTTTGATTAACTTTATAGTCTCTATCTTAAATTTCAGAATTTCATCAAGCTGCTGAAATATAGAAATTAAAAGATCTCTAACTTTCTTAAATTTTTCCTGGAAAACTTAATCTTTTAATAGTTTAATAGTAGGTTAAAAATTCTTAATCTCTTAAGCTTATTTATAAAACTCATCTCTTTTCTTTTTTTTAAGAATTTATATCTCAGAGACTTTTAGAATAGGTGTTTTTTCCATGTTTCAGTTAAATAGTTAACTTAGTTAGAGTATAACTAAGTAACAGCTGATTTTTTTCTACTAGTTCAGTAACTAGCCTGAATTTTAAAGAGAATTCAGTAAACTAATATAGTTTTATCAGAAGAAACTATTAAAACTTCATAAATAGGTATTTACAGACAGTTTTTTAAAATAAAAGGTGCAAGAGCTTTAATTCTAATACTAATTTAGTAAAGAAATAATAGTTTTTAAAAGAAAAACTGCCAAAATAATTTACTTTTTTAAAGAGAAACTATAAAACTAGCTAGAATATATTCTATATCTCTAATAGAAACACCAGTGAATAAGCCACCCAGATCTTAATATTAGAGAAATAGATATATACCTAAAAAGTAGTAAGAATAATAGAGATAATAAAGGAAAAGTGCCTCTCTAAAGAGTAAATGCAGTTTCAGATCAGCTGAAAAAGCTTAGTTTTTTATCTAATAAATAAATTTATTAAATGAAAACTAATAAAATAAAGATAGAGTTTTTAATTTAGACACAGCCACACCCTTTATAAATTATGTAATAGTTTTTAAGTAGAACTATTAAACTCTTTAGTTTTTTTTTAACCTATAATCACAGGAACAGGAATAAGGATAAAATTATAATAAATTTAAAAAAAAAGAAAAAACAGATAAAGAAAAACTTATAAAAAAGCTATAAAATAGACTGATAAAAATTAATGGCAGTCTTCTCATTAAAGGAGCTTCATTTTAAAGGCTGACCAGCTAAATTAACTGGGGAAAGTTAGGAGAGAGATTTAACATAGTAGGAGAGGAAACATTAAAATGATCAGAGTTTTCACAGAGAATTAAAATTATAATAACTTAATTAATTTAGTTTAGAAATGATTGACAGTTCTTCCAAAAGAAAGAGTAAGCTTTAATCTATATATCAGCTAATTTTAATAATGTTTTAACCAGTGATTATAGTACTGTGGTGAAAAACAGGGATGACCTCCCACTTTCTTAAAGAAATCACATTTTTATATATCACACCCCTAATTCTGATCCAAATCTCACCAAATTTATATGATAAATAGATCTCAATGAGGGCTTTTAAATGTAGGTATTTTTATCTTAAAATTTAAAGAGAAAGGTAAAGTTATAAACCTTATTAGTTATAAATTATGTAAGAAGGTTAGAGACTGCTTTCATATTTCTACAGAGTTAAAAAAATTACCTTGAAATTATTCTAAGGTTATAAATAATATATTTTTATGCTGTTTGCCTCTGTCTAGTTTTTTTAAATGTCTTTAGTTAGATTTCAATTTAAAAATTAACCTCATATATGGAAATTCAGAATAACCTCAGTATTTAAAAATAGCATGTAAGGACCACTCATCATTTTAAGTTTTTAATGCTAAGAAGTTAGAAGACTGGCTTCTTATAAGTAAAAAGATGCTATTAGTAAGAATTATAATATTATAGTAGTAATCTGAATCTAATGCATTTAAGAGGAAAAGGTTTTCTTCTTTTAAAATGAATTAACTAAAATTAATATTAGTGTATGAAAAACATCTGATGATCCCCATGCATATAAGTATAACTGGGCAACTATTAGATTAAAGGAAGATATCACTTTATAAGTCTTCCTTTCACAGCATTCTAAATAAAAGCTGACTTTATCTTTAGTATATATCCACCAGGACTTGTCCATGCTGTATATATCTCAGAGAACAGTGTATGTGAAGGAGGACATTTGTTACACCCAGCAGTGATAGATTGAGTGATTGTGACACTGAAGACTTTTAAACTTAGGTCAGACTTAACCAATAACCATATACCAGTGGACATATTCAAGGTTTTCTTTGGGTTTACTGAGAAACTCCTACAGTCCTATCCTTATGAGATTTCACCCCAGCAGCTAGCACATTATGTATCTGCTTTGGAACACTATGTTGAGGATGCCAATATTACCCATGGAAATCTGGATAAGGATCATTTCAGGCAAAAGAAAATCTTCATTGACATGCTAACAAAGAACAACATGCTTATGAGGCTCTCTATATTAGTGAAAGCTAGAATGGGCTCTGATGTCTCAGGGTAGACATACCATACATCCTCCCAGGCTTATATCTCACTGAATCTAACAACTATTGTGGTGACCCATGTTTTTTGCCACTGATTTGGCCCTGAGCTGTAATTGTGCTGCTCATGTGTGCCACCCACCACTGGCAGCATCCATCTTGATGATTTCCTATGTTCTTTTCTATGTGTGGCAATGTCAGTTTTCTATGGAGTTAGTTTGTGGTGTTCTCTTGTTCCTTTATGCTCCCTACTAGATTGCCAATACAAATCAGTCCAGCTTTTGCAGCCATTCTTGTTTGGTGCTGCCTAACATGCACCCCCAGTTTCCCCTCTTCACTATTACAGTGATATGAGGTATTCTCTGCTTGATACAAGTCACTGAATATCAGCAGCTCTTGTTGAAGGATCCACTTGTACACCCCATCTCTATAGACAAGAATAATGTCTGGATAACCAATGTCACATTCTTTCCACAGCTGAAGGTGGAATTTAACCAGGCTGCTGTGACTTAAAACCATCTGCAGGTCTACCCACCACTGTGCAAGCCATTTGATTGACAGAAGCAACAATGCCAGCTATGCTGAATGCATTTAAAAACAAGTCAGAACAGGGCTGGATCACATTAATGCCCAGATCTTATTGACAGCAAGAATGTGAAATAAGGTGAATTAGGAGCATTAAATTCATCAATTTGTTTCTGCCTTTAAAGGGAAGTTATAGAACCATCAAGACAGCAGTGTAGGGCATAACTGTATAGGGTGAAAATCCCTTTTCCCATTAATGGCCAGCCTTAAGGGGCCCATGCATACATGGGATTCATGGATAGGTCTACAGAATAAATTAGCCAACTAATATTAAACTAGCTTGGAATTATGACACAAAAAAAGAAAGAAAAAATATAGAGTATTTAGAAAAAAGATGGATAACAAACAAACTCTGTCCAATACAAGAGAGATGGATTATATAGATATTGGTTGCATTAACCTTATTCTTCAACTGGCCATCTCCACAACATTTCATAGCTGTGGCCTTGATATCTGACCAAACAATTGGTGATGCTTAGCAGACTTTTCCAGATTAGCAGCAAACTGTGTAACATGGAAATGATCTTCTTCATTAAGTTTAATCCAGACCTTAAACTAAAGATGGCCAAAACCTATTAGTAACATAGAAATAAAATAAGAGTATAAGAATGAAACCCTACCTCAGCCAGATGATATCTGTACCAGATAAACCACTTAATATGAGGATAACATAACTGAATCCAGATGAGGCTCTGCATAAGGAAGTTCTGATTTGTCCATGCCTTTCCAATCCAATGCATTCAAAATGACAACCAGTCCCTTCCAAGGTATTTTGCCCTGGACATATGCCATGGACTTCAGCACTAAATGCCAAAAAATGTGAGGGAAATATGAACATATTAAAAAACATTCTTATCACTAGTGTGCTTCAAGACAGAAGATAAAGTATGAAAGACCAAGCAGGAGCCAAAAGAGAGAACTTGCAAAGGCATAGTGCTAATGTGTTTAAAAAATAGTCTCTTTAATGGCTCCTGCAGAACTGCACCTGCTTTCAGTTAACCTAGGAGGAGCCAATTTGAGCCATCAGCCTATATGTAATTCCAGCATGGTGGTGCCAGATTTGGCTACCTACCAAACATGATACTACAGATATATTTACTAAAAGTACATCTCACCCAGTAGGCTTGAATGTACCTGTTAAGTCCTTTGTTTATTTTAAAGTACCATCTGCTGTGATCTATTTGCATGGGTGGGTCAAAATATGAAAAAGTAGGTGATAAAGCTAAACTGCAGTCTGTAGTTGTCTGTACCAGTTAAGGCACATTACCATCACCATCACTGTTTGTTGCAGATGTTTGTAGAGCCAAGACTATAAGTCTCTGCTGATGATGGGGTTAAAATTGACTACCCATTGTGTGGGGCTTCATTTGGAAGCTTACTAATCAGTGGGGCATTGTTTGTAACAATAATTTCAGCAGCTGCCTCCCCACTTGACTGATCTGCCGCATCCCTGCCAGAAACCACATCTAGATTAAGTAATGATATAACTGTTAAGTGACATTTCTTCTGCCACCTTTACCATAGCATAATAAGTCCTTTCACCTCAAGCATTGCAAACATACTGTGACTGGTCCACTGTACAGATGGAAGAAAGATGCCTTAAATATATAAATCACACAGATTACACTGATATCATAACCCACCTGAACAAATTACAAATGGTGCATCCTCTATGAAATAATAATGGCAACTCCTCAGCCAGGCAGCAGATGAAAGAATAGCTTAGATTACTTAATATAAATGTGAATCTACTCTCACCAGCTGCTTTTGAGATAATGCTTATTTATTACTCCAGGTTGATGGTCTATCAAAGCCCAAGATTATACACATTGCAGGGATGAAGGGCAAGGGCACAACCTGCTACTACTGCAGTCATATCCTTTATGAGTACCAAAAAGCATCAGATAAGGCCAACAAAATCAGCTGTTACATCTCACCCCACCAAGTAGAAGTTTACAAAAGGATCCAGATCAACTTCAAGTCAATCTCCAAAGCCCTCTTTGTCAAATACTTTTGGGTGGTGTGGAACAAAATTGAATCCCTTGTCAGTTGCTCAGACATTGAAACCCCATCCATCCCTGTTTATCCAGGGTTTTTAATGCTGCTGGCAATATATATCTTTATACAAAAGGGGGTCAACATCATGGTTATTGAAACTGGGATCAGTAGAGAAACAGATTCTACTAATGTCTTCAGGAGTCCAGTTGCCACTGGCATCACTACAATTGACCTCAATCACCTCAGCACTCTTAGAAACAGCATTGAAGAGATTGCACATCACAAGGCAGGCATTTTTAAGGAAGGGTGCCCAGCCTTTACCATTGTGCAGTCTGGGGTTGTGTCAGAAATATTACACAAGAGGGCAAATGAGGTACATATTTTTGGTAAATTGGAGATTATTTCAGATAAGATAGTTCAGGACTATGGCATCTCAGTTGTTCTGAACATGCCCTACCAAAGATCAAATGCTTTATTAGTAATATTGTTAGCCAATGCCTACTTATGATTGACAGACCTATACTTTGTCATGACTAATACCCTGGCTCACAGTATGGAGAGAACACAATTGCCCAGAAAATGCCAAATTAAAGCCAATGAGGAAAATACATGGTTTCTGAGTGTCACACACAACATAGTCAGTCTCAAGGAAACCATATCATGGTTCAAAGAGATTGTACAATGTCCTAAGTGATTATGTTCATATCTTTTCACTCAGAGTGGCTGCTGACAATACTTGCAGGTATAATGGTGCACCCAGAGTTTTAATATTCAGTCATCAGTTATAAAGAAATTCAAACTTACTTTTACAGCAGATTGTTCATGCCCATTTGCCTCTTAATGGGGTAATTTTTTGTTCTGATCAATCTGATGAAACTGGGAAGAAGATATCTGGTACTTCATTTACACCTCATACTATACTAGTATGTGCTAATAAAACTGGCCTTAGATTTAATTGACTTCCACTGAGATACAGAAAGTATGGAATCTCTCAAGTTTTAAAAGAGTCATGCTGAAACCTGGAAAATGCTTGGTGGCCACCTGAATGCCATGGTTGTGTACACAGTTAAGCAAGCTATACAAACTGCCAGGTAAAAATATTACAGAGTGAATGTTCTTGTCACTGGAAGCCATTACCTTGTCAGTAATACACTTTATTTCCTTAACTGCATTTAATGTCAGTTTCAGGTGTTATTGCTTTTACATCTGCCTCCTTAAGACCAAGGATCTTCCTTATATCAGACTTGTCATAAGAAAACGTACTAGCCTAGGGTTAATGAAAAATTGATGATTCCAATCTAAGAGTAGATGGGTGGTGCTACTGAGTGCCTTCTTGCTAGCAAGCATTCATCAACAGTCAGACAAGGTTGGGCCTGCAAAGGGTGCCTTGATGCTTGATCACTTGGGAAGGGGTAGTGTAATGTTACTATTACAAGTAGTAAGGATATCATTTAGGTATAAGAGTAGGTATAGTAATAAGACTGAAATTCAGATTGATTGTGATCAAGAAGACAAGCCTCTTGATTCTAAGGGTAACAAGTGCCTTTATATACATGATGGATTCTGTTGGTAGATCTGATAGTTCTGCTAGACCATCATACTGATCATACTGATTACATGATCCCATCCCACTAGCTCCAGCTCTAGGTTATTCCCTTTCATTTCTAGTTCCACTAGCTTCTTTCTGTTAGCTGCAATCATGTCCAATGATTCCCTGAGCACCATTGTTATTAGACTCCTATAAGGGGTGAGCTGGCACAAATTATTCACACAATCACATGGTACTTGGTGAGCTGAGCTAGCCTTTCATGCATTTAAAAGAGGTGCCCCTCCCTCACTAAGTCATCATCATAAGAAAGCTACATCTCTCATTGAATATGACTGAAACCCAAAGACTGAAAAATATTGTTAACTTTTTGACCCATCAGCTGAAAGCTTACAAGCCAAACATTATGAAAGAACTTGAAAATCACTTTCCTTGGGACACCAATACACAGAAGACTGTTACAGACTCATTTTTATTTAAAATTTCACATGTAATGACTTGGTACAGGAGGCAACTTAAGATAGATGTTGGTGAAGTTGAAAGCTATGAGCTTGCCCTTTGTAATATTAATGCACATGACAGTTGGTTTTTCCTAATCCAGGTTGAATGTGGTGGTATTTCACATCCAAGCAGTCCTCTTGAGGTGGCTGAAGCATATGCTCAAACCTCAGCAGCTGTCAAGACAGCCAGCAGTTTTGTGAAGGCAATATCTTTATTTTAAGATCTCATCTTAGCCTCTCTTTGTGCCATTCTGGAAAAGCAAGGGGTTGTGGTAGAGAAGATTGACAGAGTAATGCAAATATCCCTGTCATCTCACTTGGGTGCATATCAACTGAAGAAATTATGATGTATGGCCATCTGGGTAAATAACTTCATTTTGCAGCTGGTTAAGGTTGATTGAACTATTTATCAAGTGACAGAGCTCTTTCTCTTGTGTAAGTTAGACTGTATTCTCTTGATGAAGTGAAGCTTACATCTTCAGGTGGAATGTCTGTTCACTGATATGCAAAACTGATCTTGGATGATTGTTTATCTTACCTTCTCAAACAATTAAAGAGATGTAAATTTGTCAAACATAACTTTAAAGACTGCATTTACATCAAGTACAGCATTCCAGCATTTATTTGCAATTTAACTGCTGATGTACAAAATGAACCAAGGTATGATCTGGCCTTATCTGGAAGAGAACTTACACTTACTTTCAGCCAGGCTTGAACTTGAATGTGTTTCAATAACCCTTGGTTACACCTTATGTATACATTGGAGTCTTGCTTATTGCATGTGTGAATCTACAAGAAGGCCTCTTGAGTTTATCATCCAGCTATCAACTGATGTTCAAACTCTCACCAGTGCAATGCAAAGCATGATATTTGATCTGAAATCACTTAAAAAGCTTGTTGGCAACAACTCATTGTCCCTATTATTAATCTTTGCTTTTTTAGGCAGAATCAATATCCCAAAGGCAGTGATTATTGAAGGGTGCTCTCTGCAATTATGCTGGAATGATCAGGATGAAACCAAACATATCATGGCTGTTAAGGCCAGCCTTGATCCAGATCTGTGTGCTTTACTTTCAAATGAGCCTGCACTTAAAGGGGCTATTAACACACTGATTGAGCATTCCCTGGTGGAGGCTACTGATAACCAGCTGACCTTTATACTCAACTGTAAACTACTGGTCTGCATAATGTAACAGCTCCCTCTGACAGAAAAAGACAAATGAAGTGCTCAAGCTTGAATACTGGTATATTAAGTCTTTTTCAGAGGACAATATTTACAGAAAATGTGAGTCTCTTTGTTTGATGAGAAGTACAAGGCTAACCTGCCATCTGCAGTAATATGCACACATTAAGTGCATAAATATTACCTGTTCTTCTTTAGCATGCATTGGATTACCTTGGCCTTGCACATTACCAAAGCCTACTGATCAATGTCAGATATGACCTGGTAGCAACACTACTTGCAGCCTTGGAATTTCCACCTTACTTCTGGGGGGAGTGTGCTGTCAGTACTGTAAAGTAAATTATTTGTGAGGTACCTGAATGCTACTTACATTTCTGGGTCACATGATGGGAAGCCCAACTGAACCAATATATGGACCTTAAGAAAGTACTTTATAGGTCACAGATCCCAGCCCAGATTACAAACATAAGACTTTATGCTCAGTATGGTCATCTTCTTGTTATAATGGCTGAAAATAACCTTCAATGCAACTGTATTAGCCAAGCAAGGGATTTACTTTTCAAATGGAGACCACCTAATGAACTTCATTCTACTACTTTAATATAGAATGTTAGTTTTCATTGGAAACTTGCCATGGTAAAAACCTTATGATACAATGGTAAATTTGTTGAAGTATAAGAGTAATTTAAATAGTTGTTATGTGAGACTGCCAATCTAGATGGCCTTACTGGGATATAATGTAGAGTTCTGTCACATCTCAATGACATGTAATGTAAGCTTGGCCAATCTAGCCTTGCATTACAACATCTTAGTTCATGGATTACACACCTCTCAGAGTCTGGTGAAGATTCTCTTGTAATGTCATTAGTGCCACCATTTGGGAAAGCATTAATCCAGGAAGGTTGGCTGGTGGATGCAGAATGGTTCCTATCAAAAGTGGCTTAATTCTACAGTACAGTCTTAAATTCAGATAACATTGGCAAGTTAGCTTACATACATGTTTCTTTCAATCTTGCAAAGATTGCCACACTTCAAGAACAGTGGAACAATGCTATGCCCCACTGGTTGTAAGTGCTAGAACTCACACAGAAGTACAAATGAGGTTAAGGTTTCACTGTTGAAATAGTCAATCTATTTATATCTTATATAGTGGTAAGACTTTATTCAGATGATATGAGCAAGAGGGTAATGTAGATATCTTAGAAGATACTTAATCATGAAGGATGAGATCAGTTCTGGCTGGCAATGGTGGCAATGCAGTGGTGCAATTATATTAAATTAAGCATGGGTATTAAAGGAACATGGGACACAGAGCACTTGCCAGTATTTACTTTACAAAGGATGACTGTGGTGAAAATGCCTGTATTAAATGTATGATATATTTCATGAATAATTAGATTCTTTTTCTCATTCACCTGCTGCACCTGACCTTTCAATATGTGAGAAACAAATTCTGCAACTACTGTTTCAGACATTCAGATGGTGGCCTATACATGGTTGCATATGATGGAATTAAATTATTGATTGATGATGAAATAGTTGGTACAGGTACACCATCTATTAGAGCTATCACTAATGTGTTAACCACATAATGACAAGACATATAACCAGTTTCCCATGGTTCAGGACGCACTTGGGAAGTTTCTGTGGCAAAGAATAGGATGACATCCCATAATCTGTGAACAAATCCAAATGATAGTGGAGCATTGGTGGCTGACAATCAGTCTAACCTCACATTATATCAGAAAGGGGGTCTATTTAAAGTAATATCAGATCATGGTCCAGAGGCCATGCTATACCAAATTGGTCAGAGACTGTCCCCAACCAATTTGGCATAGCATGATTCAGCTTTGCATGTATTCTGAGTCCTCCCTCTCCAGCACTTGGCTTATTACCCAGTGTGTGGCTTCCTGGTCACTTGTATTAGCACACTCCCTAGTTCTTTTCTTGGGAACAAACTTTTGTGAACCCTGTGATAAAAATAGTAGCTTTGATCAGCCATTCTCTCATCTGGTTTCTCCTCTTAAGTGTTAGCTAACCTGGTTGCTGCCCTCAGTTTCCCACCAAGGTCCATGCCTTGTCACATCCAAACAGCTAATCACATGTAAGCTCAGGCCTAAGGCTTCATACAGACATTCTGAAGTGACCACAGATGTCAATAATATTCCTTCTTTTCAAGTAACTCAGAGTGGCTTCCCTCTTTAACTATTCTACTCTCATTGAGGACCAAAATCTGATTGGAATGCATAACAGTAGAAAGACAGTGCCTAGATAAAAATAATTGTTGGTTAGGTAATAGCACCATGTGATGAAATGGATGATGGGTGCCTATGTGATGATAACTGTAGTCCATTCTGTAATGAGGTGTTTTAAGCTTTCCTGAATAGAGGCTTCTGTCTCACTGTCCACATTACTGGTTGCCTCATCCAGAAGAATGATCTTTGGATCTCTGATAATTACCTGTGCAATTAATATGCACTGAAGCTTTCCCCCCTGACAATTTAACATTGTATTCTCTGATCAATGTGCTGTAGCTGTCACTGAAAGTCAGAATTTGTTCATGCAGGCAAGCAGCCTTACATACTTTAAATACTTCCTTCTTAGAAGCATTATTCTGTGCATATTCTATATTGCCCCTAATGGTATCATTAAAGAGACCCAGGTGTTGAGGAATAACACTGATATGATCCTGCTGATTGCACTAATATTCTGACCAGAAATCTTAACAATACCCTCTGTAATGGAGACATTGTGAGCTTTATGATTGGATTATAAAGGATGTATATTAAGAGGTTCTGAAATCTACTTATATCTTCAATCAATGTAATAGGGCCCATGCCTTCCCTTTACTTTCCTTTCTTTTTTCTTTATTTTTTCACTCTATAGTTTTATATACACTTCAACTGCTTCACTGGATCTCCTCCTCAAAAATATGCTTAATCTTTACAGCCTATGTTTTGTGAATTATCTACCCTTTTCTACTGCCATCACTTACATTAATATAAAACTATGCAATATTGGTAAAGTCCATCCCCTCTGTACATATTCAGTAGCAGAGCCAATTTCAGATTTTAATAATGATGATCTCTGGAAGATAGTTAACAGCCTATATCCACCAGGAAATAGTGCCTCCCACTTTTTTAAGAGACAACTTCATAAGATAGGCATTGCATCTCCCTATTAACACATACCATATCACATTCCTACCACATAATCCATCACACATACCTAGTGTCCATCATCCCCACCTGCCATTGGCCACTAAATGGCCATCTCTCTTAAACACCAGCTCTAATGCTTGACCATTAACCTACTAAATTGCATAGGCTTCACAAATGTCACCCTCTCCCCCCCTCTCCCAACCCATAGTAATGGGTCAATAATTGACATCCATGCTAATGCTAATATATTACATCCAAGAATGCCATATATAGACACTCTGTGATCATTATTATCATCACCTGCTTCTTCATCTTGTCCATCTGATGACAGTGAAAGTCAGAGTCAAAATGAAGCTGGGAGGAGGAGCTGGGGAAGAGATAGAAGCTGGCTGTTTTCTTCCCCTTTTCCTGTGCTGAGGGTGCATAGGTTTGCAGTTTCAATGAGGCAGGTACTGCTGTTGGGGGTTTTGGTAGGAGTTTTAGTTCTCTGGGTTTTATGGTGGTTCCAAATGTTTGATTATAATTAATGGCTGGGGACATCTCATCTTTTCTTTGGGTTGGCTGGATTAATTGAATCTTTTTGCTGGAATGTATCTCTTTTATTGTTAGTCTGGCTGATTGGTATTACAGAGTATTTTCTTTTTCCATTTCCCTTAGCCTCTTCAACAAAAGAACCCATTTTCATTGATTTCACTGTTTTGCCCAATTGGTTGGATTATCAGCACTGGCTTATGCATCAGTAGGATATTTCCTGAGCATCACCAGTTTAAAGGTTTAGACCATCTATATGAATCAGCATTAATGTCCATGCTGTCCTGGCTCTTTCAAGCATTGATAGATTTGTGATCATTGCAAAATGTAAAAATTGTTTTTTACCAGCAACCAGTGTAAGCACCCCAAAGCTCATATACCATGGGCCTCCTCCAAACGCCAATTTTCAGAAAGCAGAGGAGAATGTATTAATCTTAATATGTTATCATCTCTGTTGCTTAGACTGTTTGCTCCACCATCCTCTCCAAATGAAGGAGAGAGCTTCAGTGGCTATGAATTGAGTCCTAATGATGATTTGGCTTCTCTCTCATCATCTGTGATTTCTTACAAGTAAGAACCACAGCCCACTCTGTTATTCTCTGCTAACCTGTTAGATTTGAGGTGAGGACAATTGATCTCTAGGTAGTGTCCTTAATCTGATGGATGATTAGAACAGCCAACAATAGCATGTATTTTATAAAGGAAAATACCTTTAGGTACATATTTATCCTGCAGATAAAGAAATCTATGCATGCTAACAACAGATAGTCAAATGATGAGAAGGAATAGAAACAGATGGATCTGATAAGTACTAAGAACTTATGCTTAATTTTATAAACTAACTTTGGCACAGAACCACAAAGTATACCAGGATGCAATGGGTGGTTGACTGCATTATACCCCTATTAATAACCCACAGAGTGTTCTTAATCTGGGAACAGGAACAGGTATCTGGGCAATTGAATTTGCAGAGTTAGTCACCCCTGATTCAACTCTTTGCCTGGCTAACCTCTACCAAGTCAGTACCCCAATGCAGAGGTTATAGGGAATGATCTGAGCCCAATTCAGCCCCCATGGTAAAATTATCCCTTAATTTTAAACATACACTGGCTTAATCATACCCCAGGGTACCACCAAACTGTTAATTCAAGGTTGATGATTTCAAAGAGGAACACTGGGGCCATACATATGACTATGTCCACATATGTGATCTTCCAGACTGTGATTACAAAAAACTGTGTCAACTGGCCTGGCAGCACTTAAACCCTGGTGGACATTTTGAATTTCAATTAATAGAGTAATACTTTATCTTCAATGATGACACCCATTCCATAGCTAAAAATACTTTTGAATGGCAGCAGCTGATGGAATTGGGTCAGAGCAAACTGTGGAAACCATTTTGTCAGGGAACTAGCTGTGTTGAGAAACTAATGAGTGCTGGCTTTATTAATATTCAATGCTATTACATAAAGGTATTTAATCACTTTTCAGATTCATAGGTTAAGACTTATAAGATATAGGTTCTGCTAGGTTCATGGCCAAGGAAGTCAGAATTAAAGGAGCTAGGCAGTTATAGTCTGCTGGAAACTGACATGGGGCTAGAGGCAGAGTCAGTAGCAATCTTCACTCAGATGCTTAAATAAATGCAAGAGGAGTGGCAAGTTTTAATAACTTTAGTTTGAAGTGATCTCAGACAGTCAGACATTCATATGTATCATAATTTGTATGTGGTATATGGACAGAAACCAGCAGATAATTAGCTCTCCATATCCAATGTTATATTTTTTTCTTCTACTCTTGCCATTGAAATAGGATACACCTACGCTTACATCGCTCCTGGCTATCTTCCTTCTCTGAGCTTGAAGAAGCCTATCTGATTGCCTGTCCTTGGGGTCCCCCTGCAGAACATTTGTCAAGACCCTGGGAAGCAGCTGCGCCACCCGAACCTTACCCGGATAGACCACTCGACGAGGGAATTAGGCGTTGCCCGGGAGTGCCACAAAGTGGCGCAGCAGTCTATCGCTACTGCGGCATATTGGATAATCTAAATCCGAAAACTCCTGCGAAATCTTGGAACTTCCACAGTCGTGCTTTTGCTCAAACCTGAACCTTGTCCGCCTTTCCTCCTCTACCCACATGCTTATCACTTCACGTGCAATGGCGGCCCGCAGTGATGATAGAATTCAAGAAGTATATGAGCTCGATTCCGCCCGTAAGCCCAGGATAGTCATTCTTAGTTTTGCCGTATACAGGGATCTATGGCTCAATAAATGAGAAGCAGCTAATCCAGCCCGACTTGCTCATCTTTCTGCCAGGTCGTCCCAGAAGATTCCGTGCTACCTATTGGCTAAAATCCGGGCGTTGTTAAAATCACTTCGCGGCTTGACGGGTCCATGGATGCAGCAAAGTGAGGTGTTCCACTATGGCTTGCAGTAGAGCCTTTTTTCAAAGCATGCTGGGGGTTTATGCCTTCCTAGATCGCATCCTTTAGGGTTCCCAAGTTGACAGCAATCAGCTCTTTCATTTCAAGAACACTTGACGCCAGTCCGTAAGAGAACCCCAGTGCTCATGGCAAGGATCCTAACCCTTTACTTCTTCTAATGGCTACATTTTTTCCCCTGCGATTTATGAGCGCTACGGGCTTAGTTTTTCTTTCTTTTTTTTCTCTCCTTTTTTTAGAGTGGACGGGAGGGGGAAGGGGGCCCTGGGCACTGTCGGTTCTTAATTGTCAGAATTATGAATAAGGGTTATATATTCTCGCAGGATGCTCCTCCTGGAGTTATTTCTCTTCTTCCTTAGTGTTTATTTACTTCAATGCCTCTTGCGAAGTGGATTTTCTCTTCATCTTTGCCTTTCCATCTGCAGGTCTGGCCATCGCTGGCATGGAGCGGACTTACCGCGGTTTTGTTGAGTCGACACGAGATGCCCTGGTTTTATTTGAAGCCTGTTTGACTGGCTTTCTCCCCCTCGTCCGCCAACGACTGGATGATCCCCTGGGAAGCGGTGACGTGTTTATTTTCACAAAGACGTCTGGTATTACCCGATGGACGGATGGTACAACCTGGAGTGAGAGCCGCTTCGTGCAAAACTTTCTTGTTTATCGTGAGGTACAGAAATCTGGGAAACCAGCAAAGAAAGAATCAAGTATGAGGAATCAATGCGAGGGGGCGAGCAAAGAGAGGAGAGCGAAGGAGAAGTCCCTAGTGGCTTCGTTGATCAAGTGTTCCAACCTCAAGGAATCAGGGCTAGTGAAGAGGACCATTACCGTGACTGTGTCTGATAAACAGTATACCCTGGTCAGTTACTTCAGTATGGAGGACGCGATCGAAGGGCGCCTACGCCGACCTTCTGAGGACCCCTCGCTCCAACACGTAACGCCGCGTCAGGAGCTCACCCAGAACCCTAATCTGCACAAACCCGTACCTCGGAAGGACTCTTGCCCGTATACGTCCCTCACAAGACATAGGTTAACCCGTAAGTTACCTCTCTTTGTTTCCTGAAAGTGTTTGGCTAATTGTGCGCATAGACGAAAGTGAACGGCCGTATGCTATCCCAACTTCCAATAAGGAAGCCCCTATGGGTCATGGTCATAACATAGTGGGATCAGCCGCAAATAAAAAGCTGAAGACGCTGGATAATCATCTTAGAAAATCAGTCGCATGCGGTAATTATGATCTTATCTGTTTGCTGTCTTTTCTCTTGATGCTGATGGTTGAATTTTGCATCGATGGAAACACAGTACATTGTCGGAGAAGCAAAATCCGATGTTTACTAGCCTCCAATGATACACAAGGGCGATGCGAAAACTGTATTCGGTTAAAGAAAGAATGTCATTTTTTCCCGGTGCCCCCAGTCCTATATCCAGCGCGGCCAAGTCAAGAACCAGGTCCGTTCGCGGCACATGATTTCGGCGCTGTTCAACTGCTAAACCAACCCATATCGTGGGATAGCCCGGCATATTTTGATCAACAAGTACCTGCTGTAATATCGAAGCCTCAAATGAGCAACCCAACTATTCCTGGGGCTCTCATCACTCCCGGCGGTCTTCCCCCCACCGCCGAAGGAAACAGCTTTTGTGCAAGACGGTTCAACGTGGGGGGTTAAACTCACCAGATCGATGGCCCTCGCGTCGAGCGACCTCTCACAGTATCAAAATCAATATCAACCACTAGTACAACTAGCCAACAACTTATTGTCGAAGCAACCGCTCGAGAGGGAGCATCCGGCCGCAATTTTCATGATATCCCGCCCCCATGATGAAACCCCGAAGTCAACAACAATCCCACTCCGAGCCACGGCATCGAGAATGATACAAATTTGGGCATGAGTAGCAGCTAGTCCCTTTCTCACGCACTGGGAGGCATCAGGGAGGTTGCTCGGCAATTTAATGCTTTCACATCCTGGTTATTTTGGATTATCGTTTTCCGGGTCATTTAGAGTTAGAGCGAAATTCAGTGGGATCCTGGTGCGGTGATTCATGTTAATGTTGCATCCTGTGGATAATGGATTTCTGGCCTTGGAAAACATTTGAATTCACAGCATACTTGGCTGCATTAATGAATAGGTCCCTCAAGAAGTGCCAGCATTGGTGTCTCCACATTGGTCACTTGTGTTAATGAGTTCAAAATATTGGTGAGACTCTCAAGCTCATCTTAAAGCATTTATAAAGTTTTATTACAGCCTTTGAAGCATTTAACAGTTTCATAGAGTAACTTTATTAACTGAACAGTAGCTATAATAACTATAAGCACTAAGATAATAATGTTTAAAAGTTCTATCATTTCTGACATTTCACTGTGAGATCTCTACAGCCTCCTTTAGTAAAACTGTAGTAGAAAGTAAGTGCAACAGCAAATATCATTAGCTGAAGTGAGATGTCAAATGCTAATTATGTCTAATATTATAATAAAGAATTTATTATTAATAGTCATTTTAAGTTCTTAATGTTCTAAATCAGAGTGAAGCCGGCTGTGAAAATCAGCTAGTACTCATTATCTAAAAACATCTATCTTACTATTATAAGCTGATATTTTTACCAGCAGAATGAGTAAGTAGCATTAACTTTTTTATAATTTAATTATTAAAAATCATCTTAGAGCATCATTTTATTATAAACTTTTAACTTTTAAATATATAACTTTTATTAATAAATGGATAATCAGAGTATTAGGTATTATATAAAATAATTAAGATTTTTTACATTTAAATAGTTATGCAAAAGAATATCATTATTAATATAAAATAGAAAGATTTTTTAAATAATATATTTAATAATCACATTTACATCTTAAAGAAAATATAAGTAATAAATTACCAGGATTAGATGTCTTTATGACTACTGAAGTGTATTACTTTATAATATAAATACAGTAATTAAGAGTATTAATTTATTAAATATCTAGCTAAACATATTTAAAACACATGAAATTATAATTACCAGTTTTACTATATAATACTTATTAAAATCTACTATTTTTAGTATAAGAAGGAATTTTCTGCAGGCACCTTCTTTTTTATAAAATATAAGAAAAATGATCATAAAAAATTAAATAAGTTAAAATTAAAAACCTTCTGAGTATTTCACATTACATATAAGTTATACTACTTATATAAAGAGCTTATATATATTAATGAAAATAATTACTTATAATGAAAGTCTTACTCATTTATAGTCAAATAAAAATTATATTATCAGTTAAAGTAAAGAGAGTATAACAGATTATAAAGAAAAGTTATTAAATATCTCTATAGCTAATGACTGTAATGATAGTTCAGATTAATAAGAAAAAGTTATGAAAATATTTAAATAAATAAATATAAGAGTTAAATGACTTAAAAAAGAAAATATCTAACTGTGTGAAATTAAAAATTAAATTTAACTTTTAATAAAAAGAAAGAAAAAGTATAGTGATAATGAATCTTACATAAACCTGGCTAAATTTAAATTAATTATATTAAGTAAATATTCTAAAGACTCAGCCTCATCAGTGCTTACTCATAATCATACTAATGATGCTCTAATTATACTCTATTTAAAGTAAGTATTATCATTTAACTTTACAGAGTCGAACTGCCATCTTAATTTCTTTTAAAAGAAATTTACTATCTTTAATAAATTTTCATTTCAACTTAAATTAATGTATTCAAATTAAATACAGCTATTTTATATTAGTTTTCTCTTAGATTTTTATAATTCTCATTTTAATCTCTCTTAATTACAGTTATTTTATATTAGTTTTTTCTTAGATTTTTATAACTCTCATTCTGATCTCTCTTAATTACAGCTATTCTCTATTACTTCTCTTTATATTAGTAACTTTTATTTTAATTTTATTTTACTACTATTTACTAGTTTTACTGAATGCCCATTTTAAATATTTTTGCTTAATTCTACTGAAACTATATATAATTTTAGTAACATCTATTATTAATTTTAATACTATCTAACTTTACTTCTACTTACTTATTTTAATATACTTATACTGGCAAGCTTTTTATCATAAATGACACTTAAGATTTTATTACTATGATAATTAAAAATTTCATTATCTTATAATACTAGCTTAGTTTATCTTAAATATATTATAATCTCTTTAAAATTTTCTGATGAGTATTCTATATTATTTTAACATTTTCTTATATATTAATTTACATATATCTTTAAAGTTTTCATTAAGAATAATCTGATTAAAAATAGTTTATTATAATTTAAAATATTATCATGCTAATCAGTCATTACATAAAATTCTATAAGATGTTAATAATAGATTTATTATTTAAAAGTTAGGTTTTTCATACATATCTTCATCAGTAACTAAAATGAGTTTTAATTTATTACTCTTACTTTTTTTTATATAATATTTTAATTTTTATTATATTATATTCTTTTTACTGGAGAGATAGTAAGTAATTATAATAAAAATTTCATCTTTTTTACCTGCTAGCTCCTTCTACTGAGGAAAGCACTTAAATGGGGAGTTCTTAAGTTAAGAAATAACTATTAAAAATAAATTATAATATTAGAAGTATATACTTATTTTAATAAAAAAATAATTAATATATTAGATTTCTTTAGCCACATTAAAAAGATGTAAAAAATGGAAATTCTTATTTAATTATTTATAACCTATTTAATAAAGTCTGTATCTATAGTATTCTTTAATATAATTTATTTATTATTAATAAATATCTATAGTACTTCACTGAAGTTTTAATAAAAATTTAGTATATTACTAAATTTAATTAAAATTTTAATATTTATGATTACTCTGACCTGATTGTATACATTACTGAATAAGACTTTAAAAAGAGATGATAATACTAAAGAAAAACTGAAAATCATATAATGATTATTTTTAATATTATTATTTCTAACATATGTATGAATTTATTATATTATTAGCACTAAGTTATAAATATATTAGTAATCAGAAAACTAACTCTTCTCTTTTTAATTCTTATTTTCATTATAAAACTCATTCTGAGTAAATAATCTGAGTGTTAAAAATAATATAAAGAGAAATTAAAGCTATAGATGATAAATAAAGTGAGAGGTTATAAAATTCAGAAATTTATTTATAATAAAGAATTAATGAGATATCTGCTTTTTAAGTATATAAATGTTTATTATTAACCTTATATCTGATTAACCTTCATTCAGTAAATAAAATTAAGTCTTGTATTAAAATAACTGATTACCTAAATCTCTTAAACATACCACTCTGTATGTAAAATTAAGATGTTTACTCTAATTAGTAACTTAGTAACTAAATATTAACTGCAGCTAATATTAAAATTCTGAAATAATTATTATAATACTGTAAATAACAGTTATATACTACTTAATAAAAAAAAGATGAATAATTATATAATTAAAATATAAGCTAGATCACAGTATGAATATAGTTCTAAAAATAAATATAAAAATAAAATATATTTTTAATTCTTTTCATAATTTCCATCTTTTTAATGTATCCTCTGAATAAGAGTAGGTTATTAGTATTTAATATTACTTTCTGTAAATAAATCTTATATTAAAGGAAAAATAATCTATATCATTAGAGACTTTTAATGAATAACTAATACTCTCTGAAAATAAGAAATATAAAAAATAATATAGACTTTCCTCTCTTCTTTAAATGATTATAACATATTTAATAGTTATTCTCATATTTAATAATTCTATATAGCTTTAATAGGATTATTATTCATTCTATTTAAAATTTATTAAATATATACTTTAAACTTTTAATAATTATGGTTACTTCATGAAAGTTTCTTTACTTATATAAACACTTTTAATATAATATCAGAAGTACTTAAAAGGTTGTAGTAATTTAAAAGGTATCTTTGCTTCTCATCTACCTTTAAAAATATAAGGGTATAGAAGACTTAAAAGTATCTTAAATCTTTATTTATAATGAAGCTGGTTAATGAGGCTGGTAACATATCTCTAATTCTCTGAAAAAGTATTAAATTAGTTTAAAATATAGTCATTAGATTAATATCTACTTTAGTATCATAAATACACTGAAAGTGGTTGTTTAGAAAATAAAATTCATTTATATTTAAATAGTCAGATTAATAATAGAAAACATCAGTAAGAGGGTTAGTAATAAAGTTAATATTAAAATTATGAGTTATATATTCTTATAACTAAATGTTCTAAATGCAGCTAGATATTAATACTTATATAAGAAAGTTTATTTATAAAATAATCTATTTTCAGTGTCAGTATGTAATATAAAATTAAATGCCTTGGCTTTAATTTATTATATAAAGCTCATTCTTAACTTATAATAGCATAGAATATTTTCAAAAAAAGCTACTAAGTTAAATATAAAGCATTTTAAGATATATTAAAAGCTTATTTATTATATTTATATCACATTTAATTACCTTAAGAAGTCATACTGTAAATAAAACATATAAAAATATTAATTTAATTTCAGTATTAATTACATGGGTTACAGTATGAGTATTAGTCATATTTACTTCTATTAATAAATTTATTCTATAAGGAAAATCTATCTTTAATATGAACTACTTTAAGTCATTAAAATTTAACTAATAAGTAGAGTTATATATTCTAAATTAATTGTAATGATATCTGAAAGCTTATCAGTCTGATGAAAAGAATAAAAGAACTGTTTCTTAAAAAATAATGATAAAATGATTGAGAAAGCTGTTATATCAGAGTAATATCTGCCATATATATTTTGAAAAATGGCTGGTAAATTTGGCTAATATAAAGTTAAGTTTATCTTAATCTGAAAGTTCTATCATTAAGGCTATTTTAATTAGAAAGTTTTGTCATTAAGATAATTTTAATTAGAAATAGCTGATGATTATAAGAGCTCATTATGAATTTCTAATACTACTATCATTTAAGCTCTAATGATTATAGGAAATCACTGTTTTTTTCAACATTAAGATAATTTTAATGAGGGAGTATAATTACTGTAACTTTTAAATAAGAGGCCTCATCATCAGCTTAATAATAATATAGAGAATTTAGAGTTAAAACTTAAACATCTTCAGTTCATAAAATGTAACTATAGAAGTAATTAAGTAATTCTAACATGTCAGTTAGTCTATCACTAAAAATGAGTTAATAAAAAGGAAATATAAAAGAACCATCAGTATTAATTTTAAAATGTAATTATTTATATATCTTTTTAATTTTTAAATTTTCATCAGAATGAGTAAAGATATCTATAATATTATTAAAGTTCCAAAACTTTAATTTTCTTCTAAATTATAATAGATTTACATATATATATAGTAAATAAGAGTATTATAATAGATAAGAAAGGATTAATTCTACTATCTATTTCTTAATTACTGAGACTGACTTATAATTATAAGATTTTACAGCATTTTAAGCTACAGATAGAATAAATATTATAGCTGTATCTAACTGATATATAAGTAGAATTAATTGCTACCTTATAATTATCTTAGTATTATAATATGTTCTTATATCTTACTACTTAAGTTTAATTAATTATAACTTTTTTAAATCTTTAAATTTTAATACTAACTTTTTACTTTCATGCTACTGATTCTTCTCTACTTATTATATAATAGTATGAAAGTAATTAATAATAGTATTTTATAGATATTTCTCTTTCTTTATAGTAACTGGGTAAATTAAAACCTTCAGAAGATATTTAGCTATAAATTTCTCTAACTATTATATTATAAATAGTAATAAAATTTATAAAAGAATTATTATACATAAATATTAATATTAATTAGAAATTTATATTACTAAAGATAAAAAAGAAATAGTTAAAAAATAGTTTTATCTCTAAAAAGTTTTATTAGCAGAAGAAGATTTAGGTAGATGAATAGAAAAGAAACATTAAAGTATTAATAAAAAAGTATAATTATTATTAAAGTTTATATTATTAGTTAAAGAAGAGTAAAAATATTAAATATTTAATCAGCCTCTTTTCACTCAGATTAATTATATCTTAAACTGTTTTTATATATCTCTTTAGACTATAATTCAACCATTCTATTATAAAAGTTAATTTATAAATTTTACATCTAATTTTATTTCTATATCTGATAAATAGCTCTATATATTTTATTTAAATCTCTTAATATATTTACTTCATATTAGCTGATAGTTCTGAAATTTAACTATACTATTCTGCATATTTTACTTAAATCTCTTAGTATATTTACTTTATATTAGCTGATAGTTCTGAAATTTAACCATACTATTTATCTATAATAGTATGATGTAATCACTCAGAAGATAAGTATTATTTTATTTCTTTTAAATTAAATATATAATCATTATATGATTATCTTTTTTACTAATAATATAATAATTAATTACATATAAACTTAGTTGATTATTTTACACAGATTGAGGCTTTTCTCATATAAAAGAGTCTATTCTATGATTATCAGTTAAGTTATTAAAATATTAATGATATTTAGTCATATTGCTAATAAATTATCTGTTAAATAAAAAATGAAGGAATGACATGTTTATATTCTACTACTTAAATAATACAACTGCTTATATAACTAATATATTTTATCTTATTAAGTAAGATGCTGATGCTACTTTACTTTTAAATAATTATATTTATTTTAAACTTAGCATTAAATTTATATTAATTATTAATTATTTATACCCTTCTTTTATAAGCTCTTATAACATATATATTTCTAATAATATTATTATTACTTTAAATACTTTTTTTAATCTCTAAATTCAGCTGACTATATAAATCTCTTCTTAAGTGATATTTTAATCTCTAATTATTATTTATTAGTTAATATAATATAATAGAAATTAACAATATAACTTTATCTGTATTTAAGATGTAATTACAGCTTTTAAAAGTATAATATATGAAAATAGTATTTTAATATTTATAAGAATATATGCTGATATAGAAACTTATTAACTATTAATTTATTCTTATTTTAATTAAATTTAGATCTTTCAGAGTTAATGCTGTTAAGATGTTTTTTAAATGATAAATATCTGTTTCTAATAATAAGATATAAAATATAATTAATTAAGCTGACTAAGTCTTACTACTTTAATATAAGAGTTATATCCTTACTGTTTTAAATTATATCTGCTCTGTTTAACATTAGCTTTTAAAATATTAATGATTTAAGAATGTAAATAGCAGTTAGAATGTAAATGAAAAATAAAGACATGCAGTTTATATACTTTAACTCTTATGAGAAGTTAGCTATAAAATTAATAAAATTATTTACCTTTAATTTTCTTGTTCTTTTGATGACTGGAAATTTATTATAATTCAGATTTATTTAAGTATTTTAAATTTAATTTACATATTTTTTATAGTATTTAAACTAGTTTAATATTCTCACCTGACTTTTCAGCTGCTGAAAGTGATGTTTAAAGTTAAAAGTCTTATAGATTAGGTTGTACTGAATTAATAACTTTCTCTAACTTATAAGATTAATGCTTTTTCAGAGCAGCTTAATCATTTATTATATTTAAATTATTTTATTTTCTTAGCTTTAAACCAGGCTTCTTTTTCATGTCAGATAAACTAAATATTAAAATGCTTTTATATTATATTACCTGTTAGATTATATTTATAGTTTTAGCTGCTTCTAGCTTTTATGTAATTCTTTTTCTGTTATTTAATTTATTACTTCTTTTTCTTCTTTTTTTATTTTCTAGCTCTTTCAGCTTCTACCTCTATTTTAACAGCCTTTTTCTAATACTCCTAATGATAGGGGTTATATATTTAACTTAAGTTAATAAAATTTAACATTAATAACTGATGTAATTAAGTTACATTTATATTACTAATAATATATATATAAGAAGAGGAAGTCACAGGCAGCTTTTAAATAATACTGTTATAACCTTCAGCTTAAAATCACTATAAGGAGGCTGATCAGTTAGTATATAAAAAGATAAAATTAAAGGTAGATAAAATAGAGAGTGAATAATTATAATATGTTTAAATACCCTTTAGAGTTTTTATTATAATAAACTGTGATGTATAGGTATACTGCAGTCTAAAGGTTTACTAACTGTAGTTATTTTAAAATAATAATAAGTTTAAAACTATTATAATTAATAAAATATAGCTTGATTTAAAATATGTAAATATAAAGCATCTGACTGAAAAAATCTCTATAAGAATATATAAGTAGAAATACTAAATAATAATATAATTATAACTAAGATAGTAATAGTTCTTAACTAGTTTTAAGCAGAGTCTGAACAAGTAATTAGCATAAAAAAAGAAGGTAAATAAGTAAATTACTTTATTTATTTTAATATAATTAGATTTAAAACTTCTAATCATAGAAATATTATTAAAGACTTTTTTCCTATTATTTATCTTATTATTTATTTTTATATTATTATCAGTATTATGATCTTTAACTTTCTATGGCATTCATATAGATAATAAGATGAATATCTCTTTATTATTATTATTTAATTTAAATTCAGCATTAACAGTGCTCTGATGTAATTTCTTGGTAAATCTGATCATAAATTAATTCTCATTGAAATAAAAATTATTTTAACTTTAAATATAAAGGCTAAATTAATTAATATATTTATTAGTATATTTATGATTATAATAGATTTCAGTCCCTAGCTTAGTAATATATTATTATAGTTCAGCTGTAAGCCTGGCTATAATCATTATCATTTAATTTAACTTTAATATTATTATTACTGTTATTAATAATAATTACCTCTTAATTTTCTTTAATCTGCTGTGAGTTCCTAGGTGTCTCAGAAGTAAAAAGAGAATAGAAAACTGGCTGATAATATATTACTTTAATTATAAATAGTATAAGTACTTAAAAATTACTAAATTTAATACATTTTAATAGTCATTACATTCATATATTTCTCTGAAAGTTTAATTAGATTTAGAAATTTTTTAATCACTCTATCAGTATCATATTTAATTATTATTATTAAAAAATGTAAATAATATCATCATTTATTCATATAATATAATGAAACTTCTCTTTTAAAATTATATAAAGTATTAAAAATTCTGAAATACTTCTTCAGATAAGCTATTTAATATATTTATTATATTTATAAATAATATTTTATTTAAAAGTATTTTTCTTCTGAATGATAGAAACAGAAAAAGCTATACTTTAATTATATATAAATAAATTAATTATTATATTTATAGAATTTTCTCTCCTGGTTAACATTCAGTATACTGAAGACTGAGAATTATTATTAAAATTATAAAATTTATAGTAGAATTAATATTAAAAAAGAATTTCAACTTTTCAAATTCTGAGTAGAATATCTATTATATTTTATTATTACTAATAAAAGATCTTTTCATTTTTTAATGTAGATTAATGTCTAACTTAACTAAAACAAGTTTAATAAATATTAATTTATATTATATTTATCATTTAGATCTATTTAACTGTTATGAAACAGCTTTTCTGCTTTATTATTAATTTTAAATTAAATAATATAGAAAACTTGAGATTATAGTTAATATTAAACAGTTAGAACTTATAATCTATTTATGAACTCTTTTTTAAAAAGATTTATTAAAAATAAAATTAAAATAAATAAGTTATTAATAAAGTAATAAATAAATTATTAATAAAATTATACTGTACTGATCTTTAAATATTCTTTAACTCATTTAAGTATAGATAGCTTATTAAGAAAATATAGTATAATTTCATCATTTAAAATATAATTAGTATATTACTGAGAAAGTATTTCTACTAAGAAGAAGCTTTTAAACTAAAAAAAAATGTTGTATGAAAGCTATCTAAAGCAAAAATTATTAAATTAATTAATAAAAGAAAAGGAAAAAAGATGAACTTTCTAAAAGAAAAGAGGGATTTTATAAACAGCTTATTTTATTATATTAGTAATTTTTTCTACTATATAATAACTTTTCTGTTAGAAAGATAATATAAGTCTGTAATTTCATATAATGACTTATTTATTAGAAAAAGAATAAAGTTTGTAATATTCTACATACTTTTATATCTATAGAAAAGAAAATAAAGTCTATAATTTTTTATATATTTTTATACTTATAAAAAAGGAGAATATATTATTTATCTGCATCTAATCTCACCCAGTGATAAAACCTTAAATAGTTAATTAGCTGTTAATTTAAAAGTAATAATTAAAATAACACATACTATATAAACTTGCTGGGCTTAAAGCTAACACCAGTTAGATTTTAAAAAATGTTTATTACTTACTTATTACCTCATTTAAGCTCAGGCTGATCATCTTATGCTTATGATATAGTTTTAATGAGTAATTTTAGCTGATTCTTATATAGTTAAGCTTAGTTCTTTATCTCATCATAATCAGAGAAAGGCTGATATACTTAATTATTTCTTATTATTCTAACACTCTAAGCACTCCCCCAGCATGCACCATATGTGTGAGTAAAGTAATAATACTCTCTTATCTAAATGAAATGGGAACATTCTAACTGATGTTTTCATTAATAACTATATAAACAGTTAGATATAGGTTACTGGAAATTTATGAGTTAATTATTTACATTATATAGTAATGTATAATGTACCTTATATATGTATATATACATATATATATGTATGTATAGTTGTTTCTTAATTTAGATTTATATGTATATATAGTAGGTATATATATACATACATTACATCTGCATAGATAGGGAGTATATATTAAATATAGGATAAGCCTTGCTTGAAGAAACTATACTGGTAGACTAGGGTATATAAATCTAATGAGATGAAAGATATATTAATCTCATCTAATATTCTTAGATAAGTAGAGGAAGAATCTAGATCTATGTGTGTGTGTGAGATATATATATCTATTCCTCTTTCTTCTTTTCTTTTCCATCTACAGGCTATGCCCATACTTATTCTACATCCCTAGAGATTTGCCATAGAGGATAATGTAGTGTGCTCATAAGTTATAATATATATCTACTTACTGTTCTTATTCCATTCATTTGAATAGAATCTAATTAGCATCTCCTGAGACTGTGATTACAGCCCATTCATGGGTTAAAGAATGACTTACTTCATTTCATTTCATCTGCCTGTCTGCCATCAAGATATGTAGATATATAGAAAGAAAACATTTACTGAAGGTTTATTACTTGAAGAACCATATCTGTGTTTTCAATCTCTTTGTATCCATCATGGGTGCTGATGTGGTGGTGATTTGAGTGGGATTGATAGTAGTGCATAGCCCCCAAAGCATCTTAAAAACCTTGAGCCTTAAACTACCTTGTCTTGCCTCCAGATGCCTATAAAATCTGCTTGTTTGTAGGTCGCGGCGGTGTTGGTTTTATGGCCATTCTCAGCATGTGCATCTTTCAGAGGAACTATTGGTAGATCGTGCTAGTAGCTCTGAACACTGCGAATAAAACGCATATCTACCAGAGCATTGGTAGATGGTTTTTCAGTGATTAAGTGACGGTCTAGGTAAGCTTCGCTGTCAATTATAGAGTGCTTAGAAGACTTTATAGAGGCCCTTTTGGTGGATTGATTGCTCGAGGTTCAGGCTCCACCATGCTGGCAACAACATGGAGGGTCTTGTAAAATGGGAAATATCCTCTCACATACGCGACGACAATAACATGTTGCTTACTTTGGTTTGCGATGGTAGAATTGGCATGTAGGCAGAAAGCAAACGATATCAGATGGATCATGGTTGGTTGTTGAAGTTGAGTTCTCCTTTTAGTCCCTTAGGGCTCCAGGTGTCACGAGACGCATCAGTTGATCAGCGGCAGATCTGATAAGAAACAAAGCCGGGGAGCTGGACTCCAACATCAACCTCCGCAACTTATGAGGACGAGGCTGATATCCTCCACGACAACAACTCATGAAGGCACAGGAATATGGTGACAGAAACAGTCCCACTAACCAGTTGAAGGTCTGATTGTTAATATTCCAGATTTCCTCGTTATCCACTTCCAGCTTGGACAGCTACGGAGCCTACCATCTATGAATCCCTCCGATGCCTGACTCTGGCAATATCGAAACTCCAATGCTCCTTCTCCCTGGTGCCCCTTCTTCCTCATGGGCAATGTTCCGTGAACGGCTCCGGGCCCTGTTCAGCGGTGCTGATCCAAGAGTCTGCACCGCGTTCTGGCTATTTGGTAAGGAATACGACAGCAATCCTATTACAGGTTTGACAACCAAAGCTAACCACCACTCTCTGCAATACCCAGGCCTCATAAACAATGTCCTCTACGTAATAATCCTATCCGCAGCACTCGACCTCGTCGGCCCCGACGTCCCCAAAGGCGTCGTCCTCCTCGCCGACGTCCTCCCATCCTTCTGTCTCAAACTATGCGCGCCATACTTCATCCACACCATCCCCTACCCAGTCCGCACCTTCATATTCGTAGCCCTATCCGCATGCGGGATGCTCCTCATCGCCCTCTCCCCAGCCTACGTCCCAAATTCCCCTACCGGTAACTCGCTATCTACCAAAATGGTCGGTGTGATGTGCGCCAGCCTGTCCAGCGGCGGCGGGGAACTGAGCTTTCTAAGCCTCACGCATTTTTACGGCCCGTTTAGTCTTGCGGCGTGGGGCAGTGGGACGGGGGCGGCGGGACTGGTGGGCGCGGGTGCTTATGCGTTGGCCACGACGACGTTTGGGTTTAGTGTCAGGATGACGTTGTTGGTTTCGGCGGGGTTGCCGTTGGTTATGCTGATGAGCTTTTTTATGATTTTGCCGTTGACGCCGCTCAAGTATGCGAGCAAGGTGGGGTATCAGCCTATTTCTGGTGGGGAGGAGTTGGACGTGGATAGTGTGCTTGGGAGAGATCGGGCGCGGAGAGGAGAGCTGGAGAGTGCAGTGGGGGAGAGGGAGGGACTGTTGGGCAGGGATTTGGAAGATCCGATAGAGGATTCTAAGCCGGCTTCTGTTGGGGGGGACATGTCTTGGTTTGAGCAATTTAAGGTTAATTTGAAGAGGGCGAGGGGGTTGTTTTTTCCATTGTAAGTTGATTTTCACTGTTCGTTCTGTCCAGATCTATTTTACTAACAAACTACCAAATATAGCATGCTCCCTCTCCTCCTCGTCTACATTGCCGAATACACGATCAACCAAGGCGTCTCCCCGACACTCCTCTTCCCCCTCGCCCAGACACCCTTTAGGCACTTCCGCGCTTTCTACCCGACCTACAACGCCATCTACCAAGTAGGCGTCTTCATCTCCCGCTCGTCAACGCCGTTCTTCCGCATCCACAACCTCTACCTGCCCTCATTCCTGCAAGTCGCCAACCTCACCATTCTCATCCTGCATGCTCTGTTCGACTTCATTCCGAGCGTATATATCATCTTTATAATAATCTTCTGGGAAGGCTTGCTGGGCGGACTGGTGTATGTGAACACGTTTGCGGAGATCTCAGACCGGATACCGAAAGAGGATCGGGAGTTTTCGCTGGGGGCGACGACGGTGAGTGATTCGGGGGGGATCTGTGCAGCGGGATTGATTGGGATGGTGGTGGAGGTTTGGTTGTGTGATTGGCAGGTTCAGAGGGGGAGGGGGTATTGCAAGATGTTGTAGGGGGGAGTTATTGGTTCTGCTGCTGTTTTATGTACGATTCCCCCTTTTGTAACTATTTCGGGTTGTTATTTACTTGCATGGCTTTGGATAGATAGTTTCCTGGCCACCATAAAATCCCAAATTTACGTCTTGGATTGAAAAATAACCAACCCCATTTCCATTTCCATTTCCATTTCAATTCCCAATATTACCAAGAAATTTTTTTTGTCTGCCAACCACTCACCGTCCAAGCTTCCCCTTCTCTCCCCCACGATGACGCGGATATCCGCGGGGTGGATCTGGGGTAGGCAGATCACGTGACAGGGCTGGGCTGCGGACAATGTTACTAGTCTGTGACAATACGGCGCCTCTTGTAATTTATCACATGCCAGGCCAGCATCATCACATGCCAACAAATACAGGCTTGGATAGGCAAGAGATACGGTGATGTATAGATCCAGATTCAAAATTCAATTGGAGGTATTATTAATTACCATTTTGCATTTCTCGTTGCTTACACGAGATATCAACCGGTCAGCTGCTGTATACTATTGTTGATATCAACTTCCTCCCTTCTCCTTCGTCAACATCCCTTCGATATCTATTCGGACTCCTCTTCTTCTTGTCCTAACTATATACCCCATCACCCTCTCTTCTCCCTCTACTATACCAAATCACCTCTCTCTCCCTCTGCGGAGCTGCCATGTCCACCGTGCATACCCCAGTCGCCCCCCTGCTTACATGATCTCATCTGCCCTGGTGGCGGGCCACAGAGGGAGAACCAGCTAGCCGGGACAGGCTGCTGGATCTGTAGGATATAAAGGAAGTCGATTGACCGGACTGGTTGGTCAAGAGGGAGGGGCGCCGTTCTTCTGTCATTTCAGGGGTTTCTTCTAGTAGAGGATAATCCATGTTTTCGTTGAATATACGGCCTACTGTCACGGTTTCATGAGATAGAACGGGTTGGTTCAAGATGATAGGTATGTGTTTAACGATGCCCTTGCAATATCCTCTGCCTGGGCTATGCTAATATATCTTCATAGACCACGTATTGGGCAGGCCATCCACCCAGTTCCGCAAGATACAGGTTTTCACAGTCGTGTCTTTCTGGCTTTTATATCTCCTACGGTGCGTGCCGATACCCCTGTCCAGACATGCATATGTCCTCACAAACATATCTAACACCCCTGAATCCCACAGAGGCGACAGCCATGGCCCCCCCTTCATCCGCCTCCTCTCCTCCCGCCTCTACAAACGCATAACCCCCTGGCAAGCCACCGTCATGACCTTCCTAGGCCTCTACCTCTCTCGCAACTTTGCCAAACTGACCGGCCTCGAGTGTCCCGAGCCGCTCGCAAACCTCTACTCCCGCTCCTACTTCCGCGCCACATGGATAACCACCGCCCTGGACGCCGGCTTCTGGACGGCAATGAATATCAAGAAGAAGTGGCTGCGCGATCTAGCATCGATGGTCTTTTCCTTCTACTACCTGATTGCAGCGGAGCACGCTGATGAGAAGGTGCGGAAAGTAAGGGCGACGTTGACTGTGGAGCATCTGCGGGTGGCGTGGAATAAGGCCACGACCCCGTATTTGTCTTTCCTTGCGAGGGTGCTGCGGCCACGGTTATGCGATTATGGGCCTGTGGAGATTCGTATTCCGAGACCGAGAGAGTCGTCCTATACAGAGCCGTGTAATGCGTGGTTGTACTTTAATGGCCCGCTCAGCACGTTGAAAGATCAGACGAATGTCATCTTGGATATTCCCGGCGGCGGGTTTGTGGCCATGAGCCCGCGGACGAGTGACGATAAGCTGCTTGCGTGGGCGGGGAGGACGGGCGTGCCGATTCTGAGTCTCGATTATAAGAAGGCGCCCGAGCATCCGTATCCGTATGCGTTGAATGAGTGTTATGATGTGTATCATACCATCGTGAGCAGTCGGGGACGGTGCTTGGGGCTGAGCGGAAAGGTTCGTCCGAATATTGTCATTACAGGGGATAGTGCGGGCGGGAACTTGGCTGCGGGCTTGACGTTGATGATCCTCCAGTCTGGAAGCACGAATCCACACAAGTGGCAGGGGGGGGAGGATTCATTACCGCCTCCGGCGGGATTGGTGTTGATATACCCATCTTTGGACATGAATATCGGCAGCTGGATGACAGACGAGCAAATGGCATTAATCCGCGAGCGCGGGATGCGCAAAACAAACCGCAACATTCTCCGCCGGAAGAGCGAGGACTACTACAAACTAACCCCCTCCACCCCCCATCCATCCAACGACGGCCTGTCCGAAGAAACCCCCGTCGTCCAAGATTACTTCACCCACCAACATGCGGGTGTAACCCACGGGCCCGAATCCTCCTCCACCGTCCCCTCCCCCCCGAAGCTCGGAAACATCGACAAACCCGTCCCGGGGAACCTAGCCTCCCAGGTCGTCGCCATGGCCGACACCCACCAACCCAAACAAATCAGAACCCGCCTCGCCGTCTCCTCCATGATATCCTACTTCAACGACCGCATCCTGACTCCCGAGATGATGCGCGCAATGATCATCCTCTACATCGGCCCTTATAACCGGCCAGACTTTAGCAGCGACTTCCTCCTCTCCCCTCTCCTAGCACCCGAAGCGCTGCTCGCCCGGTTTCCCAAAACCTACTTCCTAACCGGCGAGCGCGACCCGCTCGTCGACGACACGGTGATTTTCGCAGGCCGGATCCGTCAGGCCAAATTACTTGTGTTCCGCGAGCGGCAGGAATTGGGGCTGGAGAATTCCAAGGCTGAGTTTGATGAGAAGCGGCATGTGGAGGTTAGCCTGATCCCGGGCATTTCGCATGGGTTTTTGCAGTTTGTTTCTGTGTTTCCGGAGGGATGGAAGCAGATCTTTCGCTGCTCGAGGTGGATTCAGGACCTTTTTGCGGCGGCGGGGAATGCGAATGCTGCTGTTGTTGAGCAAGATGTTATGAGGGGGTCGATGATGTCGGGTTCTTCGCGGAGATGGAATGGTTCGGAGGCTGGGATGTCGGAATCGGTTCAGGTGTCGGGGAAGCGAGGGCGAAATGGGAATGGGAATGGTAACTGTAATGCAGCCCGCCATCACACCCGAGCCCTAACAGGCGAATCATCAGGGGATGAAGATAGGCCGTTAGAAATGAGCATGCTACGCATGACGAAGGCGTCGTCGGCTTCGCTGCCTTTGAAGTCTCAGAACGGTTCTACCCATAGTGGAAAGGGGAAGGGGAAGGGGAATGCAAAGGAGAGCGGGAGCTCTCAACCCTCTCTCCAGTCCAACCCCTTCCCATCTCCAAACACCACCGCCACCACCACTAATACTACAACCGCTCCCCCGAACCACCAACAATCGAATACACGCCCATCATCATCATCCTCCAAACCCATCCCCACCCCCCCACCGCAAAATATCAACAACATATCTAAACAACAACAACCCAAACACCTCTCCACCACCACCACATCCTCCTCCCCAACCCAAACCCACACCCCCACCTCCACCAACACAACTACAGACGAAAACATCCCCCCCTGGCGCAGCACAATGACGAAAATCGCCCTGCAGCGCGAACGCAGTCTGACCAGCTTACCCAGCGAAGAGGATCTGCTTGGTCGGCGGATGAATGGGCTTGCGGGCGGGTTGATGGGGATTGGGGAGGGGGCGAGGACGCCGTGATGTGGTTTATGATGTAGTGGTTTGTTGAGTGGTTTTGCTTTTTGTTGATGTTATGGATGGATGGATGGGTGTATCAGCCTATATATATGTGATATGGTATAGGTATGCATGTAGGGCTGGTGTATATTGTTTTTGTTTGATCTATTTGTTTATTTATGAGATACCATGCAGATTCAGTAATATTTAGTTAATGACTGAGATGTTTTATACATATAAAGTTCATTTTTTTTGTGGGGGGGAGGGTTTTGAATGAATATGTATGGGACGGACGTTTTAATTAATGCCCTTCAATCAAAGGGATGAGGAGTTGGATGGATCAATCAATCAATCAATCATCAATCAGTCACTTGCTTTAAGTGAGCGGAATGTTGGAAATGTGCATGTTGGGTAATTTCGCCTACTGCATTAATTGCTGAGGAGAGGTGGATGGAGAGGTTTGAAGTATGGGGGGACAGACAGGATGAGCTATCCGTGTATAAAAATGCGAAAAGAAAATCTATATTTATTTATACCCCGGTACGTTGTAAATAGGGAAAAAGAAGTCTAATAGGATAGGATAGATAGAATGAACAAGGGAAAAAGAAGGCAAAAAAGCCCATTACACCCACACTTTTTGTTTAACCCGGGACATAAATAAACAAGGCCTCCTCACGACTCCTTCGCAAGAACCTCCCCCATCGCCTCCTCCAAAATCCCCAACCCCTCCCGAACCTGCTCATCACTAATAACCAACGCCGGCACAAACCTCAAACACCCCTCACCCGCCGTAATAACCAACAACCCCCTCTCCCTCGCCGCCGTGACAATCTCCCCCACCCGCCCCGCATACTTCGCCTCAAGCTGCAATCCCAAAATCAACCCCAACCCCCTCGTCTCCGCAACCGCATCAGGGAACTTCTGCCTCAGCTTGTCCAACCCAGCCTTGAAGAACTTGGACCGCGCGAGCACAGCAGCCTGCAGCTCGCCGGAGGCGAGGCGGGTGAGCACATGCTCGCCAACGCGGGAGGCAAGCGGGTTGCCGCCGAAGGTGGTGCCGTGGTCGCCTGTCTTGATGTACTGGCCGACGCGGCTGCCGGAGACGATGGTGGCGCCGATGGGGATGCCGTTGCCGAGCGCCTTGGCGGTGGTCAAGATGTCCGGGTGTGCGGACGGAGAGCCATCCTTGGGCGCGAAGGCCGGGTTGGCGTGTGCCCATAGCGAGCCCGTGCGCGACAGGCCGCATTGGATTTCGTCGAAGATTAGCACGGCGTTCACCTCGTCGCAGCGGGCGCGGAGCGCGGTGAGGAATTCTGGCGTGGCCATGTTGACGCCTCCTTCGCCCTGGAGGGGCTCGACGATTACGCCGCAGGTGTTTTCGGTGATGAGCGTGGGGAGCTGGGCGATGTCGTTGTATGTGCCGTATTTGAAGCCGGGGACCATGGGGGCGAAGGGGGCTTGGTATTTGGGGTTTGGCGTGGCGGAGAGCGCGCCGTAGGTCCGGCCGTGGAAGGAGTTGGTGAAGGAGACAAATTCGTGCTTGGCGCCTGTGGGATCCAGCGTGTGGCCGACCTTGCGGGCGAATTTTATTGCCGCCTCGTTAGCTTCTGTGCCGGAGTTGCAGATGAAGGCTTGTGTGGCGTCGCGCATAGCACCGGATTCGAGGGTGTAGGAGACGAGGAGCTGGCTGAGGGTGCCGGTCCATTCGTTGTGGTAAAGGTTGGAGGCGTGGAGGAGTTTTTGGGACTAGATAATGTTAGTTTATATGTTTATATCGTAATTCGATTGGGGAGTTGAACCTGGCTGGCGACGATGTCAGAGACCCCCCGGTCCGAATGGCCGAGCGACGTAACAGCTATGCCCGCTGTGAAATCTAGATATTTCTGACCCCGCATGTCCCATAGATAGCACCCCTCTCCCGACACCATGACCGGAGCCGGCCGCACATATGTCGTCACCATAAAGGGGGCTCGCTCGTTGACGAAAGATCCGGTCTTGGACTCCGGAGCAGGATCGGCGTGGGGACGCGCCTTGTTATTGTCAGTCAATTGTTAGCTCAGTGGTCTTTAAAACGGAAAATTGTTGACTAGACATACCGAAGCACCTCCAGCAGCATTAGGGACAGCAGCCGCCGACTTGGTCGATGCGAATCTCCATTGCTGGTGTGACTCAGGCTCCGCAAAGAATCTAGTTGCGCGAGCGCATGGTTGGAGTCGTCGTGTGGCGGCGCGGAAAGCCATTCTGAGTTGCGTTCAGTACAAAGGGTATTGGGGTCTGCCACACGCCGGAATCAGGGTCCAATCGGCCTGAATTGAGGGTCAATTGGGAATGACTGGGAGAAGAATAGGACAGAGGGAGTCAACGAGGTCGGAACTTTTGTGGTGAGTAATGTCACGTGGTGTAACTACAGAATCTTATCTGATCGGATCAAAGATATTCCGCCAGACCTCGGGATGATCACAACTTCCGGAGACTCGGTTTGATTCAACCCAGGATAGATATCCAACTATATCTATTAAACAGCACATCTCGAAACTAATCCTATACATCCATCAGAATGGCCTCCTCATTCACCCCCCGCGCCCTCCAGCGCACGTCCGCCATCCTCACCAAAATTTCCCACCGCTCACACCCCACACGGCCCTTCCCAACCACCCCCCTCCGACACAACTCCTCCCACAACAGCCCCTTCGGAAACGGCCCCTCCCCACCCCGCCTACCCAAGGAAGAACAAGAAATCTTCGAAACCCTCCAAAAGCAATCAACCGGCGCATTCAGCACGCCCCGCTCCTCCCCGCCAAAGATCAACCAGTCACCACAGTCCGAACCAGAGTCATCGCCGGACGCGACTACTAGTATTAGTACTAGCAACCCACAATTCAACGCCACGGGATCGGGCGAGGAGCTGCATCCGGATCTATACCGTGGCGCGAAACCGGAGTTTGACGGGGAGCAGAATCCGAAGACGGGGGAGGTGGGGGGACCTAAGAATGAGCCGTTGAGATGGGGCGCGGCGGGGGATTGGAGCTTTAATGGGCGGGTTACGGATTTTTGAAGAGAGCTGAGGTTGGGGGTTGGAATTAGGGAATTCGGAACGTACTACATAAAGGGATTTTAGGCCTGGGGATCTCTTACTGCTGCCATAGAACGAAGAATAGGTCTACCGGAGGACAATTATGCGCCTTTGGATATTACGTTTTCCGCCTCTCCATCTAGCCGGCTAGCTTGGGGAGGATACTGTCACGCTTTATCCGTCGACCTAGCAAGCGGCCGACTTGGGGTTAAGGGTCGAGGGCCGTGCCTCTCATCCTATCACCACCCACGGAGATCCGGGGATATTCCGACCGGGCTGGTTGGACAGCTTATATCCTGCGATCCTCCAACTTGCTCGTCCCCGCCATAAGTTGCAACCGCGATATATCCCACACATCGGAATCAAATAAAAAAAAGACATCACGAATGTCGAAAAAATAAGGAAAAAAAAGGAAAATATCATTCCCCTTTCACCTTTCTTGCATGTATATTACATTATCAGCGATAGAAGATACCATTGTTTATTTATTTGATATCCTGTACATCTATATACATTATAGCTCATTTTCATGATCAATCCCTCAGAGATACGAATGGATGTTTAATGCCTTTAGGAGATACGTACATTTACATACCTCCCTCCCTCGGTCCCTGATCACATAGAATAAATCGGGTTAAGAATTTCCAATCCATTTAATAACCCCTCCCTCACCTAACTGTATCTAACTAGTAAGCTGGACTACCATTAAAAAAATACCAACCTGATCATACCATATTAACCACTTATCTCAAAATATAATCCAACACCTACAGAAACTCCCAAAACACAAGAAAATTGAAAAATTTGACATGGCGTGGCGTGGTGTATTTACTTTTATATGGCGGATCGCTCCTATCATTACTCGTATGAAACTCATATAAGGTTGACAAATGTCTTACTTACTAGGAGCCAGGTGGGCTAGCTCAAGGCGTAAGAACCTTGTTTCAACCTCAACATGGGTTGTGGCAGGGTTCTTTTCTACATAGTTCTAGATTTCTAGATGTAGCTCGGCAAGGTAGCTATTTTTACGCAGTTAATTATGAGCGTCATCGATTTTTTTGTTTTGTTTTAATGTTATTGTTTGCAGTTTGATGTGTCTTCGATATGTATGTATGGTAAGGGATGGAATATGGAAGGTAGACGGTATAAACTTGGATATACTTTCGTGCATGATCGGGGAATCTTGCACTGGGTATGGTATAATAAATATGTACAGAATATTATTAATTAAGTAAGGGTGCCAGGTAGGTAGGTAGGTATCGTGGAGGTATGAAGGCTATGGTATTGCGTTGGGAAAAACGAGACCGGGAATAATTGAATAGAAAAAAAAAAGAAAAGAAAAGGAATAGTAATAGAAAACGAGAAGAGAAAAGAAAAAGGGAATAAAGTAGTAGTTATGTGTATGTGTATGGCGTATGGTGTATGTGTATGTGGACAAAAGAGAAGGATGAGGGGGTTTCAATAAAACAATCAAAAATTGCGGGGCCAGGAACACGACAGGCCAAATATGAAACGCTGGTGATTAAAACGGAAATAATAAAAGGGGTTTGGTAAGTTAGAACCGACACAGGAAAAGGTGAAATGAAATGGGAAATGAAATGAACGAATAAATGCTGCAGAGGACCTGTTTCAAGGTGGGCTAGGCTTCGAAATGATCGATGTGATGGGACGCAATGCGAAGTAACGAGGGTGGGTATTTGCTTGGATATGGTGAGAGAATGTGTGTGTGAGTGTGTGAGAGGATGTGGATGGGTAGTATATACGACGCAGCAGAAAGGCGTGGTGAGAAGCAACGGGACGAAAATCTGTTATCCTGGCTTGGCTTCGAAGATCTAACAAAAACACCAGGTATAGGTTGTGCGGTAGGGGGTGAGGGGATGGATATTCTCTGCACGCAGGCAAATAAATAAATATTCCTAATTTCCTACGCGTTAAGCGGCCTCGACCAGCAGTGACGTCTTAACCAAGAACATGTTGCATAGACAGCCTGTTTGTTCTTTGGCGCTATGACCCCATTACGAGTGGTCTTTGCCCTTCTCGTCCTGTTTATGCGCGGCGTCCGAGTCACTGGACGTAGCAGCAGAACCAGATGAATCTGTAGATCCACCCGACCGGTGGCTTTCTGATGTTGGCGATGAAAGAGGCGAGTCGCCGTGTGCTTTGTTGGCATCTTCGCCGGACGAGAAGGCGCCCGACATGGCCTGCCGTTGCTGGGGGCTGTCTCGTCCATTGTTGTTGTCCTCTGGAGAGGCAGAGCGGGACTCTGACTGTTTTAGACGGTTTTCGGCTTCGCGGATCCTCGCTTCGAGGGCTTCAAGTTCGCGGTTTTGGATAGTGACCAATTGTTTCCTGAGAGCAGAGTCAGCCAAATGGCGATGAAGCGAGCGGTGTCGGGCAGCCAGGCAGCATTGGAAGGTGTTGGAGGGCAGGCGAAGAGACAGATGAGAGACTGGCTGGGCGTTGGCAGGCGTACTTGTAGTGCACAGAGGTGGTAAGGTGGTCGACCTCGCTGTCCAGCATAAAGGCGTTATCAAGGGCGGCGGCAAGGGAGCGGGCCATGGTGCTACAAGCTATGGTTAGCAGGTAGAAAGGGGATATGGGTAGACAAAAGGGCACTGACGACTGGGGGCGTCCATTGGGCTTCCATTCTTCCTCAGTATCAGACATGGTTGTGGGACGGATAGGTCGCGGGGAGGGGGGAGGTCAGAGGAGGCGTGGAGTGCAGAGACAGCTTTGGGGGGAGGCAGAGAGGGACAAGCAGGAGCAGAGACCAGAGCCAGCTGAATCCGGGGAGAGGAGGGTATTAGTATTAGTACGGGGTGGGCAGCTGGACAGAGGACGTGGCAGGTGAATCGACGGTGAATTGTGGTGATGTGATAGAGATGTCGTTGAGAAAACATCCAGATGGCAGCTGGTCTGGTGGGCGCAAATCAACGCGGCTCAAAAGGGGCAGCTGGGGGGAGGATGACTAAGAAATGACTCAGCAGGTCCCCCAGACGGAACAACATTCGCCCGAGAAGCTAGCTTGGGCACGTGACCCAGCCTCTTCGACCTTGATTCGCCGTGGTTTTTTCCTCCATCATGAGCTCAACTTCAACATCCAACCATCACCATCACGCATCCCATCGCCATCCCTCCTCTCGCCGTGACGTCTCCGCGCCCTGCCACCCGACTTGCTGCCTGACTCCCGCTGTCGTCGCCCTCACGCCCTCTGTCCGCGTGGCTGACCTGCGCCCGCTTCGTGATGGTCTGAACCAAACACGCGACTCCTATCCCCCCTACCTACCAACTTTCTCCCACCGTGGCTCCCATCACCAAGGACCCCTCTGCCCTGCCTGGCCGCTTCGACTGGCAATGGGGGATGCCTTCGTTGTCGTCCTACACGCCTTTTGAATCCCTGCTTTTCTTCCAGTTCCTCGCCACCCTCGACTCCCGCCCGACCAACTTTACTCCCATCTCAGAGCTCCTCACCAACAACTCTTTTGTCCAGCAGAATGCCACCTTCGACAGGTCCAGACTGACCCCACAGGCCCTGGAGTCGCTTTACAGCCGATTAATCCAGGAGGAGCTGCAGAATAGAGATGCTAAGCCATCGCAACATGGCCCTAATGGCTTCTCTTCCGACAGTGTAAACCCAAAGAAGCGGAAGATCCAGGATCCTTCCGCATTACCTTTACCTGATGGCGCGTCGCATTCTACTATCATTCCTACCCTTGTTTCTCGCCTATACGCCAGGTACAAGGAACGGGTGACCCGGGAGATTCAGGAGGAGGAGCGGAAGTATATGCAAATTCGAGATGAGATCCAGAGGCTGGAAAATGGGGAGTACAGACAGGCGCCTACTATAGACGGTCCATCCGCAACTATTCCTGAACATACGACCCAAACGAAGTCCACGCCAACCGAACAGGCCGCCGCTCCTAACATCAAAATCCAGGAAGCGCGGGAAAGGGAACAACCTCAAGTTTCCCAGCCGAGTGAGCAGGTACAACCACCGGGCGCCCAGGCTCAAGTTCCGAAATCCCAAAAATCCGGGTTGCCACAGCCAGCTCCAATATCAGAAGGCAAACCCAATGGGCCTGTCCAATCTACCGCATGGCTCCAACCTCAGCTCCAGCAGACCCAGCTAGCCCAACAGCTCGGTCAACCAGCGGCGCAGAATGTTCCCCCACGGACTATTGCACCAAACCTGGCGAATGGGAACATCCCAGCTTTTCCGCCAAAGCAACCTTTCCCCGGTCATGCCTCGCCATATGCAACTTCCGGATCTGGCCAAGCGGGCTTGAAAGCTCCCGCTGGACCTCAGATTGGAACTCCTGGCCCTAACCAGGCTCCTCCTACGCCTACTCCCCAACCTCTAGCGCCCCAGTTATCTGGGAAACCGTCCCTGCAACCAATGCCAGCTGGCGCTTCACAGCCAAAACCTACTGCGACTTTCCAACCGGTCCAGTATACCCCTCCCGGAGTTCAAACATCACAGCCATCACCGAGTACAAATTTCCAGCAGCCATGGTCCCAGCAGCAAAAGCCACCTACGCCGTATGCACATATATCACCCTATGCAAACGTCCCATACTCGAATAGCCAACTCACAGGCAGATCACCTTTACCACTGGGGCAACCCAGCCCTTATCCACAGGCTGAGGCCAAGCTTTTTCAAAGTCCCTATGCTCCGCAAGAAGTACCACGCCAAGCTGGATTACCCCAGCAGCAACAACAGAATGCCAGCGGCCTCCCCACGTCGCGAGACAATCCAGTTACTCCAGCGGGCTCCGTTAAGTTGGATAGCCGCACCCCATCGTTTTCTGCCTCACTTGGTCGAAGGCCCCCTAGACCGTCTTTGGACACATCCGGTTCGCTAACACCCTGGAAGTCGCCTGGTCCTATTGTCATTGCCAAGTCTCCTCGTTCTCCGACACGCCCACGCCCAGAGGATATCAGCCCCATCAGCGAAAGAGCGCCATCCCCAACAGTGGAGATTGAAAGGTATACACAAAATCTTGCTACTCCCTCGAAATCCCGACCTACAGACCGCCTAAATGCGGACCTTGACGCAGGACCAGCTGGAGGCACACGTAAAAGGAAAACCACACCTGCACTCAGGGACAGGCCAGCCGGCAGTCCAATATCTTCTCCCGCACGCGCCACGCGGAACCGAAGTCGTGGTCTGTCAAATGTATCTCGAGACGATGAGTCCGTTACTGATTCGGCCTCGGTTACGCAACGTAAAATAAAGGCTGAAATGCCCAGTACTCCTGTTGGCATCGAGGATGAAATAGGTCTACGGGCTAGATACAAGGGTCCTGGAGCAGATGAAAGTTTGCATGGAGAGAGAACAAAACGAAAGCGTGGACCTAGTGACTCGTATGTTTTGGACGATGCAAATCCCCCATCTATTCGACAAGCACCACAATATGTACAATGCACCCGAAACTTCCCTCGAACATGCGCCCCAATCATGAACGACATCGCCGCCCACAAACACGCCTCCATATTCGCCAAACCCCTCACAGAACGAGATGCACCGGGTTACAGAAACCTCATCTACCGACCGCAGGACATCAAATCCATCAAATCCTCCATCCACCAGGGGACCAAAGCCGTCGCTGCAGCCGCAGAAGCTGTGAACACACCAAACGCCACCGCCGACATCGAATCTCCCGGTCCAGCCGCAGGAATCGGCACTCCTTCATCAAAGAGCAACGGCCTGTTGCTAAAGCGCACTACAGAACTCATCCCGCCAAAGGGCATCATCAACTCGGCGCAGCTCGAAATGGAACTGATCCGCATGTTCGCGAACGCGGTCATGTTCAACCCCACCCCCGAAAAGACATTTGGGCCAGCGTTCCCTATGCAGACGGACGATGAGTCGAGAGAGGGCAGCGCGCAGGTGTCGGATATTGATGAAGGGGGCATTATCAATGATACACTGGAGATGTATGATGATGTCGAGAAGGCGGTGAGTAGGTGGAGGGCGGCGGAGAGGGCCGTGGCGGTTGATGAGATTGGGGGAGGTGGGAAGGGTGGGTTGTCGTTGAGGAGGGGGAGTGTGAGTGATGTTAATATGGATAGTGCAGATGAGGTGAAGTGATTTAAAGCGGGTATGACTTTTGATGTCTATTGTTTTTATTATTCATGACAGCGATTAATGGGGATGGGCATGGGCATGGGGTTTTGGAAAGGAAGTAGGGGGGTGTCCGGATTTGGTATATACTTTATACTGTACACCAAAACGCCCAAAGGACTTTTTTTACCCCCCTTTTCTTATGACCGCATGTATGTAAGATAGGAGTCTTGTCATTCATTCATGTATAAATCCCCAAAGGATAGAGAAAACATCCACCCCATAAAATCACACCGCAGTAGCCCCCGCCCTCGTCCTCCCCAACCCCCCCTTCCCATAAAAATCCATCGGATAAACCCCCTTCCCCTTCCCACCCCCCTCCTCCCCCTCCACCCCCTCATCCCACCCCCTCCGCACCCCCAACGCAACCAACGCCTCATACGGCGTCAACAACGGCCGCGGAAACGCATATCCCCAATCAATACTCAGGCGCGGACAGGCGATCTGCACCCAGCACACGACATCGTCCATGCGGGCGAGTTTCTGGGGGAAGATTTCCGAGAGTAAAAAAGTTACGTGCGGGATGTTGCGGGCGGTTAGTTCGGATTTGATTAGGGACATGGTGTGTGGGTTTCCCTGGCGGCCGAGGGAGCCGAGGATTATGCCCCATTTTCCTTTGGGGGTTGTGGATGTGGTGGTCGTGGTGGTGTTGGTGGTGATGGATTTCTTTGCGGAGTCGATTGCAGAGCGTCGGAGGGTGTGCATTTCGTCGTGGTTGTAGGATTCTCGGGTGAGTTTGCGGGAGTATGGGTCGTATCTGTATGCTGGTAGGGAGGGGTTGTGGATCATGGCGGATTCGAGGTGGAAGCGGCCGTCGCCTAGATAGAGCAGGATGTCGACGGCGGCGGTGTCGAGTTTCGGTGATGTGCAGCCGAGGATTTCCCCCTTGCTTAGCGGGGTGATTTGGGGGATGAGCACGGAGTAGCCTGCTCGTTCGAGGGTGGGTTTCAGGCCGTGGATGGTCGCGTTGAATTGGATCGTGCCTACTAGTGCGATCGTCTTGCCTGGTGTGAAGTTTCGGCTCAGTGTGGCGAGGAGGTGCGTGGTGTCGATTGAGATGTCGACGAAGATGTATAAGGTCTTGATTGTCGTGACGTCTACGGGAATCAAGCAGCTATGCGCGTAATGGACTAGCAAGTCACACCCTAGCGCGCGTGCTGTGTAATCGTCTATACAGCAGGCGCCGTAAGTGACGTCGCCCATGATGAGCGTTTCGATGCCCGGGCAGAACTGCGTTAGGATGTCGGAGATTGTGGTTGCGAAGAGTAGGAGGCCTTCAGGGAATTGGAGGGCGACGCGCTTGGACCCGGCTGTTCGGATGCGGTGGATGGTCTTGGGGATTTCGAAGCTGTAGTTTGATGGGAGGAGGGAGACGGCGGCTTTTATTTCCTCGTCGTCGAGGATTGAGGAGGGGATTTGGTTGAGGGCGCGCGGGGGGCGGCGGGGGCGGGCTGGATTCTTTTTGTCAGTATCGGCGGTTTGGTGGAGGGGTAGGATGTGCATACCTTCTTGGATGGATGTGGTATTTGATGTTTGAGATTCTCCGTCCTTTTGCGCCTGGGCATCCGCTGTTCGTCTGCCGACGAATCTCTTCTTTGGCTGGCGGGGGGCATTGGATGATGGCGGGGTTTCCGCTGCGGGTGTTGTGCTGTCCGCCATGGCGGGGATTTATAAGGAGAAGAGGGTGGATTTAAGTATGGATAGACAAAATATACCTTCTGTAAGCGGGAGAATATAGCCAAAGCCGTTGTATATGAAGATATCTTAGCATTGAATGTCCATGTCGTCCTCTATCCAAGTGATGTTCGAAATTATTTTCTGGAAGCATGATGACATAATGCGCAGAAACAGGACTAGCGCCGGCAGAATCCTGTGATCTCTAGGCGGTCAGAAGTTACGCGATCTGATTGGCCCAAATCCTTCTCCGCACTCCCTCCGCAGTGGAAGTCACGTGCTCCGGCTGTTCTATCCCGACGTTCTTCCCCGCAGTCTGATCAACCTCCTTTCAACCTCAATCTTCCTCTATCAGCATTGGATTCGTGTCCGACAATGGCTGCTTCTATGAGAGCTACCTCCAGACTGTGCCAGGTGCTGCGGCACCAGCAACGGACCCGTTTATTCTCTACCGCAACCTCGTTCTCCGGAGACCATGTCCGCATTGTCGAGGTCGGGCCCCGGGACGGGCTACAGAACGAGAAGAAGGCAATTCCTTTGGAGACAAAGCTGGAACTCATTGAAAAGTTAGCCATGACGGGTCTCACCACAATTGAAGCCGGGTCGTTTGTACCGGCGAAATGGGTGCCGCAGGTTCGTGGACCTTGGATTCCAATTCGCATGAATATCCAGCATTTTTGCGGGGTTACGTGGTTATTAGCCACTCATAATTGGGCAAGGAATTACATTATATGCTTCTAACTTCTATTTAAATCACAGATGGCCAGCACACCCGAAATCCTCACCCACCTCCTTAAATCGCCCCCCAAATCCCCCCACCCGATTGCATACAACTACCTTGTCCCCAACGTCAAGGGGCTCGAGAATCTAGTCAAAGTAATGGAATCAGAAAACACACCTTCCCCCGAACCTTCAAATCCCTCTACCAACTCAAAAAACACAACCGAAATATCCCTGTTCGCCGCTGCAACCGAGGCCTTCTCCAAAGCAAACACAAACTGCACCATCGACGAGTCCCTCGCGCGCATTCGGCCTATCGTTTCCCTCGCCAAAGAGAAAGACATACGCGTTCGCGGATACGTATCCGTGGCTCTGGGCTGTCCCTATGAAGGTCCCGACGTGTCGCCGCACAAGGTTGCGGAAATAACAGCCACCCTCCTCGAAATGGGTGCCGATGAGGTCTCTGTTGCTGATACCACGGGAATGGGGACAGCACCCCGGACATTAAAACTACTACAGACGCTTACCTCGGCCGGGATCGCGAATAATGATCTCGCCCTTCACTTCCACGATACATACGGCCAAGCCCTGGTTAATACGATTGTCGGACTGGAGCATGGGATCCGGATATTCGACAGCAGCGTTGGAGGACTGGGTGGTTGTCCGTACTCCAAGGGCGCTACAGGGAATGTCTCCACGGAAGATTTGATCCATACTATTCATAGCTTGGGCATGCGGACGGGGGTTAATCTCGAGGAGGTGGCGAAGATTGGCGCCTGGATTAGTGCCGAGCTGGGCAAGGCGAATGATAGCAGAGCGGGCAAGGCTACGCTGGCGAGGATTCAGGGTTGTTGAACATAGTCCCATCGTCTCGATTCCCGTTCACCTCGCTGGAATAGTCTGGTTGGAATAACTAGGATAAAAAGGGGGGTCAAGTCGTTCTGCCCTCGTATATCATCCAGATTCCACAATGGCTACCATGAAAAGGCCCTCATTTTACAAGAAACGGAAATTTCAAAGTTCCGGGTCCATCGATCCAACCATCCAAGTTCTCAGCATCGGGCTGAGGCCGTTTCCCCACCTCCCCCACCCCTCTCCGGACAGAGCTGTTGTTTGTTACTATATTCCTCTCCACACCCCTGATGGATTCCCCCTCCCCCCCCTGAATGAATCTCATAATATCGTGTATTTGAGCGCTAAGCGGGCATTTTATTTTATTTTACTTAACTCCTTTTTACGTTTCCAATTCTTTTTTTTTTTTTTTTTTTTTACAGTGTAAAATTAAGCCGAATAGCAAAGGCGCTTGAGGTGTGTATGTATATATGAAATGAAAGATCTTGAGAGATGAGGGGATGATTTCATTTCCACGAACGAGCAAACAGAACGAAAGAAAGAAAGAAAAAGGGGAAACGGGACTCTTGCCCGTATCCAAACTTCCTCACCATAACTACACAATAGCCACCTAGGTATCTGTCCATTTTATTTTTATCTATGCCGAGATCTCTATCCATATGTAGGAACAAAATGAACAACACCTCCCACCAAATGTAAAAAAAAATCCCGAAAACCGGGAAAAAGACAGAACCTCCTCCATAAATCATGCATCCATCCATTCATTCACTTCCCCATCTCCTCAAAATACCTCTCCCACCCAACCTCCCTCATCTTCTTCCCCTTGATCTCCAAATTCTCCCCCTTCGCCTTCCCCGCATACTCCTCCACCTTCCTCCGCAACCCCTCATCGAACGCACCCAGTATCCGCGCCGCGAGCAGCGCAGCGTTGATGCTATTGTTTATTCCAACGGTGGCGACGGGGACGCCTGATTGTAATTAAAATGATCTGTTAGTCACGTCTGGAATAAGAAATAGGCGGGTACAAGTAAGCATACCTCTCGGCATCTGAACGATGCTATATAAACTATCCACCCCATCCAACGAGCTCCCCTTAACCGGCACCCCGATTACCGGCAACGACGTATGCGCCGCAGCCATCCCAGGCAAATGCGCCGCGCCCCCCGCTGCAGCGATAATTACCTTGATCCCGCGCGACGCGGCCGTCGATGCATACTCCGCCATGTAATCTGGCGTGCGGTGGGCGGATGTGATGTCTACCTCTGGCTTGATGCCAAAGGTCTCTTCTAGCAGTTTCAGGCCGGGGACGAGGGTTTTGAGATCGCTGTCTGAGCCCATGACGACGCCGACGGTGGGTTTCGCGGGCGCGGAGGGTTTGGGGGCGCGGAAGAGGATTGTTGATGTTGAGTTGGCGATGAGGGTATCTGTGGGGGCGAGGAGGGGTTTGACGAGGGTTTCTGCCTCGGTCATCGTTCGTGCGGTGACGGTGATGTGGCCCATTTTCCGTCCCGGTCGGGCTGCGCCCTTGCTGTATAGATGGATGCTGGCGTTGGGTATCGAGAGAGCGAGTTCGGCGACTTTGAGATGTGAGTCTGGCGTTGAGCCGCCGAGGATGTTGATCATTATTGCCGGTTGTTTGATTTCAAGACTCTGGGAGGGGATTGGGAGGTCGAGGATGGCGCGGAGGTGGGCTTCGAATTGAGAGATTGCGCATGCTTCGATGGTGTAGTGGCCTGAGTTGTGGATGCGGCTGGCCAGTTCGCAGAGGAGGAGGGAGTCGTCGTCTAGAAGGAACATTTCCACACCGAATACACCCTTGCCATCAAACGCGGCGACGGCGTTTCGGGCGAGTTCTTGGGCTTTCTTGTCGATGGCTTCTGATACACCCCTGGCGGGGGCGTATACAAGTTTGCATATTGAGTCTTCTTGGACGGTCTCGACAGTTGGGTAGGATAGTACGCTGTCTGCGGTTTTAACGACCATAACCGCCAGCTCCTGAAAAGAGATTCATATTAGACACGTTCATAGTTATGCAGAAGGTGGGGGGCAATACCATTCTGAACTTCGCCCATTTCTCAGCGTAGAGCGGGCGATTTTTCAAGGCTTCTAGAGCAGCAGGTACGGACGCTTTCGATTTAACGGTATAGTTTCCTAGTCATATCATAAGTACAAATTCCTGACACCAAGATAATAAGTAATGACCCAGCATGTACGTACCTCGACCATCATACGCCAAAGTTTTCGACTTCAGCATTAGCGGATATCCCAGCTCTTCTCCAATTCTCTCCAATTCCTCCACAGTATTTGCCTTCAGCTCCTTATAATCCGCCATCGGAATACCATACTTGGACAAATGCTGTTTCTGCGCAAACTTGTCCTGGATAATGCGAATGCTCTGCCAGCTCGGCTCGACCTTGACCTGCCCCTCCACCTCCTCAAGCGCATAGGTATCGACATGCTCAATCTCCGCTGTGATAACATCGCATGCTTCTGCAAGCTTGCGCACCGAAGCGCGGTCCGCAAAAGAGCCGACTACGTGCCCGCCGTGCGCGCTGATCTGTTTTGCGGGGGCGTTTTCGGCATCGAGGATGGTCATCTGGACGTTGAGGCGGTTTGCGGCTTCCATGAGCATTCTGCCCAATTGGCCGCCGCCAAGGACGCCGACATTGTGGGATGCCAGCATTGAGAGGGATTCTCGGGGTATGAGTGTGAGTACGAGGAAATGGAAAGGAAAAGGGAATCATGTCGATGAGTAATTTGGAGCTCGGCTTTGGCGCCCGCATTTTTGAGCCCCACGGAAAATCAATGTTCCCGCCCAGACCCGCCGGCTGTCAACCGCCTCCATCTCCATCAACTCTTGGTCAAGGGGCTGGATACAATTAGCATCTCATTGTGCAGCCAGCGGGAATCGAAGACAGAAACAACGATAGGTGGTCACCCGGCGGCCAGTGGCTACGGTTGAGAGCCTTTCTTAGGGGCTGACAGCCATATGCTGTGGGGAGTGCCGAGCTCAACCAACATCAATAGCTCCATACCATAGACGACTCAATGTGTCTCTTGCAACGCCCTAAATCTTATGGAATCCCATTGGAGACTGCGGAGCTAACATGATAGTGGTATCTCTCATCGAGATCATTCATATCGCCGCCGGACGAGATCCCCCGCCATAGGATTCTGCTTTGATATTGCTTGCTAGTTTACCCAGTTTATCGTCTAAATTGATATCTTGTCCTACTTCCGCTCTAAAAGCAGGCCCGCAGGAGATATCTCCCCGTCACGAATGAAATGGAAATAACCAAGGCTTCCCGAATACTCCTGTGGGCGGGGGATAGCTTCAACAGCGACGTATCTCATCGTTTTGCTCCCCGAATGGGCCCGTTCCCTCCGCAATTGCATGACTTAACTAACTGTATTCTTCTTGAGCTGATGCTACTAGTATTTTCAACCTTTATCCAGGAGAACTTAGCGGCTGAGAGGCAATTAGGCCGTCCACCCTACATCCAAAGCCCCTATCACTGGGGAATTTCAGCAGAAGCTTTAATGATTTTCCTTATGGCTTTTCAGTTTGACGCCTTGATATTATTTTATCTACGTTACCGACCAATTCATTCATTAAAGGAGTGGAATAGCAGAAGTGATCCTGCTACTGAATGCTCTCATGTCGCTTTTAGTTCAGTTCTCCTAGATATGGCTTCCCACCAGAAACATAAAGGTTAAGTTTCTCATTAAACGTTACTTACCCTCACTTTTCTTACTTAATAACTCGTAAACCTCCTCTTAGATGACTCCAATCCAATCCTACATTTTCTATTAAAAAATCCAGCATTCAGAGTGCCCGCTCCCTTGCTGTGGTTGTCCTCGCCAAGCTTTTCCCTTGATTAGTCACCCAGGTCCAGCCCAATCAATTCCCCGCCAACTACGTCACGACGTCACCTCGACATTCCCAGTTCGCCCACGACCAACGACAATATACAACATGTGAAACGTCCATCTTGAACAGGCCATAATCATTCTCATTCCCATTTCCAGGCGAAGAGCTTGAACTGCTTGGTCCTTGTTCATTTCTTGCCCCAGTAATCATGGTCATCATTGACCAATACGAGTACCTTTGCGAGGAGGAGAAACGCCTGCGCGAGGATCGCGAACGAGTGAGATACTGGAAGAAATGGGGGCCATATGTAGCAGAAAGGCAATGGGCAACAGGTTGGTGATTTACTCACAGTCTTTTACTATTTCATTCGGCTAATCGTGGTTATTTCCCTATAGTACGAGAGGACTACTCGTGAGTTTCCTCCAACCGTCCATGCATACCAGTCCGGTCATCTAATCAGCCATTCCAGGGCAAACGGTGACGCATGGAGCTGTAAGTTCTAGACATTTTATATAAACCACTCTCTTGACCTGCAATTGACGTGCATACAAGATTTTACGCATGACGACGCACGATCGAGGACATTCCGTTGGGGGGAGGATGGGATTGCAGGCGTGTCTGATACCCACGGGCTCCAAAATATTGCGTTCGCGTTCTGGAACGAGAAAGAGTACGGTATGCACCAATGGTCTGGGGTATATCGAAGTCCACTAACCGTCTCAGTGACTTCCTGAAGGAGAGGCTTTTTGGCCTATCCAATCCGCAGGGGAATCATGGTGAGAGTGTTAAGGAGGCCCATTTCCATCTGGATAACACGCCAACAGTACGTTTACCTGTCCGACCTATCGGGTTCAAGTCGATTAACCGCATCTATATAGCACTCCTATATGAAGTACCTATACAAGTATCCCCAGAAGAAATTCCCGTACGAGGACCTGGTCGCGGAAAATGCGAGGCGTGGAAAGCAAGACAGGGAGTATCAGATCCTTGACACAGGAATTTTCAAGGATAACAGATATTGGGACATTTTTATCGAAACAGCAAAGGAGGAGGATGATGAGGACGAATTGTTGTTCCGCGTCATTGCATACAACCGTGGACCAGAACCAGCCCCTTTACATATTGTCCCGCACGTCTGGTTTAGGAACACGTGGGGATGGGGGAGAGAGGATGGCACCAAGAAGCCGTCCATACAACAAGTTGGCCCGTTAACCGTTCAGTCAGACCATACTAAAATCGGTACTCGATACATCCAGCTATCACCATCTCCTTCCCCGGATTCCACGAAGGAAAATATCCAACCCCGCTTCCTATTTACGGAGAACGAGACAAATACAAAACTGCTGTATGGCCAAGAAAATATTCAACCATATGTCAAAGACGCTTTCCATAAGCATATCGTTGATGAGGAAAAGGATGTCATAAACCCAGAGAACAAAGGCACTAAATTTGCGGCATGGTATGCATTTGATGAAGGGGATGGCGTTCCTCCGGGGGAATGTGCAGTGGTTCGGTTTCGCCTATCCAGGAAACACAACACCTTCCTAGACGAGGAGGCTTTAGACGCCGTTTTTGAAAAACGAATCAGAGAAGCAGATGACTTCTATTACCGCATCAGTCCCCTGCCCATGAGTGACGACCTGAGGAATATCCAGCGACAAGCATTATCAGGAATGATGTGGACGAAACAATACTATCATTTTATTTGGGACCAATGGGCGGAAGGAGACCCGGGATTGCCACCCCCTCCGCCAGAGAGGAAGGCAATCCGTAACCGGAACTGGAGACATCTTCATATGGATGATGTCCTATCAATGCCTGACTCTTGGGAGTACCCTTTCTTCGCAGCATGGGATACCGCGTTCCACTGCATCCCACTGGCCATGATCGATCCTGACTTTGCGAAGAAGCAGCTCGATCTGCTAACTAGGGAATGGTATATGCATCCTAATGGGCAAATACCTGCATATGAGTGGAATTTTGGAGACGTCAATCCGCCAGTCCATGCCTGGGCCGTGTTCCGAACCTTTAAAATTGAGAGGAAGATGTACGGGCGTCAAGATTTGGATTTTCTAGAACGGGTTTTCCAAAAGCTGCTCTTGAATTTTACCTGGTGGGTTAACCGAAAGGATTCCGAGGGCAAAAATATCTTCGAGGGTGGTTTCCTAGGGTTGGACAATATTGGACTTTTCAACAGGTCGGAACCTTTGCCGACGGGCGGAGTTCTTGAACAGGCGGATAGCACTGGTTGGATGGCATTCTACTGTCTGTCAATGCTCAACATCGCATTGGAATTGGCAAAGCATCGAAAGATATACGAAGATAGTAAGGGATCCTGCCCCTTTATTTTTGACGTGTTTGTCTGACAGCTGCTAGTTGCCTCGAAATTCTTCGAACACTTTCTCCTTATTAGCGATGCGATGACTTTCCGGGTCGGTGATGAGGAAGCCTCATTATGGAATCAGGATGATGGGTGAGTTTCTCTGACCATCCGATAATGCCATATCTATGCTCATTATATAGCTTCTATTATGATGCAATATCGTATGGTGGCCCCTGGAGTCAACAATTACCGGTCAGATCCCTAGTGGGATTAATCCCCCTGTATGCGGTGCTTACCCTCGAGCCAGAACTTATCAACAAGTTCCCCGATTTCAAGCGACGATTAAACTGGTTTATTGACAACAAAAACGACGTTGCTGAACGGAACATCGCTAGCATGAAACGTCGCGGTAAGGACGACAGGCTCCTCCTTGCCCTTGTAAGTAAAGAGAGACTAGAGAAGATTTTGAAAAGGATGCTCGATGAGACCGAGTTTCTTTCGGACCATGGTATACGATCGTTATCGAAATACCATGCCGAACACCCCTATTCCATGGAAGTCAACGGCCAGGAATTCAAAGTGGGCTATATTCCAGGCGATTCCGACAGCGGGCTATTCGGCGGAAATAGTAACTGGCGAGGCCCAATTTGGCTCTGTGTCAACTTTTTATTAATCGAATCCCTCCTCAGATTCCACATGTTTTACGGCGATTCCTTCAAGGTTGAATGTCCAACTGGGTCTGGAGAGTACATGCATCTGGGCCATGTAGCAGAAGAGCTCCAGCATCGTTTGCAACACCTATTTGCCAGAGGGGATGATAACCGCAGGGCAGTCAACGAGCGTAACGACGTCCTCGACTTCGATCCACACTGGAAGGATTATCTCTGGTTCTACGAATTCTTCGATGCAGACACTGGGCGCGGCCTGGGTGCTTCTCACCAATGCGGTTGGTCTGGCTTAATCGCGAAGATGATACATGATACTGGGTATGTACCATACTACAAAATAACATGCAGAATACCCAAATACTAACAATCCCCCTTTCCAGCCTAACCTGCCGCCTCCCACACACCCCTCGAACCCCCACAACCGCCGCATCCCACTACTTCGACGACATCTTCTCCCGCTCCGCGAAACCGCAGCGGAGCAAATCGCCCTTCATCCGCCAGTCATCAACCAGTCGCTCCATCGGCCGTCGTGCGAGCTTCACCAGCACCATCCCGGGCGATGAAAGCGTCGCTACATTGGACGAGGCGCCTCCCTCCTCCGCCAATGGCGAGGAAGTAGATCAGCATACGATGAATTATATTACCAGGGAGGTTGAGAGGATGGCGAGGAGGGATTCGGTGGCGGCGTATGAGGATGAGTTTAGGACGGGGGCGAATGAGTCGGATTGATCGATTGATTGATTGATTGATTGAGAGGAATTTTGCAAGGTGACTGAATGCAGAAACAGACGGTACATCCCATGTATTCATACTATGATTGATCATATATCCGGGCATACATTACATTTCGACACGGTACAATTAATAGAACGGGCGTAAAAATGCAGAATTTGATTCAGTTAACGCGGTTCTACATTCCAGATCAAGAAGACTCAAGTAACATGTCGGCCAGCCTCCCAAGTCTTCGTCACACTTGGAGTAATCTCATAGTAATGGGCGTTATAGATATAAACCTTTCCAAACAACTGAGATTCCTTAAGCAATGGCGATCCTTCCCCCTCCTAACAATAATAACTATCGATCCAACCAAGCCCCACACCCGCCACCACCAAGATCCCACAACAACTCTCCAGTACCACTCCCACCACTACTCCTCCTTCTTACAACAAGTCCAGCAACCGCCTTGATCGACCGCGATCTGTTTCACAAAAAAAAAGTTAACAATAAATCAGCAAGAGCCCGGACAAAAAAAAACATTCTCCCCCAAAAAATACAAAAAGAAAAGGGGGTGGGGGGGACTAGGTCAAGCGGCTAGATCCCGTTCTAAACATACCCATCCCTCCCGACACTCATGTTCCTCCGGCCAGCAAACGAGCAGACAGGCACCTATGCCATCATCCTTTTGCGGGTTGGGTGCGGCGTGGGCGTGGGAGATGAGGAGGAGGGTTGTTGCAGAGAGGAGGAGAGCGAGGGGGAGGGGGGGGAGGTGCATTGTTTTGGCTTTCCTTTTTGATTTTTGTGAAGGGAGGGAAAAAGGGAGGGAGGGGTTGAGGTTAGGGTGCGATTTGGAGGGGGTTCTGTCTGTTGAATGTTTCAAAGGTAGATAGATTGGATAGGACTGATAATGATGGATGGCGATTGCCCTGGGGGAAAAAAAGGGGGGGGATTGAGGGGCTTTATATTCACGTCTGCTTCCCCATAGCTTGTACGTACTGTGCATACAGGAATAGAAATAAACACGAGGTAGGTATATATGTACTATGTATGTCCCTCTGCAGCATCATAGATAAGCCAATCAACCTTTGCCATGACCAACCAGACAAAGTCAGGGGGAGGTTGGTGACGACGAGTATCGTATTCATTCAGCTGCCACTGGCTTGGAGCTGAAGCGAAACTCGCCCATCCCTCCCCGTCTTGGGTATTATTCTCGAGACTGGGCAGACTGGGCAGGTCGGGGAGGGCTGGCTGGTTTTTATTATTAAAAGGTCTGTACGGAGTATGTATGTACAAAAAGGAAAGCGGGTACGGCAGTTTAACTACTACTAACTAACACAGTTTCTTCATACCGAAGCAAGTACGTACATACTTACACCTCCCACTGAAACAACCAAGAGTTCAATTCTCGGTATCATCATCATCTTCATATAAGAAACTAAACTGAAACAAAACAAGACCAATTATTCAAGCCTGAACCAGCCTGATTAGAGTTTCCCAGCTTCTCGGCAATAACTCAAATCCTTGGTATCGAAGCAGGCTGGTTTAATATAAGTTCGTATGTGATGCTTGCCTTCCACCCCAATTTACGTCAGAACCCAACCTTGGAAGGTATCATTGATAATAGGTATGTCATGCGTTATTCTCCCATTTTCTCGGTAGAGACATGGAAGACTGCTGTAAACGCATTCATCACCAATATGAAATTAGATTATGAAATATAGATACCTCATTAGCCCCGCAAAAATGCTTTGTGTAGAACATAACTAAATGTAGCAGCAACATGGATCTTCTAAGTAGTGTGTGTGTGTGTTAATACAAAACCCGAAAACAAATGACAAATGACAAATGGAAGTCTAATCTATCTATCAACCCTCTCCTAAACAAATGAAAAAGGGAAACGAGAGAATAAGGGGGGTAATGTAATGCCTGCTAAATATGACTCATGCTGGATGATGCTTATGTTCCTCGGGATTGGAACATTTTCTTTGGGTTCTAATTAGTTAAAAACTTGGCCAAGGACTTTTCCCAGCACGCCTCGAATCATATCCGGCCGTTCTTGGATACAGGTCAAGACTATGGCTGTGCTGAGAGAGAAGGCAGCTTGTTCTCTCCATTGGTACTATTGTAAGGGGAATACGTCAGTAATGGGAGAGAAAGAAAGGAAGAAAAGCGAGTCGCGAACATGCTGAACAAGAACAATAACATACCTTCTCATCATACCTCCTCGGCAACAACGTCGCTGCAGCCCTCGGCGCCACAAACAGCGCAACCTCCAGCCTCTTCTTCGCGTTCTCGATCAAAATACTCCATCCACACATCATACATCCAGCCGCAACGCAGAGGCCGGAATCCCACATCATCGGCGTGATATGTTTCCTGTTGAAAAGTTTCGGCCCCAATCTTGTCCGCGCCAGACATACGGAGTAGTAAAAGATACTGACAAAGAACCCAAGGAAGGCGGAGGATCGCATGGCATTTTTCACCGCGTCGATGAACACGGATATCGACCGCGATCGCCAGCGGAGCGCAAGCTGGATGGGGAGGTACGTGGCGCAGGCAAATTTGAATGCCTTGTAAAAGCGCCAGAGGGCATGTTTCTCGCAGCTGGGGCCGCAGCCCATGTGGACGAGTTCGCAGGGGAAGGGCACGGTTTGCGCACTATCTCCCCATTCCCGGGGCAGGCCATAGTCTTCGCACATCGATTCCAGCGGTGGCTTTTGGCCCGATTCCCGTCCATATATCCACTCGCCTCGTCTGGCAGAGCGGAGGGCTTCGATTAGTCGACTATCAACCTGCGCGGCTTCGCCTATCCATTTGCAGTATGATCGGGGAAGTCGTTCGGGCAGGTAGAACCAAGCCCACATGACGATGGCGGAACTGGTTGCGAATACCCCGGCGTCGGTCAGTTGAGGGGCGAGGGACTCGACCTTTGTCCATTTACTCTGGAAACTTCGGTGTTTTTTCCAGCGGTCCCATCCCATGCAGACGACTGCATCGACGGCGCGGATTAGTGAAAAAAGACTCAGGTCAAGAGTTCTCCCTGCTAGACCGGGGGGTCCTGGTAATTTTGGACGACGACTTCTTTTCGTTTTGGGGGCTAGTTCATTGCCTAACTGTTCTTCTTCTGCGACATTAGGTCGAGAAGGGGTATCGCATCTCGAGTTGAGAATTGGGAAACAGAGCCATGCAGATAGAAGGGCAGCAAGAAAGCGTATAGTACGTAATGAGCTTTTTGCCAGGGCTGGTTGAAGTTTCCATTTCTTCACAGCCTTTCTGAGCAGTGGCTCGATGGCTGCAGGTCCAAGTGTTGAGCCTCCAACGACGAGTGCGCAGAATGCTGGAAATCTGTTCCAGTAAAATGCCCCACTTATAACTTTGAAGAACTGTCAATGGGGTGATAAAGTCAGTATTCTTTGGAGATAAGTAGTTTTATGGGGTCTAGTAGTGGAAGCGATGGATAACATACCCGATTAAATTTATCTTCGCTACTTATATCCTTTCTATGCAGGATTTGGAGAAAAGCTAGAAGTTTGGGCCCAGTTACTGTAAGGTACCCGAGCGCATGTGCGCGAAGTATTCTGTGACGTAGCAGGAGTTATTAGCATAAATAAAAAGCAAGGCTTGGTGGAAAGAAGCAAGTAGTAGATGCACGGAACTAACATAAGTCAGTCTACATACGGCTTGAGGAGGATCTTTGCATTAAGTTCCCGGTTTTGCAGATGGAGAAACTGCGTGTTCATAGTTGCCACTCATCTAGGTTCCCCCTTTTCCAGGAGGAACCTCACAAAACTGGAGTGCCTTGGAGGAATCAAGACATGTCAGCCAAGATAGCCGCTGGATAAGGCACTGGGTTTCTGGAACCAGCAAGTCAAGGAGGCTGAAAATTCTCTTGATGATGCGCGGCTCAGGAAAAATGGCAGGGCGTACCTGGAGTCCCCTGGGCGGTCCGCGGGCCGATGGAGATCAGGAGCCAGGCGAAAGTCGGTCAAGAACAAGGCGGAAACACCATCTGGGGAAGGCTGAAGAGAGTTGAAACCTGATGAATGAAATATGCTGTCTTATGCTTGACTGACCTCGGTCCCTGCAGCGAGATCTTAGCGGTAAGCTAGCTAAGGGCGGATGGAGAATAGGAGCAGCGCTAAACACGGAGGCTTTTGGCGTTGTGGATGCGGTCGGGAGGCGTTGAGTTAAAACGTGGCAAGTTAGTAAAAGGATGAAACATCTCCAAGCCGACGGCACAGAGCATATGTCGTCGAGTTTGAGATGGTTTTGATATTTCCCAATCGGGATTTGTAGACGGCAAAACGGCGCCAAGAAAACGCTCGGACCCAGCCGACCAGCCCCGTATTGGGCTTAGCGTGGTAATAAACGCTGTGTTTGATACGATACACGTAATTGCAGCCGAGATTGGCTGAGTCGCGGCTCTGCGGTTGGCCAGCGGTGGATGACATACCGGAACAACTACTCGCCGGCCCAGCAGTGGTAAAGTCTGTAATTTACGTCACGCGCGGACAGCGGCCGTCGGTTGCATGTGACAGACCTGCTTTCTCTCCACGTTTTGTTTTCTCACCAACTTCCAACCCACGGGCCACTCTTACTCTCAGCTGATTCCGCACCACACACTAACACTCTCCTTCCCCAGACTTTTATATCTCCTGTCTTCCCCATCCTCTGTGCCCTGCCTGCCATACCCCCCTATACCCCCTATACCCCCTATACCCCCCCCGTCTCCGAGCCTCGGGAACGTCCACCGCATCTGTCTCCCTGATTTGACCAGACTGTGTTCCCCGCGGACCCCGGATTTTTGCTCGAATCACGGCCCGGTGAAGGGCATGTTACACCCGTTCGGTTTATGAGGTCAACACGCTTTGGTTGCTCCAGTATTGCTTTTTTCAGGGTCCAGCAGGGCAGGGTTATCTCAGCCCCTTCGGTCCGTCGACATGGAGATGGAACCCGCCCACCACCAACACCAACACCAACACCTGAGGCGAGCTTCCCCGCCTCCCGGACCCTTTGGATGTAAGCACATAAACCAGCCCTTCTCCCCCGCGCCATATTGACTGGGCTAATCAATGGCTTCCGCAGATCCTTTATACAACCTGGACATCCCCTATGAGGCGCCTCCTGCGCTCCCATCTGGTCCTTCCCTCCTGGACGACACCGAATCTAATATGCTGAACAACTTCTTCACATCGATGGATGCGAGTCATCTTGACAATAATGATTTCTTTTTTTCCCTAAGTGACCAAGATAAACGAGGCGGCTCTGCCTTTGGCTTCGAGTGGCCCGAAGAACTTCCTCCCACGTTTGAAGGATCAACCACATCACTAGGGCCGTATCCGAACGGGATACATCAGGAGGAGATGAATGCGGGCAAAGCATCATCGCTCAGCTCAGACGTGTTAGCCGCCGCCTCCATGCTTTACCAGAAAAATGGTTTTTCTGCCCAGGATGACGTGACTGACGAGATGTTTACCCAAAACAGCCATAATCTCAACGGACATCCCCCCAGGAGAAAGAGTATGCATCAGGGTCCCCCCGCAGACATCCTACCCCCGGGACTTTCGCCCAAGAATCTTGCATTGTTTGGCAAGGGACTTCATACCACCAAAATGTACTTCGATGTTGAAGAGCACCTTGGCCCTGAAGAGCAATCAAGAATAAACACGCTACGATGGGGATCGGATTCAGGCTTTTCACACCGTCGATATCTTGCGCCCGCCGACCAACCCAGTGAAGAAGATCGCACTCAAGACCTACTCCAGAATCTAGACTGTCTTGAATCGCAAAGCAGCGCCGCTAATACACGACCCTCAAGCCCAGTTCGAAGACCGCATGCATCGGACTGGGCTGCCTTTGGCAATACAAATGGCCCAACATCGATACCTGCCCGGGAACCAACACAAGCTGATGATGGTTCAAGGCCAAAGAAGCGTCGAAAGAGCAAGAACAGAATAAAGGACGAAGATATGGACATTGATCCACCTAACAAAGACTCCAACGGCCGCCAATCCTCAAGAGGCAGACGCTTCTCATCCAGCACCGACCCCCCACAACGAAAATCCAAGGGACAATCCACTACAAAAACCGCCCGCGAAAATCTCACAGAAGAACAGAAACGAACAAACCACATCCTTTCAGAGCAAAAACGAAGAAACCTAATAAAACAAGGCTTCGATGACCTCTGTTCTCTGGTGCCTGAACTCCATGGCGGCGGCTTCAGCAAAAGTACGATGCTTATACAAGCAGCAGAGTGGCTCGAAGATCTACTTCGCGGCAACGAAATGCTACAAGCCCAACTGGCCACGCTGAAAACGCAATCTATGATTCCCATGACCCAATAAAGACCATTGATCCCCTATTCTTTACATATCTGTCCTTTCAACCTTTTTTTTCTTCCCTGCACCATAATTTTTTATTTATTTATACTAATTATACCACCATTGTGTCTACTTCATTTTGTTTCTTTTTGCCTATTTTTTTGTGCACAATTCAATTCCCCCTTCTTTATCTATTGCATCTGCTCATTGACTTATTTCCTTTGTTCATTTGTTTCCGAATTTACGATGGGGACGAGTCCAATGTCGGAAGGGAAAAAAAAGTTGTGGTGAGGCGGCGTATATATTTCTCATGTATAATGATTCCCCTGAAATCTACCATGTTTTTCAAAATATACGCCACTGCCTTCTTCCTCCCCCCCTATTTTCTATTACTTTTACCATCTACCACCCCAAGCTGGCTGGGGGGTTTCTTTTCACTTTGTTCTCTTTCAGATCATGTTTTGCTGTGCTTAATGATGGATGGATGTCTTGGTGTGAATGAATGAGGGATAATATAAATGTCTATATATCTATCTACCTCTTTCAAGATAGCATAGATGACAAAGTTAAATGGCACTTTGTGGAATTATTATGCATTTACTGGTAAAAGACCATACATAGGTTCCTTCCACTCCCATTAACATTAAGATGTATAAACTGTCATCATTCATTGTCCTCAAACGAACTTACCCCTTCCTTTTTCCCTACTCATCTCAGAGTATCTTCCATCGATACGGACTTCAAACATGAGGACCACCCCCACACCCCACCACCCAAGCCCAGTCTGCATTGAGTTTGGCAGGGGGGGTTGCTGGCTAGGTAGCTTCATAGAATAGAATAGAATAGAATATTCAAGCAAGGATCCATCCATTGGGGTAGGTTAGGTTCGGTTAGGAGGGAAGGAGGTTAGGACAGGGTCAGGGGTAGTTCATATCATGTAGTTATTAGCTATGTCATGCTGTGTTAGATGTGGATGTGTATGTGGGGTGTGTCATGGTTTTAAGTTAGCTACTGGGATGGTTGGTTTGGGGTATTGCCAATTATGTTCTGCTGTGTTGGATGCCATGGTTTAAGATAGCTACTGGGATGGTTGGTTTTGGGGTATTGCAAATTGGTAGGGTAGGGTTGGAGGTTTGAAAACTTTTAAGCCACGGGGGAGGTCAGGGGTGGTTGATGGTGACAGGGACAAGGGTTAGTTCTGTCCTTTTTGTCCATGGTCACAGGTGGGTGGATTGATATACAGCGGAGAATAATAATAATAGTAGTAGTAACATTCTCAGTATCTTGTTGGAAATCTTGCTGGTCGTCAAATTGACGGTTAGTTGGTGGGTATCTTGGAGGCCGATTCTTCCTGCTCATGTGAAATCAGGCGGACAAAAGATCTGCATTGTTAGCTAGTTAAGAGGTGGAAAGATGGTACTAAGAAGACCTAAAACAAAAGAATCCCCAGACCAAATGCTGGTCCCCCTGTCAATATAAATGATTTGTATTTCAGCAAGCTGAGGTCTCAAAAAATCCTGGGCTGGCGGGGCAGGAGAAGGGTCCCCCTTGTTATTACAAGTTAGCTCTCGCTTATCAGCAGTAGTTACATCATCCGTGCTGAGATCGTGTTCGGGATGGACGGTATGACTTTTTCGGGCCACCGCCGGATCGGCTAGCACATGCGCTGACGCTGACAGCAGTTGACGGTCCAAGCATATGATGAAAAAACTTCAGGGTTTTTTTTTTGCTGGAGTCCAGTCCCGCAAAATCCCGCAAAGGTTGATCTTTATCTTGCAGTGATTCGTGGGGGCGGGAGGAGATCGATGCGGGGAACCATGGTGACATTTTCGAGCGCAGAAGGGACAAGGCATATAGCTTGATGATCTGTAATATAAGAATAGAAGCTGGGATGAACCCTAAACTAAAACGACTGACCCTTTTTCATATGCTTTCTGGAAATTTTGACCGAGCTATCTGAACCGGAAAAATCAGCTGCGCCTGGGCGGTGTTTTTGGTAAACGGGGGCTAAAACAACTCACCAACTTTTGTATTATTGGCCGATGACACCTTGCCTGCTTTCAACTTTGGTGTGAAACATGCAGGAGGAATATTTGGGGATAATCCTCCGCTTGTGGCGGACTAGCTCGGAGAAAGTCATCGTTCAAGCTGCGGATACTCTCCGGATTTGCGGGGCTTAGCGTCGTGGCTGTTTTGGAGGCGGGAAGTCGAGATCTCGACCTAATTCTAGACTCTTTGTGGAAGATATCTCCTCGCCCAGCGACTTGCAAGCGTTATCGTCGCTTTCACCGCCTAGATTTGACCAATTGACCTGATGTCCTCCGTAGACGTATTCAACCAATAGATGGTCTGGCTGAAAAAAAAGACGTCAATGTTTGGAAGCTGCCGGACGATGAGATAGGGTGTTTGATATCCCTGCGAAGGAGGCGAGTAATCTTGATATGGATGCTCTGGAAAGGCTTCGGTTACAACAAATCAGTTTCAACTCTGCCCCTGGACCTTGATGCCAAGAGCATAGTTGGTGAGCCCGCCATCTTGCATAGAACTGTTTTGTTTCTAAATTTTCCCTTTCGTTGCGGAGACTAATAATAGTCTCGAAAATATCGAGGTTAAAAATAAAGGAGAGTTGCATGTGAAAAATACAAAAAAGGGGGAGGCGGGATGAGGTTGATAAGAGTGTCACGTGGTGATAACAGTCTTGGCGTTTACATGTGATCTCGCGACTCAGAAACGTGACTTGGATGCGGCTCAAAAGATAAACAAGCATCTCAAGAGACATTAGACTCCAAGTCCCAAGCCTATCAACAGCTGCAATCCATCTTCTAGTTTTGATTTCTTTGGCTTCCAGCCAACTCTAACTCCGAATATGCCCCCCAAACGCAAACATCGCGGCGACGAGGCCGACGACGAACCAGAGCGCGACCGCAAGAGATTCGCGATGCTGAAACCTCGAACCTGCCACATTGCAGAACATACCATCAAAACGAAGTGGACTACACTGCCTGACTCTGTCCAGGAGAAAGTGAAGGAACTATTCCACTCGATTGAACGTCCTGTTATCACGAGGCACCGCGACGAACGAAAACGAATTGATGCGCAGGCCGCTATTGTTGCTGTGAGGAGGAAGTAAGGACGCTTTTTTTTTGATCTATCGAGGCTACTGGGTCTTCATACGGCAGATGTGACATTGTAACCAATTTCTAACCTGTGATAAATGTTTGTTGTTGGCAGTTTAGGGAGACGTTTACCCCGAATGCCCTTCCCACCTGCTACAAAGGATGCTGATTTTGACTACGAAACCGCGTTGGAGGAAAACGTCAGTACATACCAGAAGCTTTTTAGCACCTCTTTTGGCAGTGCCCAGAGCTGATATACTGTGTAGCGCACTCTGGAGCTTCAATTAGCATCGACCACCAACTCGGCAGATCTATTACGAGCAGAGATCAAGAGGGAGGAAGCCGAACTTGCAAAAGAGACAACGCAGCTAGAGGAGTTGGAGAAGAATGCCAAAGCAGCAAAAGCGGAAAGGAAGAGACAGACGAAAAATGTACGTACTTGCTACCACGGACAGGCATCCTTGAGGTCTAGTCACATTCTCTGACTTTCGCATCTAGGCCCACCCGGTTATTCGACGCCTGGAAGGTTCGAGACAGAAGAGTGATGGGGCTGCAGATTTCAGCTTTACTAGCCCGAGGAATAACGGGGGCATGCTGTGCGAGGTAACAACACCCTTGCATCTAAGTATTTAGACCCTGACCGACGAACTTACAAATCCGGAACTAGATCGATGCCGATTCAGAACTTCACCCTCTGATTAAGCAACTTCGTAACCATCTGGAATCGATGCAAAATAATGCCAGCCAGATAGCTGGTTTGGGAGAAGCAATTGCGCGCTCGCAGTCCTCCTTGAACCTTTTACCATTAGGCTGAGTCTAAGGTTAAGTCGACATTAACCAATACAGTAATAACCTGCAGCGCGAGTCAGTGCAGTTTTGCGGATATTATCTGAAAGGCCCTTGCCGGTTGCTTATCTCCTAGCTGGAAAATCATCTACCCGACCGGCGACAGCCCGAGAATTTACCCCGTAAAGGCATATCCTGGGACCTAGTTTTCCGACCTGTTGGAAATCCAAGCTAGGAAATCGCATCGACGCCTCCACATCCTTCTGCGCGACGTTCGCTATGTGGGATAGCTGTTTGCGCTAGTCGCGCATCACTGCATACCGTACGGTGGAACGCGGCAATCCTGAAATAGCGCCGAGGAGGCAGAAGCCGCAATAAATACAATAATGCACAAACTTGCGCACGATGGACCGTTTGTTTGTTGCACGGGGGAAGGCTGCAGGACGCTTCATTATTATTATAGATACCTCCATTTGCCTAGCGAGCTAGTTACTACAGTGGCTTTATCTACTCATAATGACAATCAGAGAGCAGACAGTACATTTGCGCGCTGTCACCAACCATCTCCATTTTTATCCAGCCATTGCAGAGTCTGTTTCGTCAATGACAGACGCCAGTAGATAAATAAAATATTACTGCCGTTGCGGGCGACGTCCCTCGGCAATTTCAAGACTCGGCCCAAGTTTCACAGGTCGACTTTGGCCACTCACCACCCACCACCGCCAGCCCTAATTGCGGAGGCGGGGATAGACGCCCTAAAATATTCTCTATCGATCTCTCTGCTCTCCGTCATCCGTCCTCCAGGGCCTGCATACCTCCCGCCACTCCCCGCCTACGTGCAGCAGTGCTCATCGATCGATCGCGCGCCAGAAACGGTCGGTTCCTTTGGACGGAAAGCCACCGCGCATCCATCGGCAACTTTTCGTCGCTCTGCAGTACTACCGAACGCAGACTGCCTCGACTCGCCCCGCGCAGCGCAGCACACAGCCCAGCCTTGCGTGCAACCGACAGCCGCCTTTAAAAGCTTATTGATCTGGACGGCCAGCGGTTGCCTCCACCCGCTGATGACCGCTGAGGGGGAAAGGCTGCCCGCACACGACGACGGGGAACAACGGCCAAGTAATGGAGGCTCGGACACAATGCCTTCGAATTCAACAACAACAACAACAACATCAGACGGTGACGCACAGCCCGGCGAGATGAATACAAAGAACTTGCACTCGTCCCCCAAGGCTGCAGATGGAGCGCCTGCAAGCTCTAGCCCAAAGAAGCGCCGCAAAGTCAATCATGGTGGGTTTCCCTTTGCCCATCTGCAATCACGGTTGCGCATATCTACCTATGGCTGTTTTGACTTTCTTTTTGGCTTACTGCTACGGCGATGCGGGCTGAAAATACAACACCGTGCTAATAATCATTGTTACATCTGCAGCCTGTGTCTATTGCCGACGTTCGGTGAGCTCTACTATCCCTTTTGGCACAAACTTTTCTCTCCCTTGCCGGCCATTTGCTGGCATCTGCGCATAACCGCCTGCTTCTGGAGTCCCCCAGGCGGGCTTGGTATACAAAGAAATTGGCTTGGCTGACAGCAAGGAAATCATTGATATTGGCGTCGGACAGCATATGACCTGCGACTCGGTACGACCGTTATTGAACCCTTTCTCCAGCGGTTTTTTTTTTTAAAAAAAAGACTCGATTTTAAACTTCTGTGAGGGAGAGAACGTGGCTAATGCTGTCTCTTTGTTGGACCCTTATTTAATAGGAACGGCCATGTACTCGATGTATAAAGCGCAACATAGGCCATCTCTGCCACGACGAACCTCGGGATAACGTCAAACGGGCGAAAAGCGAGCACGAGACCACCACCGCGGACGAAGAGGGCCCCGCGAACAATGATTTTGCAAATGTGCAAAATATGCCCCGGAAAATTGAACCGCATGAGATAATAGGCGATCAAGTCCTCCATAATCCTGCTCTTTCAGATCTGTCGGCTTCTATCGACCCTTCCCCAGCGACCTCCCAAGGCATTTCAGCACCAGCAGCCCAACCAATTAACGTTAATCCGCAGCAGTGTAAGCAATCCACCTCCTTACAATGAGAAATTATGCGAGCAGCCTGCGTCATTTTACTGACATCGGGCAGTGATTGGGTATAACGATTGGCAAGCAGGAGCAGGCCAAAACCAATTCCAAGACATGCACACCTTCCACCCGTCATATATGTTCAACCACCCCGAAGTCACCAACGAATATAACCTACTCAACGACTTCCTGAGCACGAGCTTGCTGGACGACGCCTCGATGTATCCTGGGGAGGAGATGCCGGGTCCGTATTCGGATTCATCGCTGCTGAATTCGATGGTGGCAGCGAATATGCCACTTAACAATGGGTCATATCTTCAGCAACAACAGCAGCAACACCAGCAGCAGCAGCAAGCCATGCTACCTCCATCACAGCTCGCACCCCAATCCCAAAACGCGAGCGCAGGAAACTCAATCCAACGTCCAAGCAGCAACGTAGGAAACGAGAAGGCGAAGGAGACATATTACATGACGGCAGCTGATCCTTCGGGGACAGACCCGCCAGAAGAGAGGATGAATAAGCTCCTGAAAGCCAAGTACGACGCCGGCCTGCTAAAACCATTCAACTACGTGGGCGGTTACGCTCGTTTAAATTCGTACATGGAGAAACACTTAGAACCAGCGTCACGGCAAAAGATCCTTCGCCAGCTCGATAAATTCCGTCCCAAATTCCGCGAACGGATGCAATCTCTGACGGATATGGAACTATTGGTGGTTGAGATGTGGTTTGAACGGAGTCTGATGGAGTACGATCGTGTGTTTGCCAGTATGGCTATACCGGCTTGCTGTTGGAGGCGAACAGGGCAGATTTTTCGAGGGAACAAGGAAATGGCTCAACTTATTGATGTTCCAATTGAATCGTTGAGAGACGTGAGCTTCGCCCTTTTGTTTTCCCTCTTCCCATGGTGTTTCAACACCGTAGGTGGGAATACTAACATTCGATCTTTCACTGGTAGGGCAAACTCGCGATCCACGAAATAATCGTCGAAGACCAACTTGTTAGCTACTGGGAGAAGTTTGGAGCAATTGCATTCGACAGTACCCAGAAGGCGATGCTTACGAGCTGTACCCTGAAGAACCCGAATTCGAATAATCCGGGCCAAGGCATCAAATGCTGCTTTTCGTTTACTATCCGCCGTGATACCCACAATATGTGAGCTCAGTTCCTTGCCGTGCAAATGATTGCGGTGTGTATGCTAATGAAACTCCACTTAGACCCTCCCTTATCGTTGGAAACTTCCTTCCGATGAAACGAACAGACCGATGATTTTACTTTCTCATTGTTTCTATTCTTTTATGGCTGTTCAGATTTTCTATATGTATATGTTTCTGCACTGTGTATACGTTTTTTCTTTGCTCATAATATCCTCTTGGACTTATGAGTTACGTGCCTTTTTTTTCCTTCCCTGTATTTTTTCTTTTGCGGAAATCGGCCTGCAATCCGCATTGCAACTAGACTTACTTTTCGTCTTGTTATTTTTGGGCAACACAATGGTGCATTTTTTTTTTTTTTTTTTTTGTTATTGGTAGGAATCTAAATATCAAGAACCTTCATAAGCAGGATCAAAGGTTTCAAGATTATGAAGTTTTCCAATTGTCCTGCCATATGCCATGTGTACCTGGCCAGTAAGAGCCTCACGAGGTCCACGGGTCCCGTCACGAATCGGGCAACCCCTTTTGGGTCTAGCCCATCTACCTTCTTTCAACCTCACCCCATCATTCCCTCGAACATATCCCATTTACACCCTCTCCAAGCTTCAAATTTTACTCTTTCGTAGTACCAAAACCTTCTACAGATGCCTGCCAGCAGATTCACGTGAGAACGGCTGAAATCCAACAGTCCACCCGCCCTGAGTCAATCCCACCCAGCCATGCAACAGTTGCACAGGAGCGCTGCGTCAGGGAAGACGAAGTTGGTTCTAGGTACTGTACATCCACCCACCCACTCAAGCCCCCTTCCCCTTCCCCTTCCCCTGACACTCCCAATCAAGCTCCGTGTTATATCCCAGAACCTAACCTCCCCCCTTCACACTGTACGCAGACTTCGGCACGTTCCTACAGAAAATACTCCTACAATACTCTGCCAATGGCAACGGAAGCAGTGGCAGCGGAAGCAGCGGCGGCGGTGGTGGCGATAACGGTAATAGCAGCGGTAAAAATGGAGACTGTAACGTTCTCCTCGACGGCAAACTCGACAGCATCAACGAACATATCAATCGCGTCTTGGAAATTACCAACGTCAACGTGCCTGCGCTTCCTGATCGGGTGTTGTTGGATTCGGTCGGGACGAAGTTGTGGAATATGTGTACGAGGGTTATGAGGAGGGATGGGAGTGGGGATGGGAATGGGAATGGGTCGAAGGGGGATCTCAGGGTTTTGTGTGCTGGTTTGTCGCATTTCCTTTTTTTTACTGGTTGATCTGTTTCTGTCCTTGCAGCTGGGGAGAGAAAGTGAGGATTTGGGGGGTGTTATTCAGTGCTAATAAGCTAAGCTACGTAGCAAGGGCGTTTTCGTTTTTCATGATTGAGGCTGGTACGGGGAGGAAGGGGGACGATGGGTCTGGTAAGTAAACTACCACCCCCTTATTCTCTTATGAAACGTTCTCGAAAGATACTGATCTAAACTCTATAGATGATATCCGGCTATTAAAAGTAGCACTGACGACGGCACGGGCTTGTTTGGGTTCGTGTTAAACTGACATCCTCACTCCATAATGGGAACCGGATATTAACATTGAAGTATCTATAGAGTTTGACCAACTAGACCTGGGCCTGAGGGTCCTCGAAAAGGCGGCGATTAGAGAAGATGCACTATCAACGCGCAGTAAAAGCGATGATGCGTCCGACGAAGCGGTTTCTAAATATTCTACGGAATATTATATTCTTCGCATCGCACTGGTAAGAACCTATCTGTAGTTTGGAGCAAGTAAGTACTAACCACCGTGTGGTCCAGTCATGGCGTCAGGGCCGGATAGATGTTGCAGAACATATGTATTCCAAGATTGATGCAGCGTGTGTAAAGCGTGAGCCTACGGCGGCTGAGAGTCTTGCTGGGGTGCTCTATGATATTGGGAAATCAATGTTGGGTCGGGGCGAGCATGAGCTGGCTGCTAGATGGTTGCAGAACTCGTATGAAACGTTATGCCTGCATGAGATTGGGAGGTTGAGTCAGGATGCCGGGGAGCTCAGGCTGTCCATGCTTCATGGGTTAGGTAAGTTCTAGAACTCGCGCCTCCCCTGGCATAGGATGAGGCTGAAAAGGAACCGTTTTCTTCCAGTGCGTGCAAATCTATCGCTGCAGCACGAGGATTCTGAAGCCATAGTTTTGGACTTTCTCGAGGTTCTCGAGCGTGTGAGACTTTCAATTACCCCTTTCAATATATGCTCCGCTGCGGCTACTGATATTCCGTAGGATTACGGAAACAGGATTCCCGTCATCCTTCTGACCCTAGACATTATCGGCAACGCTTCCACGCCAGACTGTCAGCAGTATTATGAAAGTACGTTCTTCCACCATGTCAGGGGCTGCCATTTTCAAAGACTCACGGGATGGCAGAGTTGTGTCTTCTGGTGCGGACGGTTCCTATCACTAAGTCAAACTTCAAAATGTTAGTGCCCCTACCCAGTGACTAGCAAACATCTATCTGACCTCGATGTAGAATAACGCGGCACATCCATCGATTGAGAGATTGGAGGTGAGCTTCAACTCCGGCGTGCGTTCTCAACATTGAAACTAAACCCCTGCAGCCCAGAATTAGCATCAGATGCCTTAGAGCAACTGCTGCTCCAAAGATTAGTTTTATGCAGTGACATCGCACTACTAGAAAGAGCCTTTGTTACCTACGTTTGGATGAAAACTTCGTTAGCTGGCCTCGTAGATGGTCTGGATTCTCTCATATCCCTTGCAGAAAAATTAACCGAACATCTGGGGAAGCCGCTCAGTGAAGAGGCAGCATATGCGTCTTTAATTGTGAGCGTCCCTTTCCCAAATACGACTCTCTTTTATGCTAATATCAGGCCAGCTGCTATGGAAAAAGCTCAATTCCGCTTTTGGACTCAAAGAATATGATATTGCGGAAAAATGGTGCCTGCTCGCGAAGAATGTGATATTCGAAAATGCGGGGGAATCGAATAAATCTAAACTATCCAGGTATGGAAGATGTCTTCGCGGCTTAGCAATCCCTTATTTGATATCACAGGCTCAAGCATAATAGGAAGTTAATGCTATGCGCGTTGGAGAAAAACGACACTGCAAAGGCACGACAGGCATTTAATGAAATGCCTGAAAGCTCAAGATCAGACAGCTTGACTCAATATTTAATGTACAGAGTCGCCTTGATAGAAGAGGATCTTGAGTTGGGTAAGCAATTCTGCCTACAGCTACTTCTACCATTCTCTAATAGTAATATGACAGCACGGGATTGTTTGGCGGCTCTTTATAACCAAGGCAAGGGGTCTGAAACGTATATATTGGCCTGCGTTGCTGAAGCCCAATATATCGGAAATAAATATCAGGCAGCGCTGGTTCTGCAATTACTTCTTGATAAGGTGGATAAGAAGGAATTAGACGGTGTCTATCTGCCGGCACTTCTTCGGTAAGCGAGTCTGACATGATTCCAACCCGTTTATTCCTTGAATCCTTGCTAAGTGGCATTGCAGATGCACCGCCCGTCTTCTCATAGCAGAGCTGAGTACGAATCAGTCAAAGGAAGCCGAGATTATAAGTCAAATTTGCGACGTGTTCGGAATCGGTAGGTTTCTTTCCCCCATGATTATTTACAAGGCTTGTTTGCTTACTTATAGCAAGCGTCTACACAGGCGACAAAGTCCCACAGATACTCGAGTAGCCCCTTTTCGGTCTCCGAGCTGGACTGGTTTTCGAAAAATAGCTATAATTTGGCTGTGCAGCACTGTACGAACTGGGACCACGGCCCCATACTTTCACTCCTGGACACATGTATAAAGGCTCGTTAGTTGCTCGACCTTATATCTTGCTGATATGCTAACCTAGAATCTAGATCATCGACTTATATCCCCTAGATCTACCCCATGAACAGCTATCTAATGTAGCTCTACGGAGACTTCTTTGCCACTTCCTAGCAGCGATACTCTGCATGGCTCAGGCCCGAATGGAACCAGACGTACAGGTTCAGGTAATTTCCACTGAGAATTCAAAAATTCAAAATATAGTTTGAAATCCTAGGTGCTGGTTTTCTTTCTAACACTCATTCATATCGCAGAGCGACCACTATCTTGACTCCCGCATCCAAATACAAAATTTCCGAGAAACGTTCCACACCGACTCAATATCTACCCACTGCGATGAAAAATGTCGTACCGACCTCCTCAAAAAACACCGCACATTACTAGCATTCGACTTCGAAGCCTCTGTCCGTCTCTGCCAATGGCAAAGCCTACATGAGATCGTTGATGAATCCCAATCATGCGCAGATGACAAGTTGTATGGAATATTTTCGGATATAATGCTTTGTGCTGATGCTCCTATTGAAGAAACTACGCGGGTTTTTCAGGTGAGCTAGGGAAATTCTAACCCCCCATATATAACCCCCACCCCCTCGCTCCCCCCCTTTTAATATAAACTCCTATCATTTTGCTGCTAGACACTCATGCATACCATATATATAGCAAATAACAACCCAAATACTCCGCCACCGCAAACCGCACGACACCGCAAAACTCTCCCGCTGGATCCGCTGCCTCTTTCAGCTCACGTTAGACTCGAACGTGCAAGTCGCAGAGAGCGTGCTGGACCAGGCATATGCATTGGCACGGGAGAGCCGTTCTCAACATCAGCAGTCGGATCGGGGCCCAAGCTCAAGGCCAGGGTCAAGATCTTCCCTGATAGCTTTACCAAACTATCCAGAAGAGGAACTCGAATGGCTCTCCACGACGACGTTTAACCGGGCTGTCGATTTCTATCTCGCTTCGGACGATAGTGCGAGTCGACGGTGGGGCCAGAAGGCGCTGGATTTGGCTGGGTTGATGGTGGGTGATAGGGGATTGTTGTATAAGGTGCTTAAGGAGAAGTTTGCGGGGTTGAAATGGGACTGAGGGGGGTAATATTCTGGCTTGTATTATATATATACGACTATTTGTTCTTTATTCTATATTTGTTATGGTATATGGGGAAATAGTATTGTGAGTAGTTATGAACAAGGTCTTCAAATTGTATGTCGTAACGGAATGTACTATACATATTATTACAGGTATTTGCTCGATGCAAAGCAGGGCCTACCTCTGCCTAGGTTTGCCCCTCAGCCAAGGATCCTCGAGAAGCTCCTTGGCTGTCGCCCTCTCCTCGGGCATCCAAGTCAGTGCTCGTCGAAGAAATTTGAGGAACTCTGCTTTATCTTTCGAGCGACTGTCAAGTGCTTCCATCGTCCGGCCGTCCGGTATGGGCGCAAGACCCAGCCAGTTCCCTATGGCAATGATTAATCAAAGTAGGTTAGTTCCAGGTATGTGTAAAAATAAGATAGGTAAGATAAGAGAGCCCGTTATTTTGTTCAGCTTAAACTTACCTTGGTCATCCCAGAAATCGGCTCTTCTCTCTGGATTCTTCGCCAGAAATTCAGGGGGAGGAGGCCCCAACGCGGCGATAAGCTGGGCCAGATGAGCAGCATCGTAAAGGTCCCCATCCTCATCGCGCGCGGTAAACAGTAGTTTTGATCCGAGAAGGTCCCAGGCCTTTGTATATCCCCGAGTCAGAATGAAAAAAAAAAAAAAAAAAAATTAACTTTCTCAACAAACCTCCAGGTTGACTAGGTGCAACACGGAATGAAAAGCAAATTTATCTAGACATACCGTGAGACCGACACTCCATATATCAATGGGGTAACTCCAGCCCACGTAAAGTAACGTCTCGGGGGCCCGGTATTCCAAAGGCATGATATCGCCAGCGTGAGGTCCGGGGCCGATTCTGGCTTCGCCAAAGTCTGATAGCAGCATTGGGCCTTCCTTTGGTCGCATCATGCGAGATAGATAGATCGTCCGTGTAGATGACACTTGTTTGCGATGCACTGGGTTAGTGTATTCCGCCTCTTGGATGGCCCGAAAAATGCTGTTCTTGTAGGCCCCAAGGAGCATATTGCCGGGATGGATATCTGAATAAAAAAAATCAGAGAAGAGGCCAAAGAGCTTTAAAGCGAGAAAGATAACATTATCGGTGTTTAGCAACAATACTTGTGGAGTGGAATACCAACCAGTATGAACAATTTCTCCCTGGGTATGTAGGAAGTCAACGGCCTTAAGAAGCTCCTCGATAGCACCTTTGACGAATTCTTCATCAAACCCGTCCGGAAAAAATACCGCCTTCAAATCCCGCAGGCTCATTTGTGCAGCTTCGAAAACGAGCACAATATGCGTGCCATCTGGACCGTCGACCTCAAAGGAATCTAACACTCTTCGAACATTACCTCGTCCTTTATGTGAGCTGCCCGAGAAACGGCTGGAAATTTGATGATAAGCAGGAAGCTCTCGATGAACCAGTGAGGTATGCACATAAACCTTTAGCGCGACGTACTCGCGAGCTCTAAGTTACACGAATTAGCTGAGCCTGTCTCGCGACGATGTGGATTTTATAAATGACATGCCTTAAATCACGAGCTAGCCATGTGGTAGACGACGAGCCAAATCCGAGCTTTGCGATTGTTTGATAGCGGTCATTAAAGACTTCCCCTAGTCGAACGGGGTAGAATCTATCGGCTTTATAATCGGGCAATTCCTCCTCTTCCACAGGTCTATCCGGCTCGATGGACTCAAAACCACTTGTTGGAAATTCTTGGGGGTTCTCTATAGTATTATTTGGCATTGATGTCCCATGTCGTGAATTGGTGGTAAAAGCTTTCGGTGAAGTAATGACAGACCATGGCGATTGGATTCTAACGCTAGACCGTACGAAAAGGGGGTTTCTGATTATCAGACATGCGGGTATACGATGCGGTCGTAAATGAGTTATCAGAGGAATGACCCCCTTTGTAATGGATAACATCATTGAAAGACGGGCTCATGAAGTGGACATGTCATTGTCATAACTTCGTCGGAGGTTTATTTGGCCTGCATAACTGTCGCGACCCACGGAACAGGGCGGCGGCTTCTCGCTCAGACGCAAACCACCACGGAAAGTTAGCAAGTCTTACTGGCCAATCAGAAACGCACTATGGCCACGGAGTAGTTTTCGTTGGAGCATTCAAGTTTGGAACGACCAGTGGACAGCCAATATATCAAAGAGCATAGACATTTCCAGCACCCCGAAACCCCAGAGACAAAAATCATAACAACACTGAAGCCGGGAAAATGAAGTGTGAGGAGAATAAACCAAGGTAGAAGGGGGGTGGAACTTACACCCAATCTGTAATCGGGCGGATGGATGGAGAATGGGAGGGGAAGGTAAAGGGGACTAAAAAAGGAGAAAGATTAATAGCGTAGTAGATGATGCCCTTCGCTAACGTCCAAAACTTGAATTAACAAAATTACTGCAAGTAGTAAGTAGGTGGCTGGAAAAAGACATCTCAATACTTCCTCTTCCTGCCGGCGCGAAAATCATTTAGCGTTACTGCTGTTGGAAGGAGGAACCCATGATAACAATGAAGGAAGGAGGAGGTTGGATGGATTCTGGATGTCATATCGTCTCTTTGGACTCAAAATAGAAGTATTCAAAAAAAGAAAGAGCAACCCAACCATATTATTTATTACCATTTATGTGCCCACCCACAGTTGCCATGCAGCCCCTGCCTGCCTGGCACTGCTTGCCCAAATGTAACACCCCGTGTATTCCCAAAACTTGAACCTCTAAAGCAAAAATGGAACACGACATAGGAAAAAAGGACCAGTTAGGGGGTGCGGATGTTAATTAGAAATTAATCAATAGAGAAAAGAAAATGATGTCAGATGCTGGCTGGTAGGACGCGAAAGTGATATGGGAAGTGGTAGCAGAGGGGCTAAAAAAAGAAAGGATGAAAATATTAACATGAAAAGGAGAGGGGAATTGGGTATCAATACTGGTACTTGGCAAAACCAACAAGGGTAGATAACAGAGTAAAAAAAGAACAAGAACAAGAAAAAGAAAAAGAAAGAAGAGATATTTGATCAAAAAAGTGAACGAGAGGGACAACGTAAATTTCAGGAAAAATCTGGTTCTATACCTTTCTTTTACCCCAAAGTCTACCCCTCACCATCCGCTTCCAACGAGTTCGTCCTGTACAGATTCCCATGATGGTTCCGCCCTAGATTCGGAGTAGATGGCATTCGCCGCGCAAGCCTTAACGACCTAACAGGAAGGTGAGTTGAAGACTTGTTTTTACCATCTAGGACATCCCCGTTGACCTGGATGCGCTTCGATCGCTCCCCAAGAGCCCGCACTGTGAGGTCAAGCTCCTTTTCTAATTCCGTAGCAGCATGCAGATGATCGGTGGAGCCATTCAGCTTCTTCCTATATGCTCTCAGTGTCCTACATACTTGTTCCGTGGACATGTTGAGGCTGCCAAATTCACTGCTATGGGTGTGTGAGGGAGTAGGGGTGGTGGCGAGAGCTCCGTTGCTTTTTGTGCGGGATCGGAAGTCGATTGAGGGCCGGCGCAGACTGCTACTACTTCTTTTGGCTGCAAGGGTTCGGGAGGAAGACTTGGGGCTAGGAGGGGAGGGGGAGCGTCTACCTTTCCCCTCCTGCATGAATGCTGATGATCGGCGAGGTGGAGGGAGTGGGGGAGTGGAGATAGTGGGTGTGCTGTAGCCGCTTTTCGTCACGGAAGGGCTAAGCGCGTATCTGGATATTTTCTTTCGAATGCGCGGGGGTGATTGCTCTCGTACTGGCGTGGGGCTTGCAGAGCAGCCGTCAAGTCGATGGTAGCCAGCGAGTTCGGTTTTTGATAGGATTCGACGGAGGGGAGGTTTGACGGCGGTCAGTTCCTTTGCTGGAGTGGCATCTTCTGCACGAACGGGGGCTGCTGGTTGGACTTCTTGCACTATTTGTTGTTGCTGGATGGAAAGGTCCCAGATCATTATGACACCGTCGAGGCCTGTGCTGATGAGAATCCTCTTCCCCTTGTCTTTCGGGTCCTGTGATGGTGTTTCCAGAAGAACGATATCGCTGACACCTTCGGTGTGACCGAACTCCCGTGTTAGAAGAACATCCTTTTCGAAGTCGTATACTCGAATCGATTTGTCTGTTGTCGATACACCAACAAGAAGTGTTGGGCTCTGGTCAGGGACTTCGCGGTTTACCGTCAGCGAACTTAGCACGACCGTGTCATTCGTTTCTGGATCAGAAACTCGAAATGAATGGATCTGTCTGCCAGAAGGCACGTCAAATCTATGAATGTGTCTGTCTATGGTCGATATAATAAGCGTATCCAATTCATCAGGGTAAAGGGTCATAGACACCGGCGAAGCTTTGAGTGTCAGGACTTTTGACAGGGTGAAAGCAACATTTGTGGCACCATCAGCATCCCGGGCTATACGATCTCGAACGATCACGGTCCGGTCTGAAGAACAGGAAAGTAGCTTTTCTCCGTCGTTCATAAATAGAAGGCGTCCAACAGCTCCAACATGTTCGTCCATAGTTTGGATCAAATCGAGGGAATCACAGGTCATTTTGAAAAGCTGAACCATCCTATCTCGACCGCAGGTTGCAACCAGGTATGTTTCCGCATTTGGCTGTATGGCAATGTCTGTGACCTCCCCGCCATGTGCCCGAACTTCGGCGGTGCATTTCCACGGCTCCCCAGTAATCAGTCTAACATCCGATATTAGCAAGAGCACAATATTAGAGTCGGGTATTTTTATTCGACGGTAACAAACCTTATCACGCCATATTTGTCCCCCGAAATAAACGTTTTCATATCCTCCGTAGTTCGTAAAACTTTCAACTCGTTCTTATCATCATCGTTGCCAGTCAACTGCTCCAGCTCAATTTTGGTAGTGCCTCGACACTTCCCCTGCAGACTCCAGAAATTGACAGTCCCGCCAGATGACCATGTGAAGAATTCTGCGTCACGCAGGTTGGGGAGTTTCACAGCCCCTAATCCAAGCACAGCATCCCGATGTGCGGGCATGGAAATTTTTGCTAGGGCTTCAACGTTATCCTCACCAACATGATCGAGAGGACAAACCCGTATGGCACGTGTGGAATCCACGGTGACCATATGAGTCGACAAGATACCCATAGAAATTATGGCCGGCCTTTTCAATCTAGGTATAGGCGAGTCTCGTTCGTCCGGGCCCGGAAACGTAGGCGAGTGAGTAACTAACGATCTCAACTCCTCGATCGAGGATCGCTCTATTTTTCGGCCACGTCCACCAAACCACACGGCGCCCGAGTCATGGTCAACAGCGACAGAGCAGACACTAAATCTCAAGCTTTTGATGAAATGCAATCTTTGCTGTCCCGCAGTGTCGTCAAGAATGCATACCATTCCCGTATCAGAGCAAACGATTGCTTCATTGTCTGAGACGCTTGCAGCGCAGGTAAAAGTGCTGTCGCCTAAGCTTCCCAGGAGGCAATTTCTTCCAGAGAGCGCTTTCGGCATAGCATTGGAAGAGGTTATTGGAGAGTCAACAGTGTGCCGTTGCGATTTCGAAGGAGAAGTCGGAGTAGGGTCAATCAACCGCCAGACCTTGACATGTCTTATTCCTACCCTAAATAGCAAAATGTCAGTGACGTAGAAGACGGTTTTAATAGTATTTCCCCACGTACGTGATAAGGCTAGTTCCGATCCAGCAGATATCCCTGACAAAGGATGTGCATTTATTCGTTGAATGGAGTTTCGCGGCACCATTTTTCAAGTTCACAGACCAAATGAACAAGAACCCGTCATTGATGTCCCCAAGGGTAGCTAAATATTGCGAATTAGGACTGAATGCAAGGCTGCGGATCCCGAAAGAGTGTTCCGTCATGATCGATAGTGGGATATCGAGTGGGGAATCTTTGGCGGTAGAGAAAATCAAAACCCTTGGGCTATAACCGGTCTAATATAATGTTAGGTAAAGAAAGAAAAGCTTAATGGTACTCGACAGGGGCAGCGTACCTCTCCTACAGCCAATAATCTGCCATTGGGACTTATCGACACACAAGTGACAGCTTTTATTCGTTCGCGAGACGTCCATGTTCGCGAGCCTGCATTATCGCCCCATTCTGGGTTTGTAGAACTTGCATAGAGAGGGGTTCCATTGGTATTCGACCCCCTCCCTCCATGCTGGAGCGATCTCGTCCTTGAGTCTGGAGTGGTAGGGGGAGTTGATGTATTATTGTAGAATGATTGTGTGGGGTTGACAGCAGTCGCAGTAGGGCGGGCACGAAAGAACCGCTGTGAAATATTCAAATCCTCATCCACCTCCGCCAATATCGTTGCTGAGCCCGCACACAGCGCGAAGGACTTTGTAGGTTCATGGAATGAGAAGCCATTGGGGTTTGAGGTTGTTGTCCCGATCACGGTCTGTAGGGATAATGTGGAATGGTGAAAAGGTTTGCTGTGGGACGGTCTCGGTGCGGGCTTGAGGATGGGGGAATTGGAGGGCGTGAGTTTCAAGGACGTTGCGAGGGCTGGCGGCTTGCTTTTGGGGGCGAGTGAGTTATTATTGTTATTGGTATTATTCGCCATGGGCTCCATGGCTAGGAGCAGCAGGAGGTGGTGGTGGAGCTCGTTGTTGGACGTCCCCAAGCAATCCAGGCCTCGTTTTCATTGCAGTGTGCGGCGGCATTGGTTGCTGGGAAGATCGAGAAGATCTAGCGCTTGGCCGCACGCACGAGAGATTTATATCTCCCGTTGGCAAAGAGCTGTCGGCGTGGAAGAATGTGGACGCATACGGGTGGGAAAACAGTGGAGGAAACCTGGGGGTGTAAATGTAGACTGACGTAGATGGATCGAAGCTTTGGCCCAAAAACAACGGCGAGATCGAGGGTTGACGGGGAGCCGGGGCGGCAAACGAGTGACTTGGAAACGCGTAGAACTAGTCTGAAGGATCAGCAGACCCGGCGGAACGGATTCAAAGCAGCAAGCCGCGTGGAGATGCTGTTGCTATGCTGCAAGCATCTGCAATGTCGAGGTGAAGAGTGTCGGGCTGTTGATGCATTATCAGATTTCCCGAAGCGGACTAGTCCAGGAACATGCCGTATGGCGGTTACCAGATCGTGTATCTTACAGGCAAGCTGATCGTATTTTTGGCCATGGACTTGTTCCGGTCTGTATCTACGGCGTAGTAAACATTGAAGGACTGATTTTGGAATCGGAGAGTTTAGTGTACTATATCAAGTCCCCATCTCTCAATTTTGCATATCCTTACCACCTCTATTTTCTTTGCTTCCCTATCCCCTTTTCCTTGACGCCGCCAATAAGGTTTTAGGTTGCGGAAGGCGCTAAGCTAGGCGCGGTTTAGCGACCGATTCTAGATGTCACATGACCGACATTGCCTTTTCGAGAATCTAGACGCGGAGGCTGAAGGTTATTTCAACCACCAACCTTGCTTGTTGCACATTCAGCCGCCAGTAGGTGACTTCATGGATATCAAATGCAATCCCACAAAGTTTTGCCTATTACTAGTCCGCACAGCATCCACATATTCAATACGTACGGCTACAAATGTTGGCTAGAACTTCCGTGGTATCCAATTTCACCATTATGGTGGTCCCTCCCTGTCTCAATCCTCCCGATTCCTTCGTACCAACTTCTCGTCGGCAGTCTTGGTGTGTACCTTTTCTTGGAGACAGTCCAAACTCTCGCCAAATTTATCACGGTGTTTAGTTTACTCCTTGCTTTCACATACTATCGAATATCTGTGAAAACATTCGTGGACGCAGTGGTAGGAGTAGGCTTCAATCAACCAAACCTTCTATTGTCATACCACCGGGATGATACGCAGCCTAGAATGGCTACCTTGATTTATTTGGTTTGAGACGGGATATATCCTACCAACCATATCCCCCTGCCACAGCGCTATAACTGTCATATTACCCCATCCTCCCACAAGGGCTCAAATCATCATTGCAAGTCCATTCGGATTGAAAAGCACCTTACATACGGTTTGAATAAACCAAAGCCAAAATGACCAGCAACCTAACGTCCTGGACGTGCGCCACAGAAGAGCCAAGCTCCAATACAAGGGGATCCCCTAACCTCATAGATACAGGGAGAAACGCGGCCAGTATAGAGGCGACATTTGGTGGTGTACAGTTCAGAACCTAGAAACCAACGTAGCCGCTGAAGTTCTTGAGGAAACTTATTCATCTCTACTCGCTGCGGAACCCGTGCTTATCGGCCCGCTCGAGTTGATCAATGGAACTCAAGCTTCCTCGTCGACACAGACTTCATCGGCATCACCTAAGGTAGGGGAGGGGAGAGGGTTATTTTCTGTTTTATCATTTGTACCAATATGAGCCATATCATCAAGCAGGGTGTCATCATTGTGCGTCTTCCAAATCGCAGTCCTTTATGTGCTATCCTGATCCAGGGAGCTCGGTGATGATGGTGATGTTTCACGGTATTATATAATTTCACACTCCATCAGAAGTAATTGTAACTACAACATTCATTCATTGCTGGATAGTATGTAGTATTGTACATACATCCATCAACTAGCCATGTCAAACGTCGAGAGCTATGGTGAATGGGATTTTGGTCGGAGTGACATCAGCAAATCATGGAGATCTGTTATGCAAAACAGATGGATTAGAAGTTTGATTGAGAAACGGCAACGAGTAGCCAATTGGAAGGGCGAATAATCCAATAGCCGGCCGTTCAGCTATCCATCCATCCATCCATCCAATCTTCAACCATCGAGAAAATTATCACATCACAGTAGTAGAAGCACGGTAGAGGGAAGGAAAAAGAAGTATGTATATACGTGTGTGAGTGTTTGCTGTGTCTGAGTGAAGTACAATGCAAAGCAAAGGGAAGGAGCCAAAAAAAAAGAAGAATTTAGGAACCAAGGTCAAAGAAATATATGGCAAAACAAAAATGGATTTCTAATTCATTTTTCTCTGTCCTCTGTTATTGTTCACAATTGGGGGGGCATAGGATAGATATGATATGGTACGGGTAGGAATAAGGGTAAAATATTTTTACAGGACGTCAGTGAGGGCTTTGTTGAGCTTGGCGATCTTTGCCGAGACGCTGAGATCGATTGTTCGGTCACCGACTTCGACGATGAGGCCGCCGACGATGTCGGGGTTGATCTGGTACAAAGTTAGTTCCGCAGATCAATGGAATGCTCAGATCCGCAATTTGGCCGAGAGGTCGAATACGGATGTGATATAACGCACCTTGGAAATAACCTTGAGCTTCTTGCCTTGGCTGTATTCGGACTTGGCGATGGCGGTTTCGAGACGGGTGAGGGTCTTCTGGTCGAGTTTCTAATTGCCGAAAAGAAACCATGTCAGATAAATGTCCGTTCATCAAGCATACCCTGCTCTTCTTCACAACCAAACGAATTGACTTCCATACCTGAGCGCTGGTAACAAGCATCTCAATCTCGCCACGGTGGGCGCTCATCAGAGTCGCAAACTTCTCGCAGACGCCCTGGAGGGCGCCCAGTCTGTTGTTCTCAGCCAAAGTGGTGAGGAAGTTCTTGAGGATATCGCCCTTGCCAGGTCCACCGGCAACCCGCTGCAGCTCCTGGACGATCTGAGCCTTATCGGAGACCGTGAGGGTAGGCGCGCTGAGGACGTTGGGGAGCTTAGCATCCCTCTTGAAGACGTCTGAGAGGGCACCGAGGGCCTTGGAGGTCTGGTCCAAGCTGGACGACTTGGCTGCTGCGGTATACTGTTTGGATGATTTTTTGAAAAATGTTAGATCTTCAAACGAGGGCTTTGTATTCCAATTGCGGCACACCGGTACGCGCGGGGTAGAGAGGAAAGGGTCCAATGGCGCACCAGAGCATTGGCATATGTGCCGTCGATGCCGAAGAGGGCGACAGGAGGCTTGGAGTCCTGGGCGGGCGTGGCATAGGTTCTGATTCCGCCGATGGCGGCAGCCCGAGGGACGGCGGAGAATTGGTGCGCGGTGGCCCGGAGGGCCGTTTGGGCGGTTCTGGAGTACAACATCGTGATGGGAGGCCTCTAGAGGACTAGACGGTATAGTACACGAGGGTAGAGAGAAAGGAAAACGGCGTGGGGAGTGCAATTGCTGCTGTTGTCTACACTTCCGTGATTAATTGGACGTTGCGGACATCGAATGGCACAAACAGTCGTTAAAGGGTCACGTGACTTAGAGCATAACGAAAAGCGATCGGCTCAATATTACAGGTTACCGTCCGGTATTGTCAGCGTATTTTTGTCGCTCCAGATGACGTAGAAGTAAACACCAGAATTACATGACGATGTTCCATATGGGTGTTTTGAGTCTGGACAAATGCCAACACAGTAAGAGATAATTAAAATAAACATAGACAACAATCCTATAGATTGGAAGCATCATGCCTGATTGCGGTATCATACACTCCAACAAACGCCAGCTCCAGAAACGCTTGCAATAGAAAGAAATCCCGGCCACTCTCGCGGAACAGCGCCAAAGAACTCGCACACGCCATTTCCCTAATAAAGGCCCGATGTTGGACTTGTAGAAGAATTCTTCGTAAACCCTTGCCTCTTCAGTCGCTGCGAAGCATGCTTTCAACCAAATCACCGAGTGGCCCCCAGAAATCCTTCCCGCTCGCCAGGCTATGTTCGTCAACGAAGAGGACGTAATGTTTGAAGCTAGTATTGAGATGTGGTTCGAGCCCCAAATGTACAATCACTGGATAGTGGTGGCAGTATATGTGGGCATAGACTCGGTAAAGGCGCTTGAACAGTTGGCGCAAAAGGCTTGGGAAGGTTTTTGGGAAAGGGACTCCTGTGCCACGAAAATGAATCAGTCAAAGGCCGTGAAATTGTAGGATTAAGAGGGATAACTAACCGATTCGGCTGGGGAACATTTGCTCGTTGTCGATGTTACTCTGAACCCATGCCATCAAATGCTCAACGTACTCCGGAGCGGGCATTTTCGTTGGCCGCTTGAAGTTCTCCGAGTCCTGCCACAGATACTCAAACCTACGATCCGTTAACACTGTAATTGCCTCACGAGTGATGCAGATCCACTTACTCGTCCGTGGCCTTCATCTCCGGACATGACTGAGGCGAGCAAAATTCTGTGATCGATCCGTAAAGCAGGTTGATCTGGTTATAGAAATCCACAACTGCAAAAACCAATAACACAGTCAGCATGACTCCCCGCTCCAACCACCAATATTGGTGTGATGAAAGATATCGAACCATACCATTGACTGCGAGCCACTCGTTCAGATCTTCCCCTTCTGGCAACCTCACAGCCTTCCTCAAGCTCCCACTTCCCAGGGTCGCCTCTGCGAATTGTCTCAGCTGATAATTGGTGGTCCCCTTGTGTGCCGCTCTTGGTCGGAACGGTCCCCTTGACCGCGCATTGCTATTAAACACAAGAAAAGTAAGCAATATATCCAATAGCTCGGTGATATAGAGATAACGCGCGCGACTTGGACCCCGCATGCGGGGCTGGAAACTCCGTAATAGGGTGCTCGCTCAGGAGATGGGCTGGCTAAATACTAACATTGTATTAATAAAGGATGCCATTGATAACTCTGGCGCGGCGTTGTCTTTCTGATATAACCCAGTCGCGGCAGCGTACAAAGCGAATGCTTTGTGGATGTTATGCCCCTCTCCTGAAAGCGGGTCAAAGGAGGTAGCTTCGCAGATTCGTGATTAATTCGTAAAAGGGTCTCCGTGATGATTGATGCTGGCAACAATAAGACAAAAAATACGCGAACGGCCTGTTCCCTTTGCAGAGGAAATATGTGCCGCGAGCTTGCTCGTCGACGATGATGTCGACACTTCCGATTGCTGCGGGTTGCCCAGGTGACAACAACGGCACGTGATATCAAAATCCAATCTCAACGACATCCCTCTCCGTCTTCTAGATTACGATCCAATGCAAGTCGATATTTATTACTTTCTCGTCTGCTAACTTGTATCATCTTCTAGCGTTATTTTTTGCCAGCCCGTCTATTAGGTCAATGCTTCCATACCAAGTCATCAATTGGTCAAATCTAGGTGATGAAAGAAAGGCGCAAAATGTTGCAAAACTGGCCGATGAGGAGATGGGGATTAGTAGTCCTTGGAACCTGATCGCTCTGCTGTGAGAACTACAACGGCCGTAATATGGCCGGGAATCAATTTGATCATGAACGCGACTCTCTCCGGCAATTTCTCCAGGAATCGTGGCAAAGATACAAGGAAGAAGAAATCTCAAGATTTGGAAATGGAAACTTTCTCGGCATGAGAAGCAATCAAGATATGTTTCTATACACATACTAACTGTCCGAGGAGCTATATACTAATGGTTCTGAGATTGGAGGCTCACTCAATCAGTGCAGTTGGCCTCGCCACATCTTCCGGAAGTTTGGACCACCGGCTGGCTTCCACACGGCCCTCCTTAACCACAGCCAACAGGTGCTTCTCTGGGTTATCGAAAACCAAAATATCCTCAAGAGGATTCTTGTTCAACACCAACAAATCAGCTGAGAATCCCGCCTTGATCTGACCCAAGAATTCATCCTGCCGCAACATGCGCGCCGCATTCACCGTGGCACTCTGCAGGATCTGCGTCGCAGACAGAACTTGCGAGCGCAGTCTAAACTCTTTGGTCTGGGCTGCTCCAAGCGGTCCTAACAAGTCTGAACCGTAACATAAGGTTACGCCAGCCGCTGTTGCAATTCGCAAGGCCTGCAAGCCGACCTTGAGAACATCGGCATTCTTCGGGGCGGATTCAGGGGGTAGGAAGCCCGTCCACTCTGGCGACGCCATCTCGGAATAAGTTATCAATGTTGGTGTGAGGAAGACATCCCGTTCAGCCAAGTACTTGGCCGTGTCTTCATCGATTAGGTTCCCATGTTCGATCCCAGTAACGCCATTGTCAACGCAGTGTCGAATTGCCTGTGGTGTATAGGCATGGGCAGTTACAAAAGTGTGATACGAGCGTGCCACCTCTGTAATTGCTTTGATTTCCTCTGTCGTAAACTGGGTATTTTGCAATCGATCAGTTGGACTCGCGACGCCCCCGCCACCCATGATCTTGATAAAGTCAGCGCCACAACGGAGCTCATCTCTTGCGGTTCTGATACATTCCGGTACCCCGTCACAGATACGTCCTAACCCAGTTATTGCACCACCGCAGCAATCAGTATGGTCGTGGGGACCCCGCATATCTCCGTGGCCGCCGGTTTGGCTAAGTGCGTGGCCAGAAATAAAAAGTCGGGGGCCGGGAAAGACACCATCATTGATGGCTTCTTTGAGAGGGAGGGTAGCTCCGCCGCAATCTCGGACTGATGTGAATCCTCTTCGGAGCATTTCATTACAAACGAAAGTTTGGCGCATGTTGGCGACGGTGCCATCAATGTTCACGACGTCGCGTAATTCCTTTACGCCTGGAACGGCAAGTAAGTGGACATGGCAGTCGATTAGGCCGGGGCAGATGTATTTCCCTTGTAGGTCTATGGTGATCGCATCGTTTCCAGTAGATTCTGTGGTGCTGGAGCCCGCGGTAACGGATTCAACGAGGCCTCCGGCGATCTTGACAGTCTGGTTTTCGAGGATAGAGCCATTCACGGGATCAACCACGTTAGCATTTAGGAAAATGTAGGTCTTCTGCGCTGGTCGGATCCAAGGTTTGATTTTCTGTTGGAGAGACATATTGTCGCTGAGTATCGACGGTGACTCGGTTGTTTTCGATGAGTTATCTCTTCACAGTTCGTGCGGGCGGTATTCTCTGATTCTTTCAATTCAGAGCATTAATAAATAGCCAGGGATATTCTCGATAAGTACCGAACTCCTCTCCGCCTCAATAGCGTTTCAAATGCTAAGTGGGATGGATGGATTGGAGAATCCGGCTATCATTATCTCCTATCCTATGCTCCCCCTTTTGATAGGCAGGCTGCATAACCGATGCATCCCATGGACGGACAAGCCAGCGACAATTGAGTAACAGAAATGGCTGAACCCCGCTATTTGAGGAGCGCTCTATCATCTAATCCTTGGATATAAAGCATCATGTCAGGATCGTCGGCTGATAATGTGCAGCGATGCTCTCGGTAATCCAACGTCCCTCAACCCCTCAAGCCGGACCTCGTCCGATGCTGTGACGTCTGCTGTCCCCCCAATGCTACCATCTTACAACTAGACTCTCACAGAGTAATAACTGGATAGGAGGATGGCTGGAGTTCTGAAGACACACTCGAACTGGTGCACATAATCACTCGAAGTTCAAGCCGTTGATATACTCCACCCCGGTGCATACCAAGCCGGCTATCTTTGACGAACCATCAATTTCTCCACCTTCTCCAACGTCACACCAAACTTAAACTAGACTGTGAAGTACTGGTTTATGACTATCTTCATGTGCTTGCGTCCAGGACGATAAGCTGCACGGGATATCTCTGAAATAATGGCAATCTTTTACCGAAAGTATAGCAAGGGATGGGAGCATCTTGCCTGGTCTGCTTCCTACCCTGCAATTACTGGCGAGTCCCTACCGTTCGTCCTAAAGTGGGATGGGTATGCTTGATAGTATAATCCCCAGACTCCAACTACCTCCTCTTCTTTCTTCTCGTGGTGCTGGCCCGGAAGCTCCAAGATCGCGGACCACGCACTCTCTTTCAATAATTCTGACTTATCCGTTCTTCTATTGCCAACCCGGCTAAGGGAGGGAAAATAGCTTTCATCTGCGGTTCGGCAGAATGTCGGACTCCTCAAATGGACCAGGTGGCACCGTGAAGAGCGGAGCGGAGAAGGGCAAGAAGGGATTTCAGGATACCTCTATAATCGAAGAGGGTATAGGATCATTTACACTAGAGGAAGAGAAAAGGGTTTTGAGAAAAATCGACTGCGTTGTATTGCCGATGGTAAGTTAATTCTCTTGTATTTGGCGGCTTACCCCGGAGCAGTTGCTAATGGGAGAAATCGAAATAGATGTGTCTCGTTTTCTTCTTCCAATGCAAGTACCTAAAGGCCTGGTCCGGTATATTTCATGGTAGTAACTGAATAATCTAGACCTGGACAAGCAAAGCCTTAGCTATGCATCCGTTTTCGGGCTCATTACAGATCTGAACCTCGAAGGCTCGCAATATTCCTGGTGCTCATCCATATTCTATGTCGGTAAGCATTGTTTTAATACTATCCGAGATAATAATACTAACGACTGGGTATAGGTCAACTGGTTTCCGAATACCCCTTTATCTACCTAATGAGCAGGCTACCCCTTATGAAATTTGTGGGTGTAACTATGTAAAGCTTTACATATAACAACGCATATAGATTTCACGCTGACTATATCAGTGTAATATGGGGCGGTATTTGCATGTGCCTAGCTGCACCGACTTCCTATGCAGGATTTGCTGCCGTCAGATTCATGCTTGGTTTCGCAGAAGGCGCCGTGTCGCCGGCTTTCGTCACGATATCCAGCATATGGTATCGAAAAAAAGAGCATCCCATGCGTATCGGGTCAGTTCAATCTGCAGAAAACATTTATTATTTTATTTCCTCCCAGTTTGCCCCTCTAATCGAATAATATTATATCTACAGAGCTTGGATAACAATGAACGGACTCGCCCAAGTCGTCGGCTCCCTCCTAATGTACGGCATCGGCAAAAACACAACACTCACCCTTGCTCCATGGAGGACGCTTTTCCTTTTATGCGGTGCCCTGACCACGGCATGTGGCGTTTTGTTTTATGTCGTCATGCCCAGCGGACCGGAGAAAGCCTGGTTTTTAACCGCCAGGGAGAAGGAGGTGTTGATTATGAGACTTGCATTGGACCGTGAGGGTGGTGATAAGACGAATTTCTCCATGCCCCAGCTGAAAGAGGCGATGCTGGATGCGAAGGCATGGTTCTCTTTTGCATTCGGGGTACTGGTGACTATGCCATCGCCTGTGTTGACAGTGAGTCTTCAATAATTTGCCCTGGTACAGAAATTGAGATACCTGGGTATTAACAATACCCTGCTAATCTCCGCGAACAGTTCGCCTCCCTCGTCCTAAACAATATTGGCTACGACAATTTCCACACCATGCTCTTCACCTCTCCCTCCGGAGCCGTTCAGATAATTTTCATCTGGATCGGAGTTTTCGGCTGCATGTTATTCCCCAAATACCGAAGTGCCGTCGTCCTCTTCCTCATCATCCCTCCACTAATTGGGAATTTCCTCCTTCTCAAGCTCCCCAGCTCAGCTGGATGGGGCATCATTGCAGCATCTTGGCTGGTAAGTATTTCTACCCCTTCCTTTTATCACCATTACCTACTTCCTACCCCCCCTAAATCCATCTCACACTTCCCAGGCCTCCTGCATCTCCGACATGATGGCAATCCTCCTCTCCCTCAGCGCCTCCAACGTAAAGGGGAACACCAAGCGTGCCGTCGTCAACACCATGTTCTTTATCGGCTACTGTGCCGGCTGCATCGGGGCCCCGCAACTCTGGACTTCGCAGGCAGCACCACGATACTTTGAAGGCGTCGTTACTGCTATCGTCAATTGGTTTATTCTTATCGTGGCGATGGCTGTGTATTGGTATCTGTGCCATAGTGAGAATCAGGCGAGGGATAATATGCAGACAGGAGGGCAGGAGGAGGGTAGGGGGGTGTTTGAGAAGGGGGCGGATGTTACGGATAAGGAGGATTTGTGCTTTAGGTATAACTGTTAACTGAGTGGGTTAGAGAGTTAGATGGATATGGTAGACTCGCTGAGCGGATGGATTGGTACCCGTGGATTAGAAGTAAAACTCGTTACAAACGAATAATAATAATGCATAAATAATGAAGTGGCGCTAGTATAAAAGTAAGATTAGAGTATATAGGTTAGGTATTGCTACATTGCAATCCGCCCATTTATATATGTGTATATCATGTCATGACACCGAAAAGCAAATGGCGCCTCCAAGGAGAAATATATTTCATCCACTTAGATTGGAACACCTTGCAGCTCCTCCCCAGCCGGCTCCCTCACGCTCCCTCCATACACAGTCAACGGAATGGCAACCTCGAATGATTCGCAAGAGACGCTTTCCAAGGAAGCGAAAACAGTGCCTCTGTCGTCCCGTTCGACAGGCTCCAGCAGGTTGATTCCAGATGCCCCAATCTCATCCTCATCATGAACACTTGAAGTCACGAACTCAAAACGAAGTTCCCATTCAAGATTCACGCCGGATGTGATGATGGTAGGTGTCGCGGAGACAGGGATGGCCGGCGTGAAAACTACCCGCGTGGAGAATAATGTGTTTTCAAAGCAACTGGCGTGGATTTTCCGCGTAGCTCGCGTGATGCTCGCGCTGGAACGGAGGGCAATTGTCGGACTGACCTTTTCGGAAGTTTCGAGTGACCCGCGTAATGAGTAGCACGGCAGTGCCGAATCGGAAAAGTCGACAGTGGCAATCACTGTCTCTCCTAGTCGATGTGCGGGTCGATTTAAAATGACAACGGCTATACGTCGTCCGTTGCGGGTGATCTCAAATCTGTTGGCGCTTCGATCTGAGTGTGATGATTGGTTGCTTCGTAGAATCGCCAAATCGATTGCGTCTTTGCAGGTATATTGCCCTGTTAGAGGGCTGTGGCCAAGATGAGGGTCCATTGGGGAGGCTGATGAGTTGAAGGATTCTCGTCGAACCCGACGATCCAAAATCTCATCCACATACGATAAGAACTCAGGGGCCGAGGTCCATGCTTTTGCGCTGATGCTCTTTTCCTTGGTCGGTCGTGGTGGGACGTTTTCGACCTTTTGTACGCGGGCTTCATCTCGAAGCAACACGTACGGTCTCATTAAGTCGTGTCCTAGTACTCCTCCTTGCCCTGAGATGTATTAGTAAAATAATATATCTCAGTCGGGATCAAACCTTACCATCAACTCCACTGAGCACTCTAAAAGGAACATTTATTCGGTGGACCTTCTGAGGCTCCCTGAGATTTATGGCCTTTTGAGTGCCAATAACCAAATTATATGAAACCTTGATGGCCTTTCCTTTGTGGCTGGCGGGAAGACCTCTCGGCAAGGTAAACGAAAAGGAGAATGACCTCTCCTCCCCGGGAGCGAGTCGCAAGTCTACGAACAAAAGAGACTGGGGAGTAGAAAGAAGAGGTATGGATTGGGAAGAGGAAACTCCCCTCATATCCCTCAATCCATCAAGCTCGCCGCTCGAGAGTAGTGTTGATAACGATTCACCCAGGCTATTCCATCCTCCGAGAGTACCCCAGAACCCATTCCGGGGCTTTTCAGCCTTGTGGGGCGTTTCCCCTCGCCCTTGGTTTCCGACAACACCCTTTCGTTTGACTTCCTCAAACAGTCCCTGGTTGATTAATGATCCGTCAACGGTAAATGACGCACTAATTTGGGCGTAGCCCATGAGCAGTGTTTCGGCATTGTTTTTAGTATTCTTCCCGAATGCCTCCAGGCTTGAATAATGTCTTCTGTGTCGGATTGGGGGTTGACTCTTGTTCGCGGTGTATGAAACATACTCTGACTCGAGTGTTTCGGTTGAATTATTGCTCATAGAGTAGAATTCCCCGCTGCTCCTAGTACTCCCGTTTATGCTAGAGCTCGATAATATCTTTGTCGCGGGAGCCAAACGACTGGGAGGGTCCAATATCGGGACGGGCTTCGTAGTATGCGAAGTGGATGGGCCGACGGAGGCCGGCGCTGTAATAGGTTGCTCAGTAGCGGGAGAAGATGTATTGGTGCTGGCTATAGTATCTGTGGGTGTTGGAGGAGCTTGGGGGAACTTGAAATCGGTTGGAAGAGGGGCCGACCGTCGTCCGGGTTCCCGTTGAATTGGGCTTGATATTTCTGATTGGGAACGGCTTTGTAGGCGGGGATAGTCTAGATTACTTCTATAACTCGGCAAGGACAGATTAGACGTAGAGTCGACCGACGACAGGCGATGAATTGGCGCGCGAGCAGCTAGGATAAGTTGTCAGCTTGATTTCGTAACCGCAAGTAGGGGGAATAGAAATATTACCAGCCTGAGAGATCTCTCCATAGGACTCGCTCCGTTTCGAAAATATCTGAAAACTAGCAGATCTGGTATGCGCCCTGCCACCCCTCTGGTTATTAACGGGGGGACCTCCTTGTTTCCCTCCAGCGGTTGTTTCTGGCTCAAGGGAGATGATTGAAACCGATCTCTTGTGCCCGTGTCCCGGAGTGTGCCCACCATTATTATTTGGGAACGTCGGCGGGAAACTGTTGCTGAGCCCAAGCGGCGAGCTCAATGACGCAGTCGGTCTATGGGATTTGTCAAACGCATGGTGTCGGTTTCGCGGACTTGCGGTCGCAGGGCGTCGGTTGTTGAAAGAAAACGGGTTCAGCGATTTTGCTGGCGAGTAGTTTCCACCATTAACAACGCCATTCATAGGGCGCGAGCCTCGCCTGTAGTGTGTCTGGGCTGCGTTGGGATCCGAAGCCGGGTCGGTTGGAGTGACGTTCTTAAAGGTTATGGTGCATTCGACATCCTCCCCAGCAAAAATTGTTTGCTCTTTCCATCGCACGAAGACCTGAATATCTGACGGCATGGCGAGAATATATTATATCACCGCATGAGCGGATAGAAACTAGTTACGCTCCAACGCGCAGCTCGAGCCGGACGGGTGGGAACAGGATGGGTTGAATGCCATAGGGGTGCTACGAGTATGAGCATGCTGTCGCGGCGGAGGATCGAAGGAGTTTCGGAGAGGTAAAATAGGACATCACAGGACTCGAGGCGGGGAGTTTATGGCAAGGATAGAGAATGGTGCGGGTTGGACCCAAGGAGGATCTATGTATGATCTTGAGGTTGGAGTTGGAGGCGGCGGCTACGGCGGAAGTGTGGCTGAGGCGCTTAGCGCCGCTTGTGGCGATTAAATTCAGGGGATGGAAAACCCAACTTTCGTAACAAAGAGGAATAAGTCTGCGAGGGATTTCTTTGTAAAGGACGCTTAATTAGTACAATATTAGGATATCTTACAACATTGGTAGGCTATATACATTATTTCGTCGTGTTTCAACACGAGCATAGAGCAGAGTCTGCTTCCAACAAAGCCGCGGCAAACCTGCATGGTAAACTATCACAGGTTTCCACTTAACCCTGCCGATATTCGTGCCCGTAGCTATTCCTTGTAGCCGCTCCACGGCACATTCCAATCCGAAACTGGTGAAAACGCCTTCCGCTGTGGTCGAAGGCCGATTTCCGCCATCTGATTCCAGACCTTTTGGTTACGTTTCTCCCATCGTTCCCTCCGTTTGGCCGCCTCTTTCTCGCTTGGTTGCCATTTGCTCTTCAGTATTCGCCGAATCGCCTCTGGTGACACCTTGAATTCCTCCGCAAGTACAGGACTCGAATACTTAAGGGGGTCCTGTTGATGCAAATGGCGGATAATATCAAGCGTCTCAGGCGGAACACGCTTTTTGGGGTTCCATCCATCCTTGTACTTTTCTTTCAAAGCCATCTTCTGTATCTGCCATCCTTCCAGCTTGTCAGGTTTGTTTGTTACGACTTTTCGCAAAGAGGGTGTCGAGTCTTGCGGAGGTTTCGCGCTGCGCTTTGTGTCACGCGCTCGCGTCTCACGAGACGCCGAATGCTTGGGATGTTTGTCTCTGTTGGTTTTGGATTCGGGTGCTTGTGTTTTCGGGAGTTGTTCTGGGATTGGGGATGAGTCTGGCGCGGGTTCGGGGATTTCTGACGAGGCGGTAAGACTTGGGTGAGATCTGCTAAAGTAGCGCCGGTTTGGTGGCTGCCCATTCTGAGTAGAAGATCGGTTGTTCAAGCATCTTCGGCAAGAGGTGGCCAGGCTGTTTAGTCCACTTGCTGCGGGAGTGGGAAGTTGGGGAGCGAAGATGCTTCTAAAGAAGTTTGACATGGCGAGCGAGGACGGTAATTGAGTTGGTTTCGCCATTGCAGCAAATTCAGCAGCAAAGAAATGTCCTCAAGCGAGACTCCTCTGGCGGTTTGAGTGAAGTGGTTCAATATGTGAGAACTGGATCTGCGAAGGATGGAGCTTCAAGCAAAAATTAAGATCTGAAATCGTAAAATAAATTACCGGCCCGTATCGACTAGGCGTACTTGGGCTGTATTCGTATTGCTCCGGTAAAATTACACATGATAAAGCTTACCTAATACGATTTACAAATCACGTGACGCATTCGATAACAATTCCATATCGCAAACATCCGGGATGAACTGACCAAGTCAATTCCACAGTCCAAGAGAAAAAGAGCTATGGTGATACCCCGGATAGCTCCATTATGGAGCCGGAGGCTCATGGGACCGCAGCCATTCCCAATTGCCTCCTTTATAGGTAAAGAATACACTTATGCTGCACGACGAGCTTTCTCAGCTCCGGCCGCACGGCAGCAACAGACAATATCACCTACGCTACAGAGCAAGACGTCGCATGAGAAGAACCAATCTGCTATGTATGCAATACTAATTCTATTCTCCTGAACAAGTGAATTTAATGCTTTCCTAGGTACTATACTATCAGTTTAATTGTGGGAACAATTGCGCTCGCATATGGATCGGTTCCCATGTACAAAATGGTATGCCAATTATTCTCGAACTTCTCGTTTTTTGTGCTAACAGAGTAATCATAGATATGCCAGCAAACGGGGTGGAATGGCCAGCCCGTCCAAACCCATCGAACAGAAGAAAACCCCGCCTCCCGACTCAAGCCTGTAACCAACTCGCGCCGATTACGAATTACCTTTAACGGATCAGTCTCCGATGTCCTTCCGTGGAAGTTCACTCCCCAACAACGAGAAGTTAGAGTACTGCCAGGAGAAACCGCGCTCGCCTTTTATACGGCAACGAACAAGGGTCCGAATGATATCATTGGGGTTGCTACATATAGCGTCACTCCCGCGCAGGTCTCGCCATACTTTAGCAAAATCCAATGCTTCTGCTTTGAAGAGCAGCGGTTAAATGCGGGAGAAACTGTTGATATGCCTGTGTTCTTTTTCATTGATCCCGATTTTGTCAATGACCCGGCCATGAAGGGAATTGATACCATTACCCTCTCCTATACGTTTTTCAGTAAGTCAACTTTTCCCGCAAGATCATATGGCTTGTTTGTTAGTTCAGTTGCTAAATAAATATGATTACAGAGGCACGATATGACTCGAACGGTGTGTTGAAACCGATACCAGGAATGGCAATACCCTGATCGAATATGCCGTGTGATAATGAGCGGCTATTTCAAATACTGTGCAGTCTCTATTAGACACTGATTTAACGATTGGCCCACATATCGACACCCCCGCGTTCCATCGTGAATAGCGGCTTCGTTTGCGTTTGGCGGGGTGAACCCCCAAAAGATCTCCCTTGACCTATTATTGTCCATGGTTTGAAGGCGTGGCTCGGGCAACCCTTGCTAAGTTTATGGGTACGGGTCGATAATGCGCAGCTTCATACTTATGCAGCGAGCCATTTACCACGGATATGGAATTTTGTATATATAAAACTTGTACTATAACTTGGGCACATAATGGCCTGTCAATTTTGGGCAGTATATGCGGCGTTTGGGGAAACTAGAGGTTTCTAGAGATAAAACAAATACTATTACTCTTCTCGATCTCCTCTCGGTGTGTATCTAACGGTGTAAATTTAGAGATCCTCTAACTTTCCTCAACATCATATCTTCATTCCCCTCCTTGCCCTGGCATCAATGGGTGGTAGTAGTTGGCGGGTGCACGGACCACCAATTAAGCTCGCGTGTCACGACGCGTCTATTTCTCCAAGCTCCCCTCCATAACCAGACTCACATTTACCAACCGTCAATAATCGAGCTTCGCCAATTCCTTACTGCTAATAATGGCTCTTCTCGTCGATAGGCTACGGCCCAAAAACCTCGACGCCCTCACATACCATCATGAGCTTTCCGCTCGATTGAGATCTCTGGTGAGAAATTCAACACAGCCTTGTACCCACCCATAACCACCCGCTGACAGAAAGTTTGATGTCCAGGCACAAAGCGGCGATTTCCCTCATCTCCTAGTCTACGGCCCATCGGGAGCAGGAAAGAAGACAAGAATAATTGCCACCCTCAAAGAGCTCTTCGGTCCCGGTGTCGAGAAGATCAAGATCGATGCCCGAGTCTTCCAAACAAGCAGCAATCGCAAGCTAGAATTCAATATCGTTTCCTCAGTTTACCACCTTGAAATCACCCCGTCGGACGTTGGGAATTACGATCGAGTCGTTGTACAGGAGCTTTTGAAGGAGGTTGCGCAGACACAACAGGTTGACCTTTCCGCGAAGCAGCGCTTCAAGGTGGTGGTTATCAATGAAGCCGACCATCTTACTCGAGACGCGCAAGCCGCGCTGCGGAGGACTATGGAGAAATACAGTCCAAACTTGAGACTTATTCTGCTTGCCAATAGCACTGCAAATATCATTGCCCCCATTAGGTCTAGAACACTCCTGGTTCGGGTCGCGGCGCCTACTGAGGCGGATATATGCGATGCATTGAAGATTGCCGGAAAGAAGGAAGGTTGGGCAGAAGCTCCAGGTCTTAATAAGCGGATAGCTAAAGAGAGCGGACGAAATCTACGACGTGCCCTTCTCATGTTTGAGGCGGTGCATGCCCAAAAGTAAGCTACTCACAGCTTCTGGTGGCTTCTTGCAATCAATACTAACAGCTCCCTACCAACAGTGAGAAAGTGACGGACGATACCCCAATCCAGCCCCCAGATTGGGAGGTATTGATCTCATTAATCGCAGAAGAAATCATGGCGGAACGATCACCGGCTCGGATCCTCCAGGTTCGAGCGAGACTATATGACCTCCTCACCCATTGCATACCCCCAACCACGATTCTCAGGGTATGAGCGGCCTTAGCCTATTATCCCGTACTGTGAACTAACATATCCGCAGACCTTGACCTTCAAATTAATACCAAAGATCGACGACGCATTGAAACCCGAAGTGATCAAATGGTCAGCCTTTTACGAGCACAGAATAAAGCTAGGAAGTGTATGTTTCCCTCCTGAATATCGGGTTATACTGGATATATTCTAATGCGGCGGCTTTGTAGAAAGTTATATTCCATCTTGAAGCGTTCGTTGCCAAATTTATGCGGATTCTCGAAAGGTTAGTATTAATAAACCCTGCCGAATCTGGTATTCCTCACTAATGCAATAACAGTTACCTCATGGGTATGGAGTTTTGAGGCCTTTGGTCTCCCTTAATTGGCGTTGGTTAGGTTTGTCTGGGTCGGCGTTCGAATGTCTTAAGAGTCCAAACTAGCAACTTAGTGGGATGTGTTTTACTGATAAATGAGTTGTTTGATGAGCCTCCAGCCTGTCTTATATGCAGAAGAGAACATGGAGTATTCAAAGGACCAATTGATATGGAGGGGCAGTTTTGTTTTTTATTCCGATGATCCGACGTACGGTCACATATTGAACAAGTCTGCACATAAACCCGATCTCAAACTCGAAGCCATAGGACAATAGTAACACAGATATTCATTGAAAGGAAAGGTCTATTCAAAATAGAGGAACATGCAACGCCGTAATGTACACTGAAAAAGGAACCATTTATGGGGCAGGGGTAGAGCTCTCAGGCGCGGAAGCAGGTTGTGGTGGTGGAGCTGTCGAGCCCAAGGGAACTTCTCTCCGCGCCCGCTTCAACGATTCCAATGTGACCCCGTCCTTCAACTTTGTAAGGCCGACAACGGGGGGGTCGCCCTTCTTCACGAATTCATATTGTCCTGTGCGGGTTCAATTGTCAGCGCGGATTCATCAAATATTAAAAGGATAGTCAAGACAAAAACCAAGAGCACGATCCAGCGACAGACATACCAGGCATCTTCGCCGCCGCCAACCTAAACGCCTCCCTTGCAACCTTCTCATGGAGATCGCCCTTCAACTCGAAAACAATCTGGCTAACCGCAACTCTCGCAGCCCAGTAATCGAATTTACCCTTTCCCTTACCCATACGCTGCTCGTTTCCGCTCGTATACACACCAATCTGGGCCGCAACGCGGGAGTAGAACTTATATTTCATCCCTCTGAGCCGTTTCTGGATCGTCTCGAATCCGTTCTTCAACTGGTCTGCCGATATCCGTCGATCGTGGTCGCGCATGCGGAGGCCATAGTCGCCCCAGACAACCGTCGTTCCTCGGGTTGAGCCGCCCGTGGGCATTCGGGGGCGGCCCTTTTGCGATTTTCTCTTCTCCCGATATTTCGGAATCAGCCAGCTAGAGGACGGCGAGGTTGTGGAAAAGCATCGTATCGGCGCTGGTAATATTGAGGCTGCAACGAAGAAGGGGTGTGAGTTTGCGGCGCACTTCTTCTGTATCGATTGGGCGCAAATCGGACAGGCAGGCACTTACTGGTAGGGCGCGAGAAGGCCAATTGAAGCCCTTGGAATATATTTAATCGTGGGCCCATGTTTGCTGTGTTGTGAAGCAATTGACTTGCCCTTTAATGGCTGCTCGTCAACTCATCCGAAGCCCGAAATAATCTTGAAGGTTGAAGACGCACGGGCCACTTGTCGGGAGCCGCATTGCTTACATAATGCGGGTTTGATTGCGTCACGTGCTTTGGCGCGTCAGGGAACGACGTGTCGGAGGCGACAGGAAACGCCTCGAGATCTTCCATGTTGAATTGCTGGTTTCTTGATATTCTTGCTGCTGATTCACTGATAACCACCATTGTCCACTCCATGCTACTCTAAGCAGACCGAATACAGAATGCCTGCCGATATCAGGAGCTTTTTTGGTGGAAGCCAACCCACCAGCTCTAGCAAGGCAAAGCCCGCAGCTAAGAAGACAGAGGTATGTGCCTGAGACCGTTTGTGACAGAACTCGTCAGGCAATTATCTGTTATATTTACGAGCTTAAATAAAGACGTAAATTGCCTACATGATTGCTAATCCATATCTCATCCAGGAACCTTCCGCCTCCAGAAAACGACGTGAGAATCACCCCCAGAGGAATCAAAACGGTCAATAGCTTTCTAACTATTGAAAATATACAGGCAGCAGGAAGGTCGTGGACGACAGCGACGATGAAGATGTAGAGCAAGCGGCTCCAACACCAAAGCCACAACCAAAGAAGAAGCAGTATGAAAGCCTCCTGCATACACTCCTTATAAACTATCAGTTCCATGCTAAATTATATTCCCAATTTAGGAAACCAGAGGAGCCCAAAGGCGAACCCACGACGACATCTGCCTATTTTAGCTCGTCTAAAAAGAACAAAGCTCAGCCCAAAGCAAGCAAACCTAGCCAAACGAAAGATTCGACCCCAGATGTCTCCTTGGAAAAGAAATCGACCGCTACCCCGAAAGCAAAAAAGACCCAGGAAACAGAAATACCCGTTCGGAGCCCACCCTCGACGCGAAAAGCGCAACCAAAACGCGAGTCTGTCAAAGCCACTCGTGTCATTGATGACGACGAGGAGCTGGGTGGGGATGATATTTTTGCAACTGGTTATCGAAAGGCAGGAAAGGGAGATGACGATTATATAATGGAAGATGACGAGGATGATGATTTTGAGACGATGGCTGTGGAGCCCGCTAAGCCCGCCAAACCAACACCCGCAGCCAAACGGGATAACGGAGTGAAAGCCAAAAGTACAGAAAACCTAAAAGCACCTGCTCGAAATGGACGGAAACGGAAGTCAGACGCACTAGGGGGAGATGAAGAAGAAAGCGAAGAGTACACAGACACCAAGAAAAAGCCAGCTCCTGCTCCAGCTGCGAAAAGCCCAGCGAAGCCTACTGTCAAGAAATCAAAGCCAGTGAAAAACGACCGTCCAGAAAGCAAAGAGATCCAGGATATTTTCGACAGCATTCCAACAGTTCGCCCGCCAACTCCTCCTCCCAAGACGGATGGGAGTGCCAAGTTTAATTTTGCTGCTCAGCGTTCCAGGGACCCAATTGCGTCTGGTTCAACAGACATCCCCGTGGGAGCCCCAAACTGTCTAGCTGGCCTGGCGTTTGTTTTCACCGGCGTTCTCGATTCTTTGGGACGAGAAGAAGGCCAAGCATTGGTAAAGCGTTACGGTGGGAAAGTCACTACAGCCCCCAGCTCAAAAACCAGCTACGTTGTTTTGGGTAATGATGCTGGACCCAAGAAGCTAGAAACCATCCGGAAGTTTGGACTGAAAACCATAGACGAAAATGGTCTATTCGAGCTCATTCGAAGGCTTCCTGCTAATGGCGGAGATGGGAAGGCCGCCGAACAATACGAGGCCAAAAGAAAGGCCGAAGAGCAAAAAATCAAGGACATGGCTGCAGAGATGGATCGCGAGGAAAAGAAGCGAGCTGCCGCTGCCGCTGCGGCATCCGTCGGCAAGAAATCTGCTGGCGCAAGCAAGCCAGAACCTCCCAAAATTGATGACCGCCTGTGGACGTCAAAGTATGCTCCGACTTCGCTTAATATGATTTGCGGGAATAAAACCACAGTGGAACGGCTTCAATCATGGTTACGAAATTGGAGAAACAGCGCAAAAGCAGACTTCAAGAAAGCAGGCAAGGACGGCTCGGGTCTTTATCGTGCTGTCATGATTCATGGGCCTCCCGGTATCGGAAAAACCACGGCTGCCCATCTGGTGGCCAAACTTGAGGACTACGATGTTGTTGAAACCAACGCAAGCGACACCAGAAGCAAGAAGCTTGTCGAAGTCGGCCTCCGAGGCGTGCTTGACACTACATCACTTCAAGGCTATTTCTCAGGGGAAGGGAAAAAGGTAGAAAGCGGTAGAAAAAACTTAGTCCTTATCATGGATGAAGTTGATGGCATGTCTGCTGGAGACCGCGGTGGCGTTGGTGCCCTATCTGCCATCGCTAGGAAGACCCGGATTCCCCTGATACTGATCTGCAACGAGCGAAGACTCCCCAAAATGAAGCCGTTCGATCATATCGTGTTCGAACTACCCTTCAGACGACCAACTGCAGAACAGATTCGATCGAGACTATCTACTATATGTTTCCGTGAGGGTCTGAAGATCCCGCCGCAGGTTCTTGATGGTCTGATTGAAGGCACCAACGCTGACATCAGACAAGTTATTAACATGCTTTCCACTGCAAAACTTGATCAGCGCACTCTTGACTTCGACCAAGGCAAGGAAATGTCCAAGGCCTGGGAAAAGCATGTCATCCTGAAGCCGTGGGATATTGTTAGCAAAATCCTATCCAGCCAAATGTTTGCCCAGAGCTCCAAAACGACGCTGAATGAAAAAATCGAGCTATATTTCAACGACCACGAATTTAGCTACTTGATGCTCCAAGAAAATTACCTGAAGACGAAACCCGCCGGAGCAAGCATGTATCAAGGCAGAGAACAACGATTGAAATTGCTGGAGCTCGCGGACAATGCAGCCCAAAGCATCAGTGACGGCGATCTAGTTGATCGAATGATTCATGGTACTCAACAACAGTGGAGTCTGATGCCCACTCATGCTGCCTTCAGCTTTGTCCGTCCTGCCAGCTTCATGTATGGCAATTTCTACGAACGCCCTGGATTCACCAGCTGGCTTGGTAATAACAGCAAGCAAGGTAAGATCAAGTTCATACTCCTAATATCTCAACTCAAAAACTTACCGTAATTTCCTTTAGGTAAAATGGCTCGGCAGGTCAAAGAAATCCAAGGGCACATGCGCCTGCGTGCTTCAGGGGATAGACACGAGATCAGACAGCAATACCTGCCAGCATTGTGGAACAAACTCGCACGCCCCTTGATGGAGGAGGGCAAAGAAGTAGTCGAAGATGTGATAGATTTAATGGACAGCTACTTCCTTACGCGCGACGACTGGGATTCCATCACCGAACTCGGACTTGGCCCCATGGACCAAAAGGAATTGACAATCGACTCACAAACCAAGGCCACTTTCACCCGCCTCTACAACCAACGGTCCCACCCACTTCCATTCATGAAGGGCACAAATGTTGTAGCACCTAAGCATGTCGCCAAGGACAAACCCGATCTTGAGGACGCGATCGACGAATCAGACGAGGGCGAGGAGATTCTAGGAGAGGAAGAGACAAAGGAGAATGACGAGAGCGATCTCGACCTGAAGAAGGATAAATATGTGAAATTGCCTAAAAAGCGCGCTGCAGCGAAGAAGGGGAAAGCTGCTGCTAAGCCGAGGGCAACGAAGGCGAAGAAGAAAGCTATTGATGACGACGACGACATTGATGAAGATAGTGAGGATGAGAAGCCGAAGAAGCGGGCTCGTGGGGGCCGGAAGCCGAAAGCCAAGGTGTAGTCGGCCTTGTCAAGGGGTTCTGTTCTCTATCTATCCCTATGCGGTGTATGCTAGTCTTTTCTTTTATGTGTGGAGTACATCCTTTTGATTAAAACGAGTTCTAATGTTTCCTTTTTCGAGGCGCTATATAAGGCAGCAGTTCGCTTCTCTCTTGTCTTTCTCCTTGGTTTTGCTCATATATGGTTACGATAGTATAAAAAAGAGAGATTTCAATAAAGGATTTGATTACTGATAGATATACTTGTGTTCGCTGGATTTCGACACGGGACTAGAAACGGGGCAAATAAGGCTGCCCAACATAGTGACCCCTGGTTCAATCATACTGCAGCATGGACAACTTTGTTTGAACGTCAATCTTAAGCACCAAATATCCATCAACCCGAGTCGTGCTGTTTAGTTACATGGTTGATAGCCATCCCTTTCCTTCGAGCATTAAATTCCCGTGTAGGATATTTATGTCCGTATGGAAATAAATCGCCCCAGCTTGACTTATTATGTGGCTTAACCACCCAATTCGTAAAAATGTACCTGTGACTATTTCCAGAAAAAAGGATTCCAAATACTCCATTCAGAGCCGAAATACGAGTATTCAATCATAACAGTTTCGAATATTAGTAATTACGGCCTTAACCTCTGGATATCCCGCTCCGCGCCTGTCCGCACCGGGCAAAGTTGCTCCGTTCCATCCTCCATCTTCTCAGTCCTGTCAGTTAACCAAGCCTGAAGAATCGTGGCTGAGCACATCATCAGCACACACGGACTCCAAAATTTCCGTTACGGGACGCTAAAGCCTAAAGGCGATCAGGAGTTCTTTGATCCTGGACCAATGACGCTGTCCCAGCGTGAAGAGTGAAGGGGATGTCTGCGCTATGCAGGCGCTGCTGGCCAATATCTCAGCCAGCCGGGGCCCAGGGGTTTCTTGTGTAACTTTGACAGGAGCTGTTACTGTTAAATAATTTGTCGGGAGGATTGAAAAGCCCGAATATGAAGTATTTATCCTATCCGTTGCAGAGAACGTGAGAAGTCAAAGTATTGTGCCAGGTCTAATATTCTAGACAAGATAATTCTATTAGTTAGCCTTTTAAGGTTAACCAACTATTTATTCAGAGATGTGGAATCAAAAGAGCCCCCAACCAAAAAAGAAAAAGAAACCAGCCGCACATATTTATTTAACAGGAGCAAAAATGAGAATCAACAACCTGACTGGACCATAGATCTCTGCATCAAGCCAGACACATCAATGGCCGTTAGATAGTTTGTTAAATGGTTAGGGCTGGCTAGCGGGACGATAAATAAAAGTAAAAAGAACCTTAAACTGGTGTCGTCAATCTTTAACTCCGCTTTTTTGCCAATCCTCAACATCCCACATCCTTGTCTTGCCTTTCCCTTCTCTTTCGTTTAGATATAAGCATCTGTCTGCCTTTCATTGCAGGCGGCGGCTTCTCAATCACTACATAATTAGTACTATTGTCGTTTTTTTTTTTCCTTTTTGCGCATTTTCCCCTTCTTTTGGATACCGAGCGAAGAACCAACCCATCGCCATCATGCGGAGACCAGACGACAACCCCAGGATCTCAGTCGCCATTATTGGCTCGGGCATGGCTGGGCTTGCCTCGGGATATCTGCTCAAGCAAGATCACAGTCAACGGTTCGATGTTCAGGTGTTCGAGATGGTACGTTGATTGATCGGATCGCGGTGTATCTGCCGCTCAGCGCAATCACAATTGCTTGTCTTTTTGTCCGGAATGGAATGTCTTTATTTCTATCGAGACTGCCTGTGTGAAAGACATTCTGCATTGAAGCTCCCGGCCCGATGTCGCTGTCATGCAGGTTTCCGTGAACCCATGCAGGCTCGTGTGCCGTGGTTGCGGAAAATCTTCTCCTTATATCAAAGTCTGTTCCTGGGGCCTCTTGAAGTTTATTATATTCAGAAGATGTCTTCTGTTGGACAAATTATATGCATAACCCCCCGAAATATACAGAATAGCTAACAAATTCCATATAGCAAGACAAACCCTCCCTCGACTCGGCATCTATCACCATCCCCTCGCAGGATGGGAAAGGCCAAAGAGTCGACCTGCCTATGCGCGCGTTCGCAGGCGGGTTCTACAGCAATCTGAGAAAAATGTACACGCATCTCAATATCAAGTACATCTCTATGCGGTTTCTTTTCCCGCTTTCAAAAGCTCCATCTTCCTCCGCCGGCACAGAATCTAAACCCTACTACATCCATTCATCCAATAACCACCGCATCCCCCCCGTCCGGCCCGCGCATTTAGGCCTCGTAGAGTGGATTGCAGAGACGATATATCTCCTCATCTGCTTCGCATGGTACACGATATGCTGTTTCTTCATCCCCCCATACACCCCACCCCGCTCTCCATCCACAGACAAATCCAACCAGCAGCCCCTCTCCGAATCACTTGCAGAATACTTCCACCGCATCCGCCTCCCCACCTACTTCGTAAACAACTACATCCTCCCCCAAGCCTCAGCAATGACAACCTGCACGCACGACGAGCTGCTCAACTTCCCCGCCAACGACCTGATCGAGTACGCCACGCAGACGTACAATGTGCCGTACTACGTCGTGGACGGGGGCGTGAATCGCGTGCAAAAGAAGCTAGCCGAGGGGTTAGATATCCAGCTTAACTCGCGGGTAGTTTCCGTCGAGAACGTCGGGGCCAAGGTGCGCGTTTCATACCGTCTCGCAGCAGACCACAGCAACAGCAACAGCAACAGCGACGTCGTCGTCACCCACCAACGAGACTTCGACCACGCAATCATGGCCGTCACCCCGGACGTCGTAGGCGCCATCTTCCAACCGCTCCGCGCAGCAATGGCGCAAGTCCCCACCACCTCCGTCGAGACGATCGTGCACAACGATGCCTCCTCGCTCTCCCCGCTCTCCCTCTCGCAGACAACACCGTCCAGCAAATCCCGCCAGCAGCAGCAGCAGCAGCAGCGAAACGGGCGCGAAACGCAAGTCATCCACATCCGCTCGTCACCAAATGGCATCACGGAGGCCATCCATGAATGCTCGCCATCAGTCCTCGTCACCACCCTGCCCATCACGCCGGTCGATCCGGCGAAGATCATCCATCGCACGCGCTTCACGAGAGTGCTGCGCACGCCGCGGAGTAAGGAGGTTATTAATCAGATTTTTGACGGGGGGGTTGGCGGCGGCGTGCAGCAGTGGCGGAATGGAGAGGGGAATGTGTGGTTGGTGGGCGGGTGGTGTTGGGATGGGATGGTCTTGTTGGAGGGATGTATTGTTTCCGCGATGAGGGTGGCGGATGGGTTGGGGGTGGCTGTGCCGTGGAGGGGGTAAAGCTAATGGCTATCTTTTTTTCCTTGATTTTGGAAGATGGGGTTTCTCTTTTTTATATATATGATGGATATGATGGTTAGGATGTGATGGGATTGATGGATTGATACCTTGATTATATACCTATATATACCCATGGACGTGGACATACATATCTTTCTATTAGAGGTATGGGATTGAAAGTAATAATTCATATCCGCTGAGCCCCTGATATAATTTCCCACAGGCTACTTCGACGAGCGGATTTACAAAAGGATTGGGCAGTTCTGCATTAGGGGATGTTTAACGAACACATATGCTGGCAATGGATATAGATTGATAGATACCAGTATAACAACCTGCTTAATCCTTTAAGCATTTCTAACATTCATTTCTCTACCTAATAATAAACTCCTCTCACCCAGTTTATTCCGGCAGACGTCTATCATTTATAATACAACCCCATAACAAAGATACTACCATAGATCTATATCAAACCCACCCACCAGTAGGAAGAATCAGCAAAAACGGCGGCAAATGTCCCTTGAGCGCAGGGTGATGTTAGTATTTATTCATGGTGGCGTTAAGAAAACAGGGTCCAGCCAGACATCTTGTTGGTTTCCTTGTCCGGGATGAACCAACTATAAATGAGGGGAAGGGGTGTCAACCTAATATTTATGTCATCGACATCTATCTATCATCCAGCGAACTTAGTTACGTCACGTCTGAAACGATAGTAGATGAGATAATTACCATCTTATCTCCTCAATACCTACATGTACGTACATCCACCAAAGCAAGGGAACGGACATAGCAACTATATTATACTATCCCCCCCATATCTTCTTCATATCTCTCCTCATCCCCGCCACCAAACCCCCCCTCAAATCCTATCCAACTCAACTTAACAACCTCACCCTCACCCTCGCCCTCGCCCTTAACCCACACTCAACCCAACCCAACCCAACCGAACTAGATACCACACCAACCATGCCGAAAACCCCCTCACCACCCCGCAAACCCACCACCACCTCAACCACTACCTCCTCCAACCAACCTCCAACCACCCATCCCCCCTCCCCCTCCCAACCCACGCACTGGCAACCCCAGCTCAACCGCGCACAGAGCTGGAACGAGCAGGATATGAAGCATCAGATGCAACAGCGGCTGATGGGGGGGGAGAGGCTGGAGCGGGAGCAGGGGAGGGAGAGGGGGAGGGAGGGTGGGTTTACGGAGGCTGAGGAAGTGAGGAAGGGATGAGGATATATCAGTACGAATAACTAGTAACTAGTAACTAGTTGTTGAGACGTGCGAGTTATTTAATCCGGAGAAAGGAGGAGGGGGGAAAATGTATAAAAAGTCTTTTCAGAAACTAACTACCAAAAGAAACAATTATCTCCATCAATTCAATCCATATCCCACGTGCACGGCTCGACATCCCCGATCTGAAAGATTTATTTAAACAAGCTAGTTATTTAAATAAAATCCCACCCCCTTAAGCACCAACCAGATAACAATACCCCCCAATAGCCAAATATCACACAGTCCATATCCATATCCATATCCGTATCCCTATCCCTATCCCCATCACAGATCCATCAATATTCACCAACCCCATCCCTCGCTCCCTCTCCCGATAATGAATCACCCTGCAACCTGCTTCTCACCCTTTTCACAGTCTCCCCATCAGTCACCCGCTAAAGAAAGCCCAACGTGTTTGCACGACATAGTAATTTCTTCTCTGTTAACCGGTGAACCAGGCGTACGGTATCGGTGTTTTCAAGGTAACCCGTGTAAAAGTCGAGCCCGTCTCTCTGGATCTTTGCGACGGTCAAAATGCGCGCGACCTCCGGCCCCTGACACTGCGGTTGAATCTTGACTCATATCTTTCATTTCGGTCTCATACCCATTATAGTGATCACCCCAGATATTTGCTAGGAAACCATACATACGCGCGGCAGTGACTTCATTTTCTTGGAAATTCTCTGGAAATTGCCATGGCCAGGAGAATTTTCTTTGCCTTCCCCTAGTCATGAAGTGTGTTTCGTGGATGCGATTATATGCCAGGATAAAAAGATGGCAGCCGTAGCACGAAGGTTTACTGACTGCAAGGTAAGGGTAGGCTTTGGCAAGGGATGGGTTCTCCGATTCCAATCTCGCAATATGCAGGAGGAGCTCAACCTCGCAGTGGGTTGCTAGATCTTGGTCTATCTGTTCCTGGCACAGATACGCTGAATCCTTTGTGATGGCTGACATCTTCAGTAACTTTAGCTCCGGCACCACAAGGTAGTTGTCCAATTGTGATTTGTTTCGGCGTGATAGGGCTCTTTCGAGAACGTCCTCCCAATCCTTGGCACTTTGTGGTACTGTGTGGGCTTTGGACATGGCTGCTGGAACAAGGGAGAGGTTGAATTTGTAATGGAAAAGATGACGGCATTTGGGTGACATTGAGGCCTTCAAAATGTCATCCACTTGGTCCATAGCATAGGTAATCTTCTTGAAATAAGATCCCCAATGCGGAAAAGCGCTGAGCCGCAGGCGCTCCTCAGGTGTAAGGCCATTTTTAGAAATGTATTCCACGCCTGTTTGGCATATGCGGAACCAAATCTTCATAAGATTCCAGGCTTTCGTGTTATTCTCGTCTGGTTTGCCGTATACTGCACCCTCGTTTCGCGTAAAGTACTTTTCCAGTGCAAAGATGGCTTTAGAGCACTGTCGCAGTGGATGGTCCTCGTCAAACACGGTTAGGTCTAGCTTTTCAAAGAGCGGGAATTCGCCATTGACTCGCTTTTGAATTTTAGCGAAGTTGAACCGGAGACACTTATATCTAAACTCGGACAGCTGGTTCAGAAGTTCCTGGTCTTTAATATCCTGAGTCGGACTTGACTCCTCCGGATATAGTTTGTGATATCGAAATGAGATCTCTCTGAGGGCTCTCCAAATCCATGTTGCATGCTCACATGTTGCTGGCGGGATCGTAGTATTGCTGCTGATCATAACCGTAATCTTTTGTGAGATCTTACCAACACGGACAGCGGTTGCAATAACCTCATGATCCGCGTTTGAGACGAACAGGCCCGCGAGGGAGTCCAGCAGCTTCGTTAGCCGCCGAGGAACGCGAGCAGCGGAGGACAGAGGTGGTACATTGCTCTGTGGCTGGGCTCTGTCTCGCTTCTCCAACTTTGCTATGGCGGCGATGAGATTCTGGATGTCCGCAGCTGTTGCTGGCTCTTCAAAGGGTTTTGGATGGCGCAGTTCATCTACTACATCAGCCATGTTGGCAGGTGGTGGGTCTGTCGTCTATGTCTGAGGTCATCGATTGGTTGGAGGATGCAGAGCCGCTTGGCGGGTTCGGCAGGGATCAGCTAAGGCTAAGGCTCGCTTAATTACCCTAATCCGGCGACCGGATGCCTTGGCGTCTTGGCAGTCGTTATCTCACGTGACTCCCGCGGCCTCCAGCAGCCCGGCCTGACTGGATGAATCTAAATGGGCATCGGAGTGAAATATGAGGATATGAGGATAAACAGATACCTCAATGTTCCACTCTGTTCTGTGACGAATAAATGGTTAAATATTAGATTCTGGTTCTCTAGCTTTCCCAGTGCGGCTCATCTGCCACCAGCTTCTTGTTCGTCCCCACACCCTCCGCCCGTTCACTGCTTCGCTGCAGCTTCACCTCCTCACATCCCACCTTCGATCACTGCGTCGTCGCGGGCAGTGGTAAACTTATTTCACCAGACCAGCCTGTTTGGTTTCACTCTGGTTGTCACTACGCGCACACCCAATGTGGTGTTCAACTCGTTTTCTGATCTTTGCTTCTGACCTTCTGAGGGGATCTCACCCGGCTTGACCACATCCCCTCCACATCCACATCACCGGCTGAACATGGATCGCGCGAGAAAGAGTATGCTGGTGCTATCTACATATGCAGTTTATACCTGTTGCTCCTACTTATGCTAATGTTTCATCTTTTGAAGGAGAGCTCCGCAGCTTGAATGCACGAACATGGGCTAAAGAGACCGGTATGATCTCCCCCCGCATATATTTTATATCACCCCCGCCACTGCTATAGAGAACAGGAGAACTCCCATTCCCGATCCTAACCATCCTCACAAAACCCAGATGTATTCCCCGTCAACAAATCGCTCGACTCCGCCCTGAAGAAAAACACCGCCTTCATCAAACGGCTCCGAACCGGTATTACCGCCTCCGCACTCACCACCTTCCTCACCGATATCCGCACCCTCTCGCTGCACAAGTATCTCTCCGAGATTATATCCGCTTGCTACGAGGGCTTCTGCAAGCTCAAGTCGCCCGGCGAAATTGCTGCCGGCGTCGAAATCGCCAGCGCCCTGCACCAACGGTTCGGCCCCGATGAGTTCACCAAGCAGCTGGGATGGCTGCTGGGACGCGGCCTGACAACGCCTGATAAGGCGCAGATGAAGACGTGGACGCAGGACGTGCGCGAGAGGGAAGAGAAGGAACGCCTGGCGAGGCAGCGGGTGCTACTACGAGTGGTGACTGAGCTGTGGCTGGTTGGGTTCCTGCGGAGCTTGGAGGATATTGAACGTCCGGACGATCTGGGTACGAAGGGGAAGGATGGAGCGGCTGGGATTGGTGGTAAGGCTTCGGATGGGCCGGCGAAAGCTAAGCCATCCCAGGCTGCGGGGAAGAGTGATCAGGATAAGGAGGCGGAGCCGTTCCCGTTGGAGGTGCTGAAGGATCTTTTGGGACACGACCGCGAGCATGTCAATTTGCCTCTGGCTGTGCTGTTTGCGAGGAGTTATAGCTGGGATATACTAGGTGCGAAAGCGATGGAGGATGGGAGGAAGACTGTCGAGGCGGACGGTGCGACGACAGCTATCGGGAAAGATGGTCCAGAACCCGCATCGGGTGATGAGTCCGCTGCGGCGAATAGTGACTTGGCTGATGATCCGCCGTTGGCATCCGAGAAGCTCCAGATCCGGTTCAAAACTATCCTTGGCAGATATCTTGAGGATGTGAAAGCGCACGTTGTCCGCGACCAAAAGGCCCTTGCAGCACAGAGTCGCCGCAATGCTGAGGCTTATGTTAAGAGTGGTGAGATCTTCGAAGACCGTCAGTCGAGTTTCGAAAAACAATCCAAGGCCCATGAAAAGCTGGTTGCCAATACCCAGGTTCTCTGTGAAATCCTCGGTTCGGATATGCCTGATCTGGCAGAGAAGGAAACAGGAGACTCCTCGCTTGGTGGGAGCATTGGCCTGGTTAAGACCGGGGAATATCTGCGTGGACAAGGAGAAGGCGCGGGGATCTGGGAAGACGAAGAGGAGCGGCGGTTTTATGAGAACTTGGTCGATCTGAAAGGCAAGGTTCCTGCCGTTCTTCTTGAGGACGGTAAAAAGAAAAAGACCGATGGGGATGACCAGGGGAAGAAGGTTGATGGCGAAACCACCAATGGAGTCACAAACGAGAAGCCAGAGCCAACAAACCAGGAATCTGACGCGCAGACCACTGCCATGGTCAACAAGACGGTTGGTGCCCAGGTCGATGCATTGTTGGCAAAGCTTCCCGAGCTTCAAACGAAAGACTCAGTCGATCAGCTAGCGCTAGAGTTTTGTTTCCTCAATTCAAAGGCGTCACGGAACAGATTGGTCAAGGCTGTCCAGGAGACCCCCAAGGGCCGCTCCGATCTCCTCCCACTTTATGCGCGTTTGGTTGCTACGCTTGGTCAATACCTACCTGACATCACCCAGGGGCTTATCACCTACCTCGACGACGAGTTCCGCAGCCTCCAGCGCCGCAAGCAAAAGGAATTTCTAGGTCCAGTCCGCACCAGCAATATTCGATACCTGGCAGAACTCACAAAGTTTGGCGTTGTCCCCGAACATGTCATTTTCCACTGCTTCAAGGTCAGTCTTGATGAGTTTTCTCGGATGAATATCGAAATTATCGGCAATTTGCTGGAGAACTGCGGTCGATATCTTTTGCGCAACCCGGAAACGGCCCCGAGAATGGCGTCGTTTTTGGAGACGCTTGGCCGGAAGAAAACCGCTCAACATCTCGGTCAGCAAGAGCGCATGATTATTGAGAACGCTATGTATTATGTCGACCCTCCTCAGCGGCCAGCCATTCAACAAAAGGAACGGACTCCGATGGAACTATATATTCGAAAACTGGTATTCCTCGATATGAACAAGCGGAATTACACCAAGATCTTGAAGTGTATCCGCAAGCTTCACTGGGAGGAGCAAGAGGTGAGTTTAAGCCCCTATATTTCGACGGACGATATTGACAGTACTAGGTTGTTCAAATTCTTGAGCGTATTTTCAGCAAACCCGGCAAGGTCAAGTATGGGAATATCCATATCCTGGCTATACTTGTCAGCGCCCTCTATAGGTACCATCAAGACTTTGTCATCGGGATTGTGGACAATTTGCTCGAGTCTATCACCCTTGGTCTGGAGCAAAATGACTTCAAATTCAACCAGAGACGAATTGCTGAGGTCAAGTATCTTGGGGAGCTGTACAATTATAAAATGGTTGACTCACCGGTCATTTTCGACACACTTTATCGCATTGTGACATTCGGACACGGTACGTATTTCCTCATAACTTGGGTTTCGTATCTACAATTTTGCTAACGCGAATATTAGAGGGTGGCGTTCCAAGTCCGGGGAAGGTTAGCCCGTTGGATATGCCTGACGACTTTTTCCGAATCCGATTGGTGTGCACTCTACTTGATACTTGCGGAGTGTGCTTTGATCGTGGGTCCGCGAAGAAGAAGCTCGACTTCTTTCTGACCTTCTTTCAGGTACGGCGTCTAATAAATTGCGGTCTATTGAACTAGCTAACTCTACGCAGTACTATCTGTTCACGAAAGACCCGGTGCCCATGGATGTAGATTTCATCATTCAAGATACCTTTGCTTTAACCAGGCCACAGTGGAAGATTGCTACCGATGTAACTGAAGCTACTCGTCTATTTGGTGAAGCCGTTGCACAGAATTATGGAGTTCAAGAGACTGCGCAAGAGGCCGACAAAAATGCTGAACCGGAAGACGACGGGGACAGTTCATCTTCTGATGAGGGTCTTGAAGATGATGCGATCCCTGAGGTGGACGAAGAAAATTCATCTAGCGATGAAGTTGACGTATGACTATATCCCCTAGCATATGAGAAATCAGCTAACCATCTCCACTAGGCCACGCGAGATGCGGACCAGGAGGGTGATTCGGATTCCGAGGAAGAGGAAGAACAAATCTTTGTTACTCGCCAGGAAGAAGAGCGCGACCCCGAGGCTGAAGCCGAATTCGACCGTGAGTTCGAGAAAATGATGGCTGAAAGCATGCAGTCCCGCAAATTCGAACGCAAGGCGATGTTTGATGTGCCGCTACCGATGAGACGGACCGCTCGAGATGCTTCTACGGAAGAAAACACCGAGACCGCCCAGCAAGCGCCAAACACGATGGCCTTCTCCCTGATGACCAAACGCGGAAATCGACAACAGGTTTGCCTAACAATTTTTTATTGTGTAGTATTCAGACTCCGCAGCAAAGTCTCTAACCATCCGTTCTAGACCCGCACCATCGACCTCCCCTCGGACTCGAGCTTCGCCGTCGCGATGAAAACCCAACAACAAGCCGAGCGCGAGGAGCAGCAGCGCATCAAGAACCTCGTGCTAAACTATGACCTGAGAGACGACAATGAACCCAGTGACGGTGATTCCACCATTTCCTCATCCCCAGTAGCACCGTATCTGCTCAAGGAAAACCCAAATACTAAAGGATTAATCGTTAAAAAAAAAGGCCCATCGGACAAACGCGGATCCCCATATCGTGACCCACGGAATGATAAGTCGAACTCGAACCGGAGCGGGTTTCGCTCGCGAAAGTTGCAGCTTAGCGATGTTGATTGGTATGCGAATTAGATTGTTTTACCTTTACCACATTCATTTTACCCCAAGACATGGCCCCTGGACCCCCCCACCCCAACGATGAAGAAATGCCGCGAAATCGAGAGTGCTTTTTTTTTTTTTTACTTTTTGGCTAATTTTGGCAATCCTCGTTCAACCCTACTATAGGACTTGAGGGAAAAAACTGCGACGACTTTGCAAGAAAAACCCCAACGCGCATACGAATTTATATTTATTTCGCTTGCCGATTTGACAACGGAAGACCCACGCCCCATTTTCAGGTAATTGGGAAAGAAAGAAAAAGTATTATATCACCGAGTCGGTCGTCCTGAGGGGAGCATACCTAGCGCGCGCGACAAGGGAAAGCGGAATTGAGTCAAGCGAACGAAAGCAAATTAATCCTTCTGCCTTTGGGAAACGCGGTTGGTGATAATATATATCAAGAAATCCGCCCCATTCGTCGACGGAAAGCCAAGTCCAGCCAATCCATCAATTCCCCTCTGAACCCTGACGGGGAGAATCGACCGAATCAGTCCAAAGCTCAAGCTTGCTCCAATTCAATTTTCAACAATACTCACTCTGAGCCACGAGCGGTAAATGAGAACCCCTGTCCTGCTAATTTGCACTCTTGGGGGTTTTTTGACTGGGTGATCTGGCTATCTATCTACCGACTTACATACGTGTTCACTTACCTCCCGCACCGCACCGCACCGCACCACACCGCATCGCAAGGTAGATAGTGGATGGATGGATGGAGGGACAGTGAAATAGATACGGAGATAAGCAGGACGAACGTGGTCTGGTGATGTGCAGCATTTGTTTTCTTTCCTTTTCTTCGTTCTCTTTCTTGATTTCTGTGTGTTGGAAGCTGGGTGGTGGTTGCTTTGCATTATGTTATTATGTTATGTTGTGGATGGATGGATGGATGGATGGATGGGGTAGATGCGGGAATGGTTAGGGAGTGGTTTATTATAGGAAGGGGGGGGGGGTTAAATGGAAATTGAATATTGATTATGGTGAAGCATGGTAATAAAAAGCAAAAGACAGAGATAGAGACGGTGGGAAATGGGGGGGTGGTAGGAGAGAGATAAGTAAGTAAGAAAGAGAGAAAGAAAGATGGAAAGAAAAGAATAGGTATTTGTTACTGCTTTTTACATTTCTGTGGATATCCTTCCTGCTTTATTGTTTGTTAGTAAGATAGTAGTGGTTGGTGGGTGAGAAGAGGGGGAGAGAGAGAGGGAGAGAGAGAGGGAGAGAGAGAGGGAGAGAGAGAGGGAGAGAGAGGTGTGATGGTGGAGTGAGCAAAGAGCTTATGTGAATTATTGCTGTGGTTTGGTGGGTTATATCTTGAACCTATATCTATTTTGCATCTATACTGCTGCATTGCTGTATCTATTCTATCTATCCTCCCACAGACGAAGAAAACATAATGGCATAAAGGACATATACACCCACCCACCCACCCATCCATCTATGAGTCAATTCTAAACCTCCAAGAAAAAAAAAAAAGACAAAACTCCAGATCATACATACGTGCATATGTACAGACATGCCACTCATAATAACCCCCTACCCCCTTTTCCCACCTCCCCCCTACTCAACACCCCCCCTCCCCC
>JANTQI010000080.1:0-20797 GCA_032988985.1 Emmonsiellopsis sp. PD_5 | reverse complement strand
AAAAAAAAAAAAGACAAAACTCCAGATCATACATACGTGCATATGTACAGACATGCCACTCATAATAACCCCCTACCCCCTTTTCCCACCTCCCCCCTACTCAACACCCCCCCTCCCCCCCTCCCCCCCTCCCCCATCTCAACCGTAAACAAAACCTTCACATCCGTCTCCACACTCACCACCTCCGCCCTTACATGATTACTCGTACTCATCCTCCCCCCAAACGCCGTCCGCCACTCCACAACATCCCACTCTAACCCACTCGTACTAATCACCGCCGGGCCCGCGATGGGCATGATGCCGATATTCTGCGCTAGCGGCGACCACGAGTCAAATGGTGGTGGGCGTAGTGCTGCGGGCAGATTCATGTGTGACCCGCCGGGTGTATGGATGTGATTTGTGCCGGGGCGGAGGATGAAGGTGATGTTTTCGGCGGAGATTAGGTAGAGGGTTCCTAGGGGTGATGATGGTGATGATGGTGTATGGGTTTGGGTTTGGGTTTGGTGGTTGGGGGGTGGGGTTGCTGCGAGGCATAGGTGGTGGATTTGGGAGAGGGCTTGGTCGACGCGTCCGCCTAGGCCGCCGAGGACGAGGATGTCGAGGGGTTGTCCTTTTTGGGTGGATGGGGATGGGGAGGAGGAGATGATTTCGTCAGCGTGTGTGCGCAGGTAGTGGAGGCATTTGGTGAAGTCTGTGGTTTCCTGGTCTGGGTCGTGGATGATGGGGACGTGGAGGTCCTCGTAGTGTTTTTTGACGGAGGGGGTGATGGAGTCTAGGTCGCCGACGATGGCGTTGGGGAGCTATGAGGGGTTAGTTTTCGTCATTTTAATTATATACTGTCGTCTATGCGTCATTCCATGCATAAAATGGAAGTCAATCAGGAGGTAGTATATACCTCAACATCCGCCTTGCCCCATTGCTCCATGAGCTTGTAGAAGCGGTTTGCGCCGCCATCCGCGCAGATTGTGAAGGATGCTAGATATATTTTGTCAGCTTGGGTCTATTTGGTATGTTCTATGCATATATCCGGAGTACATATAGTACTGGGCTATCATGCAGGTAGCGCGTACCGTGCTTCTTAAGTATCTTGTATGCATTTTCGTTGATTGGGTGGTTGAGCACCAGGATAGCAAACGGGGATGGTGGCGGCGTGGCAGCGTTGAAGAACTGCGCCGGGTACCAGTTACTGGTCTGTCTATACGAATTGGTATGCATGATCAACTGGACATGTCGATGCAGGCATTGGGTTACAATTGACGTCTTCACGCTCTCATCAAGCTGGTATATACAAAGATGAAGCTGGACTGTGGAGTGACGTTGAAATTGCCCAAAACGGCAGTTTGAGGCGAGGGATGGTTTGCCGGAGATGAGTAAATCCGTTCCGTTGTGCTGAGTCAGACGCCGAGACTGCACTAGCCCCAACATGGCTAGGAGTCAATAGATTACGGCTGCTGGAACGGCTAGTAACGTAAATACCGCGAGGTCGCCCGCATGTCCACTGCTGATACGCCAATACGGGGTGTATTCAGGGGCTGGCCCTGTCAAGACCGGTACGGGACGGTACGCAGCCGGCCCAAAGCAGCCTAGCGCGGCCACCCCAGAGCCCCTTAACGGCAAAGCGCGCCATCGCCCAAAACGGACAGCCACCACCTCACCTCACGTCCCGACTCGACTTCATCTTCTTTTTCTTCTCCCTGACACACTGACACACGGGTGCTCTGCTCAACCTCCCTGCTCGCCCGAGTCTATCTTTCTCCCACCCTCGTTCATCTCTTCTTCCAGGCAGTGTCCTCCTGGCCTGTCCCCGTTGTTTGTGCTCCCTTTGCCTGTCTCTCTTTTCTCGCTAAGGTCGTGGAACCTGGGACGTTTCTCCTTTCCTCCCTGTTCGCTCTCTGCTCCCTTCCTCAACGCACTTTTGCCGCTGTCTCGAGTCTACAAAGGTATGTTGCTGCTGCTGCTCCGTCAATGGCCTGATATCCCGTCTGGCTTGCCGTTGCTGTCTCTGTTGGCGCCCTCCCGTTCTTTCTACGTGGTCTGAGCCGTCGTCTAACCGCAGTCGTGGGCCATCTCAGATCCTTCGTCCCGCCTTCCCTTCGATCCGTCGAATCCAGCCTCAATTCCTCGATTCTCCCGCCGTTGAGCCTTCTACAAGATGGGTAAGCCTCGATTTGCTTCTCGTTGCAGCTCCGTCCAGCACAATTCCCAAACACAAGTTCTACGTGCCCCTATATCCTAGCCATATTGTGTTACCATCGTATATCTACCAAGAGTCGACGGAGAGAGCCACCATGGGCCCTTTGAAGTTTCGGGTTGCTGTGCCTCCGCAAGAGTGCCAGATATGTGGACATTCCACGCCCCGAAGTCTCAGGCCCAAGCTCCAAGGGCCTTTGTTTTCCAGCTCCGTTTCAGCTCAGCCGGTGAAGTTACTCGGTCCAGTCAACAATGCTGACAATCTCTCTCTAGCCTCGCCAACCAACGGTATTCCGGCCCCCACGCGCCCTTCCCCAGCTGCTGCTGGCACTGCTTCGGGGAAGACCTCGCCCTATGTGGAACGCAGCAACCCAATGGGCCAAGGTGCTGCCCAGACCGTCACCTCCAAGGACCCGAAGGCCGCTGCCCAAGCTGCTAGCGACCTGAGGAACGTTGTCCGCCGCAAGTTGACTGGTTACGTCGGTTTCGCCAACCTCCCTAACCAATGGCACCGCAAGAGTGTCCGCAAGGGATTCAACTTCAATGTTATGGTTGTTGGTATGTGCCCATTTCCGATTTTGACTTCCTACCATCCCATGCTTACTGTTTTGGTTAGGTGAATCTGGTCTCGGAAAGTCTACTCTGGTCAACACTCTGTTCAACACCTCTCTGTACCCCCCCAAGGAACGCAAGGGCCCTAGCCTCGACATCATTCCCAAAACCGTTGCGATCGAGTCCATCAGCGCCGATATCGAGGAGAACGGTGTCCGTCTCCGCCTCACTGTTGTGGATACTCCTGGCTTCGGTGATTTCGTCAACAACGACGACTCCTGGCGCCCAATTGTCGAGAACATCGAGCAACGCTTCGATGCTTATCTCGAGGCCGAGAACAAGGTTAACCGCATGAATATTGTGGACAACCGCGTGCACGCATGCGTCTACTTCATCCAGCCAACTGGCCACTCGCTGAAGCCCCTTGATATCGAGGTTATGCGCCGCCTGCATACCAAGGTCAACTTGATCCCTGTCATCGCCAAGGCTGATACCCTGACCGACGAGGAGATTGCTCTTTTCAAGCAAAGAGTATGTTCATCCCAGCTTTTGCATTGAATATTTCTAACGTTCACAGATCCTTGCCGATATCCACTATCACTCCATCCAAATATTCGAAGGGCCCCGTTACGAGCTTGATGACGAAGAGACCATTGCAGAGAACCAGGAGATCATGTCCAAGGTTCCTTTCGCCGTTGTCGGAGCCAACTCCGAGGTCACCAGCCCCGAGGGCCGCAAAGTCCGGGGCCGTCGCTACCCATGGGGTATCATCGAGGTTGACAACGAGGAGCACTGCGACTTCGTCAAGCTGCGCCAAATGCTTATCCGCACCCACATGGAAGAACTCAAGGAGCACACAAATAACGCCCTGTATGAGAACTACCGGTCTGACAAGCTCACTCAGATGGGTGTTGCCCAGGACCCAAGTGTGTTCAAGGAGGTCAACCCTGCCGTCAAGCAAGAGGAGGAGCGCACTCTGCACGAGCAGAAGCTCGCCAAGATGGAGTCGGAGATGAAGATGGTCTTCCAACAAAAGGTGCAAGAGAAGGAAAGCAAGCTAAAACAGAGCGAAGACGAGCTCTACGCCCGGCACCGCGAGATGAAAGACCAACTAGAGCGGCAACGTGCCGAGCTGGAAGAGAAGAAGGCCCGCATCGAGAGTGGAAGACCTCTCGAAGACAAGATAAAGAGAAAGGGTTTCTCGCTTCGTTAAAGATCGATACGTGCAACAACTCGAGGCCGATACATGATTCGAGCTCGGGAGGCCTCTCCGCGACACGTGACAACCCCTGTGGTTGCATCCCCTTTCCCTACCTCTCGTTAATGGCTCCAGCGCTCTCTAATACCTTTTTCGTTTATAAAGATTCGGCTCTGTCACACTCTTTCGTCTCCTTTTCTGCTCTTTCATTTATACCTCTTTCCCGCTATCTCGTTTCTGTAATGACTTTGATTTTCTTGGGCCCTTGTTCAGCGTCTCCACCAACGGAAAAGAAACCAAAATATCAGACTTAATATCTTGACTGGATCACTTATCGAGAGGGTTGTCCTGGGAGTGCGCAAGCATAATTTTCAACTTTTTCAAGAATGCTTCTGGGGGGTGGATTATGTGCACCGCAAAAATTGTGGTTTCCTATATAAACTTCTTGCTTCTCTCATCAGGTATGGTTTGTCGGGGTGCGATGCAGCTCTTTTTGAAAAAAGGTCTGCATGGTTGCTCTTTTACTCCCCAGTTTCAAAAAAACCTTCCTTCTTGTTATGTATTTGTCTATGCTAGCTATATCTTTTTCCTCTGTCAAGTTCACTGCGGAATCCTTTTTTATTATATCCCTCCTTCTATTTTCTTTTTTACCTTCCACCTTGTCTTTTATCAACAACCCACCCTTATTTTTTTTCCCCCTTTGCTACTTCAAGTCCACTCTGTTACTGTTGTTTTGTCCTTGCCCGTCTATCCCCTGTCCCGCCCCTCCAAATACCTTTTTTGTCTACGCTAAGTAAGGTGCACTCTCTCTCCTTTCTTTCTTTCATTCCCTTTTTTGTTCCTTGTTTCAGCTTAGCTTTGCTTGTCCTGTCCTGATATCTACCTCAATAAGATTTGCTCGTTTTTCGTTTTTTATACCCCTGTGGCTGCTGTTTCAGGTTGGTTGATTTTGGGGAGTCTGTGATGTGTTGATTGTGAGTAGACATTCTCTGACATGCTTTATTGTTCTTGCAATGGAGGTGCCATTGCATATAACAACGTAGCAATATGCAAAAGCCGAGTGCTAAAAGGTAGGTAGGACAGCAAATAAAACGAAACAACAATGATTGATTGTCCAGGAGCTTCCTCTCTATCCCCCCTACGTCTATCCCCCCTACGGGATACTTCCTAACGCTGTACCGGCTTGCAATCTCTATATCTACCCAGCCAGCTCCATCCGCCTACATACCTAACTAACTACCTACCCGTCTCCATCTCTCTCTCTTCCATCTTGCCCTGACCTGTCATAGATAACCAATCCAGCCATGTTCCTCCTCTGCCTGTTTACCCTTCTGTTCACGGCTATTTGTGTCCTCATCGGCACCTGGGTGTTTTTACTGTTATTTTTTCAGAAGGCTTTTGGTTGAGTTGGTTAGTTTAAATCTTCTAGGTGAGTTGGGTGTGGTTGGGTTGGGTTTGGTTGGATGGGTTGGGTTTCACTGCAGTGCTTGCTGACATTGACCGTTACATAGGTACGGGGAGGGGAAAGAAAAGGGCGGTTTGTTCCTGCTTGCTTAATTTCCTTCCCAGCACGCCCTCGTTTTGCATCTTGATATCTACATACCTAGAACCAGCCAAACCAAACCAAACCAAACCAAACCACCTGCTACAAAACCAAACAAGCACAGAGAAAGGAAAAAAGAAGAAGAACCCCACCAACACTTCCAACCTCATAACCAACCAACCAACCAACCACCTAAACACGCACGCCCCTGTCCTGCCCTACGCTGCCAACAGAAAATACACCCAGCCTAACCTACCACTCCGCCCTATTTTATTTGGAAATCCCCTTCCTTTATCCACCAACCCGCCTTGTGATAGCTACTTGAACTCAAATCACCCTCCCCGCGCTCGTTCCTCCCGCTGTTGACCCCATGGATAATGGGATGCTTGAGACACTCCCCGTACCCGCAAAGTGCCCAGCTTGTGCCTGTGTTGAGTCGTCGACGGAGCCCGCGGATATAGAATGGATGAGGATGGAGAAGGTGGTGGGTGAGTTGTATGAGGGGGTTGGGGTGCAGGATGATGATGATGATGATTATGATGATGGCGACGATGAGGATGAGGATGAGGACGGTGACGATGATGAGGATGATGATGATGGGGACGATGATGAGGATGATGAAGATGAAGATGAGGATGATGATGATGATGATGATGACGATGAGGGCCTGTGGGTCATGGGTTAGGGGAGGCTAGGGTTAAGGGGGTGGTCTTTGAAATTGCGGAGATGGCTCAGGAGGTAGGCTGAGCGCAGCATAAGGAGATTCAGAAGGTGGACCGTGGAGGAGATGGGTTGTTTATGTTAATTCATGTTGTCTCCACTTGAACTTTTCGTATTTGAGGATCTAACTTATTTCTAGAGCAATTGGTATTGCAGAGACATTTATTTGCTTCATACGCCGTAGGGATGGAGTTTGTTGTGTATAAAGTGGATGGATGGCCTTATTAAAATATGAACTATGCAATTAATGCCCGGCCTGGTCTTTACTTGAATGGGTATTTAAATGTGTAGATATAGAGCTGAGCCTTAGCTTTATAAGTGCCTTACTTACTGGGCCTCAGTTAGATACATGTAAGTCCCATATATATATCTTAGCCAAGGTCCCTCTACTTAGAGATCTTAGTGATTAGCTATCCCTATTGTTCACAGAGATAAAGCCATCTTATGGGTCTAATGTCTTTTGCTTTGCACTCATCATTTACATACTATTCCTATTTTAGATGTGTTTGGCAGGCTCCTAGACAGATAAGGAATGCTATTTGGGGTCTAAAGAACGAGAATACCAAGCTAAGGAAGAAAAGAAAGAAGGATGAAGAGACGAGGCCGCGGACTTGCCACGGAATAACATGACCCTGGGTGGAAGCCTGCAGCAACCCCCTACACACCAGACGCTCGGATGGTCCATAACAATAGTAACCTAGAAGCCGCCTGATCAACACAGCTGATCTTGGAGTGCACAATGTCGTTCTAGAAATAGATCTATGTGTCGAACTGTGATGACCACGTTTTCAAGATTAAGACCTCTTAGGAAAGTTGCAACATCATCATCAGTGAACACAAAATTAGCCGCTTCACTAATTTCGCCATCCCGGCAGAGATACCCCATGCTCAACCACCGTAGAGCTGGAGATGTTAAACTTGATATAGACTCGTCCAAGAGGTATGTCATAGGTCACGTGGCCTGTAGTGGTCCGTAAATACCAAAGTTACCCGCATGTCACCGCCCCGTACCAGAGCCGGCCGCTGATTGGCGCATCGGGCCTTCACACGCAAAAAACGGGCCCACCTGATGGGGTCCGGTACACGATCGATACCGGGCCAATACCTGGCCTGATACCAGCCCACCGCCATCACCAGATCCCACCAACAAACAGCTGTCTCAACCTTAACTTCAACTTCATCTTCTCCTCCTCCTCCTCTCCTCCCCACCGCCGGCCGCCATTTCTCCCTGCCTGAGGCCACGTTGTCCTCGCCCGTTATCCTGCAGCCTGCTTGCCCGGCTCTCGACTCAAATACCGCCCGCTGCCTCTGCCCTCGTCCTGCAGCTCCCGCATATCCAGCTGGCCTTTCCCCTGCCACGTCTGATAGCCAGCATCCGAAATGGCTCCTCCGCCCCCCGCTACCTTGCCCTTGGGCGAGCGTCTGAAGATGCTCGCCCAGACTCTGCAGTATGTATCAGGGATCTTCCGCTCCAGTGCAAAAGAGACAGCTTGCTAACGTATCCCCAGGTTTGGTTGGTTTGTTGGGTACGTCATTGTCGGCCTACAGGCATTGTGCGGCGAAGGGATGACAACGAGAGATCATGCGCTCTCTTGGATGGAATTGACCTTGCGGTGGTAGAAAATACAATCTGCTAACCTAGGGCCTTATATAGACACCTTACCTTGATCCTCGCCGTCTTTAGATATTTCCTCTCCTACATCACCCTCAACTACTACTCAGGAATGGCCGTATTCTCGTATCGGTTTGCCTTCGTGGCCGCCGCCGCAACTTACGGAATTGTCGTTTACAAGGGCTATATTGCTCGTGGTCGTCTTGGAGGATCTATCCCCCAAACCGCTATGAAGTTGGCTGGGGATGAGAATGTGCAGTATTTGTGTCAGTGGATACGTTGGAAATGTTGGGTCCCGGAGTATATATGCTGACAGATTGATAGTGATGGCCCTTGTGTGGCTATATGCTCGTCAAATCCCGATTGCGCTTTTGCCATTCACCATCTACTCCGTCTTCCATGTGGCTACCTACAGCCGCACTTATATCGTCCCCACTCTGCAGCCGCCCAAGCCAGCCGGCCCAGGCGAGACTTCCCCCTCCGGCAAACCGGGCGTCAGACAATCTCCCCTGGCTGAGAGCATCGGACGATTCGTGAAGAAATACTACGACTCCTGCATGGTACTCGTTGCCGCTCTGGAAATGGCCCTCCTCTTCCGACTGATTGGAACCGCTCTTACCTTCTCGAGCGGCAGCTGGGTGCTTCTCGTCGTCTACTCCTCGTTCTTCCGCTCCCGCTATGCCCAGAACTCTTTTGTGCAGGGAACTGTGGCGCACGCGACGGCCAGAGTGGACGCTGCCGTCTCGCACCAGAACACCCCTCCCCAAGTCCGACAGGGATGGGAGGTCTTCAAGGGCTTCGCCAGACAAGCTTATGACGTGACCGATGTCAGACGGTATCTTGGCGGATACCAGCAGGGCCCCGGCGCTAAGAAGCCGCAATAATCTGTCCGTCTGTCAAACACGACACATCAAGCCAAGCATGTAGCTTGGATTCTGTGCGTGCTTTATGGGCTAGCTCTTATCCCCAAGGAGGATCCGCGAACTTTATATATAATTAATCCCACAGGGGATCGAATACCTTTGACTATACACCCCCGGGCATCTGACTGTTCGCGGACGGCTCCCACGCGACCACGGCGAATTGAATTGAACTGAACTGAACCGATACTTATATCTACCCAACCCGACCCATGGCGAGGAAACAATCGACAAGACCATGTTCACAGGGATACATCTTCGAACACATGGGTCTGTACTTTTAGGCATTCTCATAATTCCACGTTTCATTGATTGATTTGAGCCTGTCTAATTTTTTTATTTTGGCGATGTTGAAGTTCCCTCTTCTTTTTCTTTTTTTCTGTAGCTATTCATTCATATTTTCCATGTCTTTTGCTTGCTTGGTAGTGACGTTATGTGTATGGAGTTTTTCCTACCAATCATCTTTACATACTAGTACGAATTTCTGAAAGTCGAAAATGGCGCGAGAGTGTCAGACGGGGTTCTTATTTTTTCCTCTCTCGTTATTTTCGTTTCTTGCTGTCCCGGCCCCCTTTTATTTATTATTCATTTGCTTTTCCATCTTCTTTTGGATTTTTGATCGCGTGCGTGTTGTTTTGCTTTGTTGTGTTTGCGTTTCGTGTGTGTTTATGTGGTTTAGGTCTGATATGTCTGATGAAAAAAATATATACGTAGTAATTATATTGATGAAATAGAGATTTCTCCCCGCTGTATGTTTTTTACCTTGACAATCAACTCTCACTCTCAAACCCCATCCATCTCAATATCAAAAACCATATCTCCCAAACGCATCCTTCCGATTGGCCACAACCACAAACCTGCGCAACCGGAAAAATACTTCCCCCGACCAAAATTATTGCAAAAGTTTCCCGCCGCCTGTCTATCAATCTCCGACGGACACTCACTCCTCGCAAAGAACGACAACGATCATTTTATATTTCCCTTCCCCAAGGCGCAATATTTTTTTCGGTTAAGGATGGCATCGGCCGTCCGTCCCTCGTTTCGAAGCTTTTAGGTCCTCGTTTTTGCTTCTTCGGTTCTTCGTTGAACGACAACCCGTCCGTTTGTTCCCCGCGCTTTGGTCTAGAGAGATACGTACGTACGTCTCGTGGAGTTTGAAGGGGAGAAAGAGGGAAAGGGGAAAAAGAAAAAGGAAATTTGATTGGAGAGGTTGTCTTTTGTGGTTGTGTGGTTGAGGGGGTAATATATACGTACACGGTTTAGACAACGGGATAGAAAAGAAAGGAAAGAGACGGACTAGAGAAAAAGGCCGGAAGTCTTCCAGCGGGAAGCAAAGAAAAAAAATTCCTCAAGAAAGAACGGATCTTGAAGCGAAAAGCGCACCCGATACCAAAACCAACACAATCCAACTCAACCAATTAGCCACCTGAAGGATCTGGGGCGTTGCGGCGATGAGCCAGAATTCGTGGATGTCCAGCCTCTTCAGCACATCGACGAGCGCATCATCGCCTAGCTCCGCAACCGCAACCGCACCGGGACCGGCGACATTGAGTGCCCCGGTGACTACGACAGGTACAAGTGTCCACGATGACAATCGCGACCATGGTGTGGAGTTTGGGGTGTCGAGGAAGAATAAGCGGGCGAAGATGATGGAGCAGGGTGGTGAGCTGGAGGAGGAGGTTGATAGGGAGGCGGCTAGGCCGCCGTATTGGCATGTATGTCTTTTGATCTACCCTTGTTAATTGTTTGGATCGGGGGGGATATCTATGTTCTTGATTGATGGGGAATACCATATTCTAACCATTACTTTTTATTATAGTCAATGCTAGCAGGCGGCATCGGCGGAACCAGCGGCGACATGCTCATGCACTCCCTCGATACCGTCAAGACGAGACAACAAGGCGACCCGCACATTCCGCCCAGATACACGTCCATGTCCTCGTCGTACGCGACAATCCTGCGGCAAGAGGGCGTGCGGAGGGGGTTGTATAGTGGCGTCACGCCGGCGTTGCTGGGCTCGTTTCCGGGCACGGTTATCTTCTTTGGCACATATGAGTATAGCAAGAGACATATGTTGGATGCGGGGATTAATCCTAGCTTGTCGTATTTGGCTGGTGGTGAGTGCGCATAAAATACTCCTCGTCTGGAACATAAATCCTTTTGCCTAACTCGTGTAAATCTACAACAGGTTTCCTGGCGGACCTTGCCGCGTCGGTCGTTTACGTCCCGTCCGAGGTTATCAAGACGAGACAACAGCTTCAGGGCCGATATAACAACCCCTTCTTCCGCTCCGGATACAACTATAGATCGACAGTAGATGCATTCCGGACGATCGTCCGGGAGGAAGGGTTCGGGACATTATTTTCCGGATACAAAGCGACGCTTTATAGAGATCTTCCCTTCTCCGCTCTGCAGTTTGCGTTTTACGAGCAGGAGCAGAAATTCGCCAAGGAGTGGGTTGGCAGTAGGGACATTGGATTGCCCTTGGAGATCCTAACCGCCACAACGGCCGGCGGGATGGCGGGCGTCATCACCTGTCCGCTCGACGTTGTCAAGACGAGAACGCAAACGCAGCAGAATCCAGAAACCACGGCGCGGGAGCCTGCGGCGCCGGTGAAACCGCCCCCGACAAAAGTGCAGCCGCAGAGTAATATACAATCGCGATCGATATCGACGTCTTCCCCGTCGACGTATACGATCAAACCTGGCGCCGCGGTGCTGGATACCTCGTCAGTCTTCACGGGGCTGAAGTTGATATATAAGACGGAGGGGCTGGTGGGGTGGTTCCGCGGCGTGGGGCCGAGGTTCCTGTGGACGAGCGTGCAGAGCGGGACGATGTTGGTGCTGTACCAGTTCCTGCTGAAGAAGATGGAGGCGTACGAGCAGCGGGGGGAAGAGTTGAGTGGTGCCGCGATATAAGAGACGTCCGAGACTCGACGGTTTATATTGTATCTTTTTTGTTTCCCGGCTAGAGATACTACGGTATGGTATGATAGAGCCTTGCATTGAGAGGCGTTCTTTTGAGTGTGCGGATTATTTCTTGATTTTTTGATGCGGTGCGGATACAGGGCATACATACACTTTTTTCTCTCTTGGTTTTACTATATCATCTCTTTTCTCCTTCTCTTCGTGGCTTGTGTTTATATTACTGCTGTTACTATAGAAATGTGTACAATAGGGATAGATTTGCTTTGAGATAATATCTACTTCAGAGTAGCCGCTGCTGATTGGCCGCGGTTTCTCCTCCACCAAAACGCGCTAGTGCCACCCCCGGCCGCCAAAGTAAACAACCCAACACCCTCCATCTCGACAGCCTCATCTCACAACCACCCCCCGCTCTGCATTGCTTACGCTGCTACAGCCTTCTCACTACAGATATACAATCGCATCCTCTACGCGACCCATATTCTACACTCTACCACTAGCCATGACCGCCGCCTTGCCGTATCTGCGCGGGCTCCGCAAGAGCGACCTCGCCAGGCTCGCTGAGCTCTCGAACCTGCAGGAGTATGTCCCACCGTATCCCCATTGTGCGCATCCCTATACTGACCCCGCCTCTGCAACGGACAGCTTTGAGGACTTCAAGAAGACCGAACTCGAGGCCGCGCTGGACGACCATCTCTCTGCAAACCGCGCCTCCCTGGCCGGCGAGCAGAGGCTGGCCGACTACTACAGACGCCTCTCGCAACCGTCGCGCGCATCGCCTATCAAGAGAGAACCCAAGACTGACCCTATGTCTTCGGGCGAGGAGGTTAAGAGACCAACTCGGACGAGGAGACAGGTTAAGCCCAAGCAGGAAATCGAGGCCTCGTTCGTCACCCCCGCTCCACGCGTTCGTAGAACCATCGATATATGCTAACCAAATATCCGATAGTAGCGATGAATCATCGGACTCCGCAAGCAGCGTGAGCAAGTCCTCTCCAGAACCAGTTGCACGCACGCCAGGCCGTCCCTCGCTCTCGTTCCCGTCTCTCCCACCATCGCCCGCCGTCGTCGCTGACGCGATCGACCGTCGAACCACCGAAGTGCGCCGATCGGTATCTGAGGCGTGGGACGCGTCTGGACTGACTGAGCGCTCGCACGCCCTGCGTTCCTGCCTCAGTAGCGTGCGCGCCATCGAAATCATCACCGTTCTTCTCGAGCTGGGCGGCCTGTTCTCCACCATCATGCCACTCCGCGACTTCACCACATTCCCCGCCGTGCCCACCATCGGCAACCAAGAGTTCCCCATCAAGGTCCCCGACCTCTTCGTACTGGTTGGCTCATCATTTTGGGCCCCCTTCTTTCTCTGGATATCCACGAGCGTGGCCTTGCCATCGTTCTTCGCCTACTTTTTTAACTTCAGCCTGAAGATCTCCCAACAATCTGCTTCTCCCGGCCACACGTATGGCACGCGTCGAACCACCACCGCGGCTAACCAGGCGGCTAGCAAGGGGGATTTTGATCCCCTTGTCTTTAATGTAGCCAAAGCCCTTATCGCGTACCTGGTGTATACCGGTGGGTTCAGCCTTTGTGACGTGTTTAGTCGTCGTACTATCGCTACTGTCTCGGGCTCAGTCCCTGGGGGACTGCCTGGATTGTTGACTGGATCAGCAATCGGGGTTTTGGGCAGTTTGTATGAGGCTATCTTGAGGAAGTAGGTTGGCTTTATGGCGGAAAGCGGGAGATTCCCGTCTATGTGTGCTTGGTTAGTTGATGGATGGATGAGAGATGATTGAACAAAACGAAAGGACGATGCAAGGAAAGGAATTTGGAGGATCTTGTTTTTTTCTTTTTGGTTGTTTTTGTTTTCTTATACGTTTTTGCGTTGGGAATTTGTTACTGTTTTGTTTTTATTCCCCTGGCTCGACCATCCCCATCTCTATTCCCCCCTCTGTTTTGGTGTTATTTTTCCCGTCTAGTTTGTTTGTTTGTTTGGTTGGTTCTTTCATTATTTTCTCCTTCTCTCGCTGGCGATTAAATGGGATCGGTTACGTTTACGTTTTACTGAACTGGATTTCATTGCCTGGCTTTTTTTTTATTATTTCTACATTGGATACTCCTCGTCCGGATTTGTTTGCGGCGGAGTAGTGGGATGAGCAGGTTTTTTTGGTTTTTGGTTTTGGATTATTTATTATTTATTATTATGTTTTTTTCTTTTTTTTCATGACACCCCTTTTATGACTATCATCAGGCAATATGTATTTGGATTATGGTTTTTTATGCTTTTATTTTATGCTTTTAGTTTTTTGAGTTGGGATGAAGAGTTGAGATTGGCTTGACTTGGTTGGATGGGTTGACTGGATGGATTGTGATTAAATTATTAAATTGGTGGTTTTTATTTTACTTTACTTTTTGGAATGGGATTTATTTATTATTTATTATTTATGCCGTGGCAGGGGGATGGGGATGGGAGGTTGTTTTGGTCACAGTTAGGGTTATAAGGGGCATATTCAGTAGATACCATTGTCCGGTCTTCCATCCCTCTGTTTGTTTGGCTGGCTCGTGCTGCTGGATAGAGAGGGAGAGGATGATGTCCAGCCAAACTGGACTATCTAAGTATCTTAGGTGAAGTAGTTGGTAAGCATGGATGGATTGGGCGATCAATATAGGGATTTGATAACCAGTAAGTAGCGTTTCACTTTCTATAGGGTAGACTTGGATGGGGTTCTGGCTCATGTCTCTGTAACTATCCATCCCACCTTTTCCATGGTGTTTCGGGGTGATTTATCCGTCCAATTTTGCAATGTATGTATGCCCGTGGTGGGAAAATAGGTAGGTAGATAGATAGATAGATATGAGAGTGGGTTCTTTGCTAGTATATTGTACAGTACAGCACACACATAGAGAAAGAAATGGATCTTTTTGATTTTCAAAAGTATACAATATGAAAAGGATGGTGATGGTGATGGGTCTAAGCAAAGGAAAATAGGCAGTTACGTAGACAGAGAAGAAAAAATAGGGGGGCACAAATACAGCACAACACAGCATGGCACCAGGCAATCCATCCTAGCTATCATCTATATATCATCCAACGCCCTCATGCTAATAGTGCAACTAGAAAGGCTGGGGTGGGGATTTCGATCAAGGAAGGGTATTCATTTGCTTTCTAATTCTATGAAGAGGTCGTCGTTTCGGCTGCTTTCTTCTCCGTCTCAGTCGCAGTCGCAGCGGCCGGGGGTTCAGGGAAAGCTTCCTTGGTGGCGTCCGTGGCTTCAGAGGCGATGTGGTCTTCTAGTTGGGCATCGACTTCTTGCTCGTCGAGCTCCGAACCGTAGATTTCCGGATGCAGGCGGAAGCAGTCTTGCATGCCCCTGGAGGTTTTTTGAAAATGGTGGTTAGCGTTTGTTCGGGGAATGGGAAATAGAATCCTGTCCTCTGGGAATTTATAAAAAACATACTTGAACTTCTCAACACACTCAATCCCCTTCGGCTCCTCTTTCGAATACACGAAACAGCTAAACGCCGTCCGGAACTCCTCTCCACAAGGCCCATGTGCCATTCCGCCCAGGCAGGGGCAGTCCCAATTGATCTCGCCGGTCTCCGGGTTGAACGCGCCCTCCTGGTCCGCTTCCTCCTCCAGCTCTTCTGCTGTCAACTGCAGCGGTTGCGCTTCCGCTGGCGCGATTTCTACATCTGCGGCGGCGGCGAGATCGGAGGATTCTGGAGCTGGCTTCTCCGCAGGGACGGGGGTGGGGGCGGCCTGTGATGGCGCGGGTTTCGAGACGGTCTTGGTCTTCTTAGCTGCCGTTACTGAGTCGAGGGTTGGGAGGGGGGTGTCGTCGTCTTCTTCATGGGGTGCGGTGGCTTGTTGGACGGCAACTGTAGTTTTTGTTAGCCGGGAATTAATTAAGAACGCGGAGCGAGTTGGTAAGGGTCGGGTCTGCTCTTACAGCCAGGCTGCTCCGCGAAAACACTGCTTGTATTATAATAGTAAACCGCGCCGGCCGCGAGACCCCATCTCAGCACAGCGCCTTTCCAACTCCGCGAGGGCGGAACGGTGCTGATAAATCGTCTGGCTTGGGCGAGTCGGATGTGTTGGGGGGCGGCGGAGGAGGCGGAGGAGGCGCGGAGAAGGGATCTGGAAGCTGGTCTAAACATTGTGGAGGAGAGAAACAAGGGCAATACATATATATCAACACTTGGGAGAATGGATTGGCGGGCACTGAACGGCGAGCGAGCGGACTGGCGGCAGAAGACAAATTATTCGGATGGTTGGACCGGGGAGCTTATGTAAGCGGTCATTATGTAATCATGCTCCAAGCAAGCGCAGTACATATCAGCTTGAAGTTATCAACACAGCAACGCAACCTTCTCATCTGCGGAACGAGCAAGATGCCAATAAGCTCCCTGCCTCTTGCAATAGCCCCAATGGTCCCAGCCGCGCTATGAGAGCAGAGTCTTGTCAGATTGGCACTTCTTTTACCTCGTCTGCACTGCCCTGTGGGCAGCATGTTTCCTCTGTTCGTACTTGGATGCATCTGAACAGATGTCCGCCCAATTACCTACATCCATGGATGTAGCCCTGGTAGCCGTGACCAGGGGCCACGTGATGCTTCAAGCCGCCTCCAGGGATCACCATGAGATGTGTTCCGCCCTCTTTCGGTTGAGACGCATCGGCATTTCCATACACCCAGTCCTCCTGCTCCCCTCCTGCGGCGAAGAACCGACGGTTATCGAAAGAGCACGACTTCCAATCTTTGAGTTTTGGGACGCCGTTGATCTTCAGAAGCAGCAAAACCTTGAAGCTACTCCTTCATTTCATCGACTGTGCAGTCGTTGTAGGTTAATGATATTGGGTCTCATACCCCCAGAGGCAGACGGCTAAATTATTCATCCTACAGCCGGAACTGCGTCCTGAAGCTGCAGACTTACACCAATCCACCACAATGTCCTTGACGACTGACAAGGTCAAAACTATCCGTCTCTGCGTTGCCGAACTGAGACGTTGCCTCAAAGACCGGTTCATATTGGTTGGCCATGTTGTTCCTGGGGAGCCAGCGAACCACCAATGATGTCGACGTCCTTGTTCCAGGCAGCGAAGACCTTGGCGCCTTATTTTCTTTGCTCGCTGCAGACGAATCCTTTTTCAATGAAAACGGCCATCTCCGATTTAAGCATTCCGGATTCTCACCTTCTCTCGACCTTCTAACAATCGCCGTCGAGAAGATTACTTTTGAACAGGCTAGCCAACATTGCCTTTCTGTTGAGGGAGTTAGTATTCTGAAACTCGACTACAGCCTTGCGATGAAGATTCAGTGCTTTTACCTACGGCAAGACGACGAAAACGGCCGCGAGAAAAGAACCAGCGACATCAATGACGTTCGGTTTCTCTGCCACAAGATGATTCAAAATTCCGAGTACATCAGTGACGACTGCGCAAACAAGTTCAGATTTGGACATTACCACCTTCTCGAGCTTCGTCAAGAACTCGGACAAGACGATACCGCGAAGTTTATCACAGTCGGCGGCAGAAAGTTCATCATCCCATGGGACCAGAACTCCGATGACCAGCGGGAATTCTTCTGCGTCTTCGCTGAACCAGGCGCCGATCCCTTGACTGCGGAGCTTGAGGAAGAATGAGGTCTGGAAAGGGTACGGGATTGCAATGATAATTACACATTAAGAGGTCACCGTTCGGAGTAGCAGATGAAAGGCCGAATTGTCGTTCAATGAGCAAGGTACACTTTAAATTACTCAAGTCACTATTTGATAAACTCTACAGATTGCACGGTCTTTGATTATAATTGATGATATTTGAGTACCTATGTACTGAAATATGTTTGCATAACGGGGCGCCGTAACCCGGAGATGTCATCGCAGGGTTGTGCTCTGCTGCTTCCATCTCGTCGTAGCTGTGGGAGCTATTAAACGTTGGAGTATCACCGCAAAAAACGTCCAGCAGGATCCAAGTAACGCAGGTAGGTAGTCTCTGTGACGGAAATCTTCGTGCGGAGACAAAAAGACATTGCTTGCATTACCCCATCCGGTAAGGGGGATAAGCTGTGAACGGGGGTGAAGGCCTAAGTTTGTAGGTTATTTTTCATGCGAGACGCAGCCGGAGCGAAAGGCACGAGGAGGAAGATTCGCCGAAGAATAAATTAGTACCACCCAATCACCCTTTTGGTGCTTGAAGTTGAGGGACGTTGGAGGAATCAAACGGAAATCTGAAGGAAGGTTTCCCACCCTTGGCCTCTTGGCCAGGCTTGCGGTACTTTGCTTTTATGGCTGCGATCTCTAGGTCTTTTCTGGGCACGAGGGTCCTTGCCATTTCAGGAGTTATAAGGCCGGCTCGGATCTGCTGTCTGAAATAACAGACCTTCTTCTTGACGCTGTAGAGAATGACTTTATCGAATAAGTCGATGAAGAACTGATCCTCGACTGGAAGGCGTGTAAGAACATCGTCGCGGAGGAGACTCAGCAAATAAGCATATTGGATTTTAAAGTATGAGGAAATTTGGTTGTTCAGCCCCTCTTTGCCATGGCGCTCAGCAACGGCATCAATCATTGCTACCAAAACGACAAGAAGTGTTAGCGAGGGCGTCAGACCTGTCTATACATATAGATCTCGACCTACCTCGAAGATAAACTAGCCTGGGGGGAAAACGGTACACCGTGTCCGGAACGAGGAATGTGGTTGTAGTCCAAGATTCAGGGCGCAAATCGAGATGCCAAAAACTTGCTGGTATTATGATGGTGCTTGTGGCCCAGTACCTATCGGGACCGTCGTGAGCGCCGACTTCGTGAGGTAGAAATCGATAGCCAGGCCACCCTGTCGGACTTTCTTTGGTTGCAGTAGTAAAGAACCGCTGGTGTGTCTGGGGCAACTCATCAAAACCATGCGAGGCCAGGGAATGCCTGGCCAACTCCAGTTGGTCGTCCGCAACAGCGAGGTAGATGTCGCTCAGGACCAAGGGCCCACCGAGAGCGATAATAACGAGATCCCCAACCACGCAGTACCTCACGCCAGCGGCTTCAAGAACTTGAATGGGCGGAGAAGTAGTTGAGTCTAGGAAAGGGAAATGCACCTTATAGTCAGCCATGTTTGCGATGTTTGGGATATCAAGGCTAATAAGCGGTTGGTTGTTCGTTGATTCAGAATGCTGCGGCGAGCGGCGTGGATGGAGAACGGACAAATAATCTTCCTTGACGAAATTTGCTTAGTCATCGGCGACTGAATATATGGCATTCGATTTTGAAGAGAAACTCTCTTACTGCAAACTCTCCATGCAGGACCACGAGGACGGCAGTGAGGATTGCGACGGGGAGGACGAGATTGACTAGGATGCAGTGTCCAACAGGTCCTACAACGGGTCAGATGCCGACTACAACTACGAACTTAAAGCGGACCGTAAAAAACGGGAGCTGCCGCTATATAAGATGAAAAAGGCTCAGCGAAGTTTCGATCGAGACAGGGAAACGGAGGTCCAAGAAATATGTGACTCTCTCAGAAATGCAAAGCAGCGTCAAACACCTCTTGGTTCCCTTTTATCCCAGGAGTTCCGCCTATATTCCGTAGACCATGTCGACTATTGCTACACCTCAGACTGGTATGATGGATCGAGATCTGTCGAGTTCTACCCTAACAATGTGAACGGCCTTAGGTGGCCGGGGAAGCACATATGTGGATCTATCGATTTTGATGAAGACACTGAGTATGATATTGGGCCATGCCTCCCCCCCGAGCATGCTGGGTTGGAGGAGTCTCGGTGGAAAAGCGACTGCCAGAAACACGAGTTCGTGTTTCAATTCCTCAGCAATGACCATTTGAAACTGAAAGTTCCTCGCGAAGCGCTCTTCACGAACAAGGAGGCGCCTGCAGACGCACCTGAGGTCTTCAAATTTGTGGGCATCCGTCGCGACCGGGAGAAGGAAAGGGAAGAATGGAACTTGAAGAGAAAACGCTCCCCATCGCCAAAGGACTCTTGGTTTGAGATGAATCATCCGATGGGATGGTGGAGTCAACGAGGAGGATTCTTTTGAAAACCGTATATGAGGTCAATCATCTCACACCTCTCATCGTACCGACTCGCCATCGTGGCCCTGCACCCTCGCCTCTTCGTCGTTATCTCCCCGCATGGAAGTCGTTACTACCTGCATGCAGCGCTGTAATCACGGCTATCTAGCGGCTATTTCAGGAATCCAATGGAGTTCATCTCTGGAACTCTAGAACCTCTGTCTTTGCGAACTTTTGTTGAATTTCCTAATTTCTTCACTCCTCCATCTTTGCTCTTTTACCCTTTCTCTCGTGCTTGGTCCCATGGTCCAAGGACTTTCTTTCAAAAATACAAACCAGAGTCCAAGATAATGAAAGAACCATACTCTTTGTTGGGTATCCCATATCTGACAAATAGAGAAGAATTTTGCAATCACCAAAAGTACTATGATCAACTCCAAATCATAACCGTCCGTGGTGAGTATGTTGAACCCCCAGCACAAAACACAGGGCCCATACATACATACCACTCCTTCCATAAAAAAACTTATCCCATCATCCCCCTTTTTCACAAAAGCATGGAGCGAGATTGGAGAGCTGGGTGTATTGTTTGGCCATTCATTCACAGGGAGTACAAGTTAAGGATGTAATCTTTCTCCCCTGGCCGCTAGAAAGGGAGGGACTTTGATGACTGAAGGTCTCCTCCCCCAAGAAGTCATCAACCGGGCTCTTTTCAATGGGTGAAATGGACAAAGCATCTGGTTTCACAGGTCAACTACCAACCGGCAAATTTGTTATATAATGCTCGCATTTATTTTTGACAGCTAAACCCAAGAACTATGAATGTCCCTGTCATGATGTCATTGTCATCAGTTCCTGGAGGCTTGTTCTAGAAGGAAACGCCCTGTTCGACCCCTCACCGACCCCTCACCACTTAGATGCAAAATGAGGGATTAGCCGGGTACTGTGCACTGTGTTTCATGGTGATCCTCCATTTTGTCCCCAGCAGGCACAAGCATTATCATTCTTGAAATACGAGAGTTTGGCTGCTTAATCCTCCTGTGGCGCAGGCATCCCCTGTTGTCTCTCAAGTCCCACAGCCAAATAGTCTGTGGGTAAATTATTATTCGCTCCATGCCGAATTCCT
>JANTQI010000008.1:428292-466014 GCA_032988985.1 Emmonsiellopsis sp. PD_5 | reverse complement strand
GGGACTGGGGCTGGGGCTGGGGCTGGCGATGGAAGAGATGAAAAGAGTGCCGAGGACGGGGATGAGTCTGGCACGATACAGAAGCCGGCGGGGGTCCCGGATACGCCGCAGGTTATTGATCCGCCTGATTAGGCGGGGGATGGAGTGGGATGATGTGGTGTGGTGTGATTTGATATACCCAAAGATTTATTCAGTTATTTGCGCCTCCGTTTTTGGGATATGATATGATACGATATATACGGCTATCCTAGGATGGGTAGTTCTTTTTTGGATAATTTAGTTGTGTGTTTCTTTTTCTTTTTCTTCCTCCGATTATTTATTGGCGTGTTATAACTAACTGCTATATTTATTCATGGATGTCCCTTCGCGAGTTATACTATATATTACTATCTGCTTATTTGATCTAGCTAGCGGCGTACATCCATATGACTCTAGGAGTAATTCTTTCCAGCAATATAGATAGATAGATATTTATTCCATCGCTAGCTAGCTAGCTGGATAAACTAACTACTCAATCCATCCAATACCCCTCTCCCTCTCCTTCCGCGCCTTGTCCCTCGATATCCTCTTTCCTTAATCTCACGCCCTCCTTGATTTATCTACATAGCCATAGGGTAAAACTTATTACCTTTGAGAAATTTTATTTTTCTTTTCACTTTCAGACTCGGGAAAAAGAGGCCGGGTTCCAATCCAGCTTCAAATTGAGGATGGCATGATGATTGATATATGCGATATATACACTGGTGAAGAAGAAGGAGGAGGAGAAGAAGAAGAAGAAGAGGAACGATAAATAGAATCATGTTTGAAGAACCAAAATGCTCAATCGATCCATCTTTCGATAGGAGGAGATAATAGCGACGGTGGATTTAAATCCATCCATCCATCGAGCACGGCCGTCTAAATTGTTTCTCTCAATGGCGCTTTTTCCCTCCTTGAGGAAACTTTCCCTGTTAGGTTTGTGTAGAGTGAGAAGGTAGTTTATAGTTCAACTACACAGCTAGTTTTCAAACCACTTCCTAACCCCCCGGCCCCCCTTTTTTTGGCTTTTGGCTCTTGGAGTAGTGGATATCTGTCCGTTACCGGGATCATGTCCGCTCATCGGTGAATTCGTCGCAGTGTGGGAAGAACTGGCCTGTAGTTTGGTGCCACGATGGTGGTGGTTAGCTGGGAGCGTTATTTTCTAGGTAGGTTGTTGGGGGGGGCTAAAAGGGGCAAGGAGCAAATATAGATTATCTTACTCCTCTCAACAGCTACATCAAATCACATTCAGAATCATTAGCAAAAATCCAAATCACCACATCACACAAACCAAGGAACCAAAAAAACAAAATAACCAAATACAAACAAAAAAAGACTCACAATCAACCAACCCCGGATCCATCACCCGATCAAACACATAGCAAAAATCAACCGTGAACAACATGATGTTCTCAGTCGTCTGCTCCGCACCGGCCAGATACGTCCCGCACTGCGGTGTCACTTTATCCCCGTACGCGTACGTGCCTAGCACGCCGCTGCTGTTGTCGTTGCGAGCGTAGCAGGGCGCTACGTCTTCGCCGACGGCGGTGTCGTAGAGGAAGCGGCGGTGGTGGGTGTGGGTGTTGGTATTGGCGGGGGGGAGGAGGAGTGGGGTGGTGCAGGTAGATTCTAGAGTAGGTTTCAGCTCTGAGGCGGACACGGGAGTGGGCTCCAATGTCGATTCAGGTGTAGGTTCTGGTGTCGGCTCAGGGGTGGGTTCTGGCATGGGCTCCAGAGTTGGTTCAGTGGTGGAATCAGGGGTTGGTTCAGGAGTTGGTTCCACTGTTGGTTCTGCCGTTGGCTCCGAGGTAGGTTCTGGCTCATCTCCCCCTTCGTCCTCCGGATCAGGATCGCGCATATCGGTTCTCATATTGGGGATTGGACCACAGTCTTCCAAGTCTGCAGCTCCTGTTTATTTTATTCTCGTCAGCAATTTGCTTTAGACAGCGACTGTGGTTAATATGGGTTATCTTCGGGGAAGATATGGGAAAAGTTATCTTACCCGGCACATCCTCCAAAATGTTTTGCAAGACATAGCAGTTTGATGTCGTCTTGTACCACGGTCTGTTTGAACTGTCAATAGGTGTATCAGCATCAAAATTCTTTTAAACATACCCGCGGGTATCTTCTGCCTGATGTACACAAGTTAATGTCAAATCGATGCCGTATTTGTACATCTTGATATGGTCCCCTTGTATAGAAGGAATGATATTGCATTCTGCATAGTAATGCGCCTTGCCCGTGGTCGTGGTATATTCTTCTGCAACCAAACCGCAGGATGGAAGGGTCTCGGTAACTGGCAATGGAGTTAGAAATCAAAAGACTGTCAAGCAAATAACGGGATCTACTAATTATACCATCTCCTTCGAACGCAACTAGATCCCACTCGGTTATGTAGCACCCAGTCGTAGTCCTCAACCATGTCCTAAAACACCGGTTAGATATCACTTATCATAAAGTAATTGCGGGAAATTCAAGCATACGTGCTGTTGTTAATGTTTGTTCCAATGGCAAAGCAGTCGACAGTGACATTGGTTCCAGAGGTGTATGCTTCCACATTTACACACAAGGAATATGGGCACTTCTTGCACTCGGTATTTACCCCGCTCTCCACGGCGGTATCAAATGGTGCTCCATCTTGCCGGCGAGAAACAGAGATATCGGCAGGATATGCAACAACAAATGAAATAAGAACCGGTGCCAGTGAAAGTATAGATTTCCACATACTGTCTTCTCAAGCCTTCACACCTCGTTAAAACCAGTGCAATGGCTGAGTTTGATGGAGGTGATATTCAAATGCACTTGGATATTCTCTTGCGCTCAGAAGCTGAGAATAGGTTTGACCCCGGATTGCGCACCAGGTGGGGAACTCAGAAACGGGTGCAGATTTAAACCAAAAAACTCCCTGTTAGGTCAACTGCCATGGAGTCTAGAGCCGGATACAGAGCCGGGGATCTCTCTTCGCATTTAATATATGAGGAGCCCGGACTGAGATCATGGCTGAATGGACCAAGTACTTAGCCATGGTCCCCCAACCTTGTTGGTCTGTAGGGATTCAGGGGTGGAGAGGAGGCAAGAAAGCAACACAGCGATACTATTTATAACCAGGAACAGGGCCTGATTCAAGCTTCGCTGCGAATATCTACCATCTTGTCTGGCCTTGGGTCTGTTTATCCGCTGAAGGATGGAGAAGTTCCCTGTCATCCCAGGAGTATCCCAGGCGCATTTCGGGCACCTTTCTGCCCATATCACCTGTGTAACTTATTCGGTCGCCGGGTGGGAGGATCCTGAGCATTATTTAATATAAGTCTTTGATTAAATTTATCCTTAAAACATGGGTCTCTCTGACATACCTCTTTTCCCCTCTTCATCTCAATCTATCCACGGAAATATCCAATATCCGCTATGTTCGGGATGTTTAATCATGGTCGATGACAGCCAGATCAGATCCCTGGTCACGTGCCCGTTGCTTGCCCTAGTTAATCGCTAGTTGGGCAGTTTTAACTCCATAACATTCATCATCTCGTATTAAAGACACCAACTGGCGAAAATGGACTCACTCTTTGTGGACGGATGCTCTTTGAGGTGCTACGTCCTCGCTAGTTACAACTCATCGACAATAATCCCCCACACCGCAGCATTTGCTTCGTTTTCCCTCTGGTATTTCCTTCTGTTCTTTGGCCTGACTGCTAGCAGTGAATCAATCGAACATCTGCATATCTATCCTACTACGTTATACATTAAGATCTCTGATATGCTCTGACTAAGGATTGCTTGATATCCCTCTACGTAGCAGTGCTCACAGTTTGTTTGTTGCATCTTCAACAACCATGGCACCCACAATCAGCCTGGACACGCTGCCTTTAATTGTCACCGACGGAATTTGCAGATATGTAGGTGTGCCCATCTAGCTGATATTTATTTGAGCTGTCGTTCTAACACTGTGCATGGCAGCTTTGGGAAAACTATCGAGAAAGCCTTTGTTCACTCTCGCTGGTTAATAAGAGGTGCTACGATATATCGTCCCCTTATATTTACCGGAGCATTCGCTTCAATATCTCGAGCCGCTCAAGACTCCGGCGTGAAATAGAAGAGTTTGATGAGAATAGTCTCCGCCAACGCTGCCTCAAATATACGAGATGTATCAAGCTTGTCGGTCGTATGCCTACAACATCTGAGGACCAGGGTCAATGGATTGATGTCTTGAAAGAGGACAGGTTCTACGATCTCGAGTACGACGACTTTATTACCACTAAACTAGATGCCATGCCCTGGGTTGTGATCAAAGAAGATCCAGTCGGCAACGTCTTGTCAGCTGCGTGGGAGCCTCTTATCTCATTGATACCCAGGTTTCGATATTTAACCGACTTCATTTATTCCTGCGCAAGTGAATATCCGCCTTCCCTGGCCCGAACTTTACACCAGCATCATCCATCTTGCCGCCTTGATATGCGCAAGGTGAAATTTTCGCCTCTTATTGACCCCACGAGAAATCCGGATGAAGTGGAGCTGGCTACCTCGCCTTGCTTACACGCTCTTGCTATTGCCATAAACGATGTGCCACTCCCTCGTGGTGACTTGAGTTCCGATGATGTCTTGCATATCATGTCTGGATTGGCGCCGAATCTTAAGAAGGTCCGAGTACACCAGCTCGCGGCGGGTGATGAAGCGTTTGGACCTGTTCGGAAAGTCTCCGTTCCCATAACTCATGGGCCCAAGCTTGGTGCAATCACGTCTCTTTCTCTATTTAATTTCACTTTCAATACGGAGCATATTGAATTGTTCGCTCTGCATACGGATTTGGGAAAACTACAGACCCTGGCGTTCCGCCCTACCTATTTCGCTTTGCTAAAGGCGGCACGGGAGCGTCTCTTTCCGTCCCTTCAGCGACTAGGCATCTCAGGAACGATTACGTTGGATCAGGATCCGGACCCCAGGATTGGATCTGGCGCTTCTGTTTTTCTTGAGAGTTTGAATCCTCTCTCCACACTCATGATCACGGATAATATTGTGGACGAACCTCTGTTCAATATTATACTAACCCGCCACGGGCCCAGCCTACGGGAACTAAGAATCAGCACGGAGAAATTGATCTTTTCGGCGGAACACATTATACAGATCCGGGATAGCTGTCCGCTACTGGAGAATCTAGACATCCAGATCAAACGCACACAGTCAGACGCCCGCGAAAGAAGGCTATATGAAACTCTTGGGACTTTACCCCGTTTGAAAAAACTTACTTTGAACACATTCGAGTCGCTTACCCTGGATGATCCCGAAATACCAGATCCCAAGGATGTCGAAGGCACCTTTTCCGATTTTGACAGGAAACCGTTCTTGAGACGCTCTGATGTATGCAATGCTCACGCCCGGGATATATTGATTAATAGGGCCGTGGATGAAAATCTAATGGGGTCGATGTGGAATATCATCCTAAACCGCCAGTCTTCTCGCTCTTTGGAATCCTTGAGGTTCATCAATACACCAATGACCGATTATGTATCTGCTCTCGAAGATCCATTGCGGGCAACAGCTTACTATTTACCTGACATGATACGATCCTATCATGTAACGGCCGCTTGCCATGGTGGAACTAGGTTCGAGATCCGCGAGCTGCGCAGAGTGGAATGGGAGAATATTAAACGCCGTTCTTCCCCCATTCTAAATAGGCCGGTGAAGGGGATTTTTAACCGAGTGTGGCCGCTGGAGGAAGGGGTTTCGGAGGACTGGCGTGAACGATGGTGCAGTCGACCGTTTGATGAGGAGTAGGAAGACGGTTTTCGGAGTTGTATTTCGTTCTCTCTTTGTTTCTTTTTTCAGATTTTGGGTAGTTAAGAAGTTGCTTTTTTAGATTGTCAAAATTTTTGTGTTATTTTTCTAGAAACTAGACATCAATGGTAGTGAGACAATCATATGAGTATTGCATAATAAAAACTTTCCGTATTATACAGCGGGGAACTTGCGGTCCACAGAGCTTACGGTAATAAAGCCCCGGAGTAAGTTATATAGGTGACCACCGGTAAGGCTCAGCCCGTTCATTCCCGGTTTCTTTCCCCTGTAAAGGGGGTCAACAAAGTTAAGGTATAGGAAAGACAAAATTTGACGTATCACGTAGATAAAGTCCAAAGTATGAAAACAAAGAGAGCAACAAGAGGAACATGGCAATTAGCCAAAAATGAAAAATCCAAAACAACAACAGAAAAAAGGACATTCGAAATAGAAGTGAACAACGCTCCGTTCAGCCACACTTCCCCAGGCTCCCACCACACCCTCCCCTTTTCTTCCCATTTTGCTCAAAAGTTCTCCTTGCCCCAGACAAAATTGAACCCAGGCTCCGAATACATATTACACTTAACATGCAAAGTGCTGCCGAGAGGCTTGGGTCCGCAGAAGAAGACGCCCGCCTCAGCAGGAGCATGGATCTTGCGAATCGATCGGAAGACCATGTCCCAGTTTGGCCGGCCAAAGTTTGTCGGGGCGCGTAGGCCTGTGATGCTATCTTGATCGGCGTTGACGTCGTTGATCATGATGTTTGTTGCGTCGTCGGATTTGATTTTGGCGGTTAAGTACTGTTTTTTATTATTAAGGTTAGCCATGTATGGGCATGAGCAATGGAATAGGCAAGGGGGGGGTTGAAAGGACACGCACAGTATGGATTTCAATATGATTTGCCATATCCTGCGCCTCGATTGCCAGCAGTAGAGATCGGAACCACTCAAACGAGCCAAAATCTCTACACACCCAGAAGAAATACACCTTCCGCAGCCTGGTTTTTTTCTGTGGATAGTTCATCCGGTACCAGATACTCTTCAGAATCGACGCGAAGGGCGTCACGCCAATACCCGCTCCAACCAGCACGGCTACTTCATACTTAAACACGTCCTCGGAGGCGCTGCCAAAGGGGCCGTCAATGTACACACGTGGTAGGATGCGGCGGATTTTGGGATCCACGTCGTCTTCCGCAGTTTGCTTGTTGACGCCGACAACAGCAGAGTTGTCCTTTCCCTTCTCTCCTCTTCGTTCGAATTCGCAACCGAGTGTTTTGGCGAGGGCTTTGGTGAAGTTTCCGACGCAGCGGATGTGGACGGAGATGTAATCTTCTTCGGGTGCGCTGGTCAGGGTGAAAGGGTGGTATTGCCAGACGGATACTTCGGGGCAGCAGAGGAAGATATACTATATTTTCATGGCAGTTGTTAGAGAATGGAGGGCAACGTGAAAGGGGGTAGGGTGAACCGAATAACCTGCGATACATACCTGACCGGCCCTAGTCTTAGTATTCTCCTTCTTAATCTGAATCTCGCAAACATTACTTGGATGCTGCACAACTTTCGAGATGAAAGTCTTATGCCGTCCACGGACCTCCCGCATGATACGCTCCAGCAGATATACCGCTCCCCCATACATCCAATACATCCAAAAGACACCTATCCCACTGCAGAATGGGGCGAAATCGGGCTTGATCATGCAAAAAGCTCCATGTACCGCCCAGAAAACAAAAAATATCACGAATAGATGGTGAGTATACCAGAATCGTTCGAAATTTGCACGACGGGGTTTTTCCATGGCGGTGACAACCATGGCCGTCAGGGCAATGAGCATGACATACCCTGACCACCCGGGGCCGCTAGCAAAGTTTGCCAGGATGAATCCCTTGAAGCCGAGGTTTTGTTTGGCGGCTAGTTGGGCAAAATTGTTCCAGTGCGCGATGGTATGGATCCAGGAGAAAAGGAAGATCGACCAGCCCACCACTGTGGCATAGTTAGCATTTGGGATAGCAGGGAGGAATCTCTTAGGGAACTAGACGAACGCTTGTGGAAGGTGATGTTTTTATCTGTAAGGTTATTAGCGATTATCAATTGAACGAAAAGAGGGTCCGCGTTTCGTACTCACCGAATTGGACAATGCCATTTAAGGGGGTTTGTCTAGCAAGGGAAATGAGAGTCCGGCAGACAGCTGAATGCTTCTGTTAGATTGAGATTTACGTATAGGACCGAGAAGTATGCGGACTTACGAAAGAGAATCAACGCAATATCAAAATGTAGAACAAGAGCAGCTGCGCGAGCAATGGCAAATGTAAGACCGAATGTTTCTCTAGCCCCCATGAGATTGTCCTAGAATGTATTTAGCTGCGTGGTAGATATTGCCGTATGGTTGGAGGAAACTACCTTTAGCTGATAGTTAAGAAATCCGAATGCGAATATCATAAAATGCGCGGCCATAAAAACAAGAACAAATCTATCATATTAAGGTTAGCAACAGCCATACACACGCGAACCTATATTCAGGGAGGCGGACGAATGAAGCCAGCCGCCAGATATAGACTTACAGTTTTCTCCATCCCTCGTTAACCATCCTATATCAAAATTGAAATCAGCAACCCCCATCTTCAGATATCAAGGGCGAAAGCCCACTCCGAGAGTAACTCATCGAGAACTAAGGACGCACCATCGATCAAACTTCTCTTTCCAATTCAAATCCCGTGGAGGGTCACCACTCATTTCGCCCGACATTAGCATCCTCGTCAAGGGCGGCCATCGAGCTCGTTCTGTCTGACCGCTCCAGGACGTTCCAGTCCCGGAGCTCCTTACGCTGCTCATGCTAGAGGTTTATAGACCTCAAAAACGCCCCTATCCGTAAAAACGGAGGAATTCCAGAAGGGTATCTGCGCCAGAGCTTCACGGCGCGTAAGAAACGTAGGCACCGATCCAGTGGCGATCGGCGGGGATAACTCGATAAGTGAACAAGACGTAACGATCGTATGGTCGTAAGTATTGAATCAAGGTCGTTAATCATATATTATAAAGCAGTTAAAATCGAGTCGCTGCTCTCAATAGCCAGCTTGAGTGAGAAACTCGCCGTGAGGGAAATTAAGCCAGCATACATGCAGGCGCAGAACAGAAAGGTGGAAGAAAAAAGGAGTGCCTTGGGTGAAACACTGGTGATTAAAAGGAACAAAATAAGAGGTAGAAAATACAGCCTTCGCAGCCCTTGACTCGAACAGTTTCAATACTATTCTTGCGCAATGGTCGTGCTGCCAGCAAACACGATTGAGCGAGTCTCCGGCTACCGACAGGGGATGAAAAGCAGGAATGTGGCGTGATCCGAAGAGAGTGAGCAAGGGCTGAGAGGCAAGAGTAGAAGAATAACTCTGGATAAAAAAGAAAGATTAAAAGGTGATAGAGGAGGAAGAAGAATCCGGGAGAATATGGATGATGCGCCGCACAACGTCCCACCAAGCGGTGCGAGGAAGAAGCAAAGGCGGAACTGTAACAGGGACAGTGTCAGATTGGCTCATCACTGGTTCGACTAAAGATTGGCGCCTTGACATTGTTGACAACTCTCTGGCTGCTGATCCTCACTGCTGTGGCACTCGGTAGTGACCCGAGATGGCCCCAAAAACGCCCTGAGCTAGGTAACTAGTATCTTGTCAGCGTTCTTCTATGGCATCTATCATGGTAACCAAATGAAACTCTCTTCATACAACGCGATGGGTCAAACACACGGCCGAATAAATTCCGAGAAGACAGAACTGAAACAACAGATAGATGCCAAAGCACATTTACTCTTGACTATGAATGCAGCCTATAATCCTCAGCATCGATGTTCCATGCCGGCAGCCTGGATGCATATGCACTCAAGCGCCCGGATGAACCACCATCCCCAGCCCTACACGGCATGTATGTAACTAAATTATTCCCAACCACCCTCTCCAGCGGAGAAATCAGCCTCGAAAAAAATAAAAATAAATAAATAAATCTAGAAAATTCCAACTTATGAAACCATGGCCATGATGCTTGCCCCCCCATGCGAACGAACACCCACCGAGATATCTCCAACGACCTTGTCCAAATACCTGATTTTCGCAATATTCTCTAACCGCCGCGAAGTTGCCAATCGCATCTCCCAACCATCCTATTTTTGTATTCTTTGCATGCTGGTTTCAGGTCTGCTTCAGGAGTCTGGCGCTGGCGACGCTGATTGGCTGCAGCCTTGTCTAACCCTAACTCATTTTTCTGCTTTGGGACTAGCCTGTTAGAGGACGGCGGGCAGCCAGGTCGCGGATTGGGCTCAGATTGATATTATTTTTTTGGTTAATTTGGCAGATTGGAAATGGAAATCATTAACAGAGACCTGCTACATGTTTTACGGAATTTTCTCGGGTTTTGCTTTCTTACTACTATCCCAGGTGCGGCAGGCAGGGGCCAGGTTTTGCTGAACCGGGTGCTGGATTCGGATGCTGCCCTTGCAGAATGTTTTGTCGATCGAGGGTGAATAGTTAATTTCTAGGCTGCTGCTACGAGAATGGATGAGGGAGCAGAGTTCGCATGTAGATTACACGGCTTATGGGCATGGGTGGATGATACCGCCTGAATACAAAACCAATCCAGATAGTAAAAACTGATGCAGGCTTACAGTCTGGGAAATATAAATGCAAACAATATTGATTTTCAAAATTATCTCTCACTACAAAATAAAGACTCAAAAAGGGGTGAGGATAAACAGATTTCCTTCCCAGAATTAACACTACCTCTCCATCGCTTTGTATTAACTAGAATCCTCAAGACAAGAAAGAGAAAAGAAACAAAAGATAAACTACCATGAACATTGAAAGTCATACCTCATAACCCCTCTGCTCGCCTCCCCTACTCCCCCTTAACCCCCCAAACCATATGCACCTTCGTATAAATATGGATATCCTTCCTCTCGAAATCCCTCCTAACCTTGGCCAATAACACCTGAACCTCCTCATGCGACCACCCCAACACCTTAATAAAAAGTCGCAAGGTAAAACCTTCCAGCCCCTGAGACACCATCATATGATTATACGCTCCCAGCAACTTCAAGTGTTTATCTTTTGGCCAGGGTCCAAAGGGCATAATGTACTCTTTGTGAACGATTTGTGTAAAGCCTGCTTCTCGCACCCATTTCTCGAGGTTTATACCTGGACACGGGTCGCGTCCGAGGAGACGGCCGGCGCGGGGTAGGTCAGCGCCCCATTGCGCGAGGGTGGTGTTGTCCATACTTCCATCGTCGCAGTGGTAGGTCAGGTCATAGTCCATAAATTCCGCGATGCCGTTGGGGGCGGTGTGTCTGGTTGGTTGGCGGGGGGTTAGCTTGATTTGAGGCTCTGAGACCCGAGAGAACAGGGTCGCAGGAGGGGTATGAGAGAAAGAGGAGAGAGGAACGCAACTTGTATATCTGGCTAACAAGACGTGGCCAGTCTTTGATTGAGTAGGCCATGTAGCGGCAGTGGATGTAATCGAAGGGTTTTGTGTGGGGGAATTCATCCTCGACGTCGTCGATTTCGAATCTTAAATTTGGGGGTACGAGGGTTGGTTGGATTGGTTGTAGGTCGATGCCTAGAACCTGTGCGAGTAGGATTATTGTTAGATATTGTGGGATTGGGATAAATCTGTTCAAGTATGTGCCTGGGTTGGCTTTGATGAGATCGATGCGATAACCGATGCACCGAAAATATGGGGGCGAATAATTTACCTCAGCAGATGGGTGGTCATCGGCTTCAATCCGTCAGCCAGGCGCATGTAAGCTAAATAAATATGCTTAGATATCCTCATACCAAATTCAATAGCCCATAAACCAGTACCCTATACCGGATTAGCTCTTACACCCTTTCATATAGCAGTAATTCACCATTACTCACACAGCCAACATCAAGGACTCGCTGAACATTTTGTGGGACGGGAGCTTCAAAAAGTTTCCCGTGCATCATTATTCGGAGAATCTGATGGTTCATATCCAATCGATCTTTTTCGACCTATCCTAGTCATTAACACGCGTGGGCTTCTCTGGCCGACGATGGATAGGCGGAGTACCTCGTCATTTGGCCGAACATAGTCTAGAATTGATAAGATATCAGCATGCGTGAGCCAATAATCATATTGTAAATCAACACTCACCGGATCCTTTGTAACTGCAATGTGCGTCTGGTGCGTTAGATATCTCTGAGTTCTTCAAAGTCAAGTAAAGCCTAGCTAATGGTATACTCACGCATGGTATCTATTAAATATGGGTTAGCAAAGAGCTTCTAATCAACAAGCAGTATGCGGCGTGGACACACCTTCGACCATACTCGTATGAATTCTCGAGCACACTGCTTACTAGAGAGGTCGAGTAACTCGATCTGCAAAGTAACCATTTAATCAGATCAATGGGCCGCCGTCCTCATACTTGATCAAGTAGCCAATGGTCCTGGGAGCTGCTCACATCTCTGTCCCAAAAGCTGAATCTGTGTCATTGGCATACTAGAACCGTAAATGTTAGTTCCCCAGGAGAACTCTTTTGGGTTGCATGTGTCCATCATAACAGAGAGCAGGCACTGACATCTTCATCTACGGAAATTTCTTGCTGCGCTCCCGGTGATGCTCTGGGCGATGGATCCTGTGGCTCCCCACTGCCAGTCACGGGTGCCGGTGACGCGGATTTTGATGCCATCTCTCTTTCAAATAAAGAAGACAAATGCGTTCTGAGGCTGAAGCTCTTTCGGGAATATGGGACCAAGAACGTTCTCCCAAGAAAACAAAACAGAGATCACATCCAAAAACGAGGGCTCAGGCGGGGCATGATCAACCGGGAGGAGATCGGTGCGGGAAGGGAGTATCCGTGCTATTGTAGGGATTGCTTCTTAATATCCCCCCCTGACACCGGAATATGCATTACATATTTTCCGCCGACCGTTGTAACGCAAGGTGCCTGTCCAAAGTCAGATCTTATGCGTACAAGGGTACAATTTGACCAATTAACTCACGGATATCCCTTGCTTAAATGTACTACCCCTGTACGAATATATGTTTGTGTCCATTTTCTTTGAAGTTCTCGTAACTATCAGACCGGGATAATTATGCTAATATTCGACGGAACCACCTAGGTAGTGACGTCTGCGGCAAAGAAGGGAGAGGGAGAGCAAGGGAACCAACAAGCGGGCGGGAAATGCTCTTCTCTCTGAAAAGATAATAATAATAAAGAACAAGAGACGTTCATTCTTTGGCGAGATATTGTGAGAATCACGTGAGATTCCATTCAGCCAAAATTCAACGGCTTCATTTCAACTTCATCAACAGCCTGATATCTTCAGCTTTTCACTATTCAGAAACTAAATGGAGATATCCTTTCCCATTCGGCCGCTGTTCGGACCAGCCTTCCCCCCCCCGTACACTGAATATGACGGTTAATCCCCGTGTGTGTGCAAACATGGTGTCTTAATGTGCCAAATCGTCCGATGACATTGGATCTCTCAGGCGTCATGGATATGGGATGTTTTGAATGATATGTTAAATCACGAGACTAGGCTCCTAATGGGTTATCGGAGAATCTTCAAGAGCGATGAAACCCCGCATACTTCCATGTATGTGGAGTCTCAATTGCTCTTATATCTGCCCCGCTGGATATCCTGGATATCACAACAACCACCAGAGCATCGCGATATCACATTCAACAGGGCGCCATTACCAGAGGCTTATTTCAGTTCTCCAATAATATCAGAGCCTTGCAAAGCTACTCATCCTAGTATCTAAAAAGACTTTATTACCATGGCAGACACCTTCAACGACACCCTCTCCCGCAACGCCCTTGTCAACGAGCAGAGTCCCCAAACAGAACCATCCCGCAAACCCATACCCGGGGCAGTTTGCTGGGCAGTGAACACATCTGGAGAACCCATCCTGCCGCCAGAATGCCAGGGTCATCGCTCCATACAACCGGACTCTCCGTCAATGACTACAGATACAGTTTTATACCTAGCATCGACGACCAAGCTTATTACCGCGGTTGCGGTACTGCAATGCGTTGACCAGGGGCTTGTTACGCTTGATGAGCCCATTGGGAAACTTCTGCCGGAGTTTGAAAATCCAGATGTCATTGTTGGTTGGAGGCCTGTGGATGGTGCTGGTGATGGCGTGAAGGAAGAGCCAATCCTTCGCAAAGCGAAGACACAATTGACGCTGAGGCAGATGATGAATCATACTGGGGGGATTAGTGCGGCTATATTTGACCCGTAAGGAAGAAAGAAAATGGAACTTTCTTTTTGTCTTTTTCATTTATTTCTGCTATTTCTCTGCCTTCTTCCTTCGTTCCTGTTCTACCCATGGGAACAAGGGGAATGTCAAGAAATTATAAAGCAAAATATCATATAAAAATGGCCTTAACAGCACTAACATACCCTCCAGAACCTACCAAAAATACAACACCTACAAAGGCTGGCCCCAGAGGCAACCTACATGCGTTGAACACATGAACTTCCCCCTTCGCTTCGACCCAGGGACGAAATGGATGTATGGCTTCGGACTTGACTGGGTAAGGAAGAAATACCACCCAAATACCTACCCAGTCCCATCCATATCATGTCTCCTTACAAACATCTCACCTCGAATCTAAATCACCAAACTAACAACAAACCCCCGCCATCCCCCCCCCCCAGGCGGCAATCCTCATCACCCGCCTCCACAACTGCACACTAGGCGAATACCTCACCAAACACATCTTCCACCCCCTCTCCATGACATCCACAACCTTCCACCCCCTCCGCAACCCCACCATCCGCTCCCGCCTCGCCACAATCCACGCCCGCTCCGAACAACCAACCTCCAGCACACCCTTCCACCCCAAGCCATTCGAAACATGGCTCAAAGACTCCGAATCCCTCCCTCTAGAATCCGGCGGCTACGGCCTCTACTCCACGCCCGCCGACTTCATCAAGTTCCTGCATGCGCTCATCGTCGCCCCGGACTGTTGTCCGCTGCTGAAGAGCCAGACGGTGCGGGAGATGTTTAGACCGCAGTTTGCTAGTGCGGGTTGGATGAGAGAGGAGGCTGTTGATGGGAAGGCGGTGACGATTGCGGGGAATATTTTGTTTCCCGAAAGGGCGGTTAATCATGGGTTGGGGTTTGTGGTTTTGGATGATGATGGGGAGGGGGAGGGGGGAAGGTACCCGACTGGATGTGAGAGGGGGACGGCGATGGGGGGTGGGTTGACGAAGTATGTTTTTTTTTTTTTTGCTTTTTATTATTTATCTATCTATATTTTTACTCTCCTTTTTTTTATTGTCAATATTCCGATATCCCCCCTTCACACATCAGCCGCTCACTGCTAATCGTGTCGTTGCAGCACATACTGGTGGATCGACAGAAAATCCGGCGTCGCGGGCTTGGTGTTCCTAAATATGCTACCGTATATGGATTCGGAGGCTGTGAGGCTGTGGAGGGATTTCCAGGGGAGGGTTTATGCGGCTTTGTGATGGTATCTACTAGAATACTATGTTGGTGTGTATTTGTTGACTGGGGTTTGCTTCGTGCTATGGAACTAACTGCTGATAGATACTAGATAATCGATGGTTGGGCTATGAACTGTAGGTAGTTACGCGGCTTCATGTAGGTATGTAATAAGTAACTAAGCAGGATTTTCTTATGTACGTTGGTTGAGGTGATAGCTATAGATGTGGTTTATCTAGTGAAAAGGGGTCGCGTACACAATGTTTACTACTACTGCAGTGAATATTTGGAAATTCTAATTCCCAGTATTTTTGTTTTATCATTATTAGTTATCAATAATAATAATAATAATGATAAAAGGTAATAATACCCCTTCATTCATTCGTTTCTCCCCCTATCATTCCGATCTAGTCCAAAAGTTCCATAGAACTATGTACATACATGTACATACATGCCAAAACAAGAACGCGACCTATTCTAGACAGCCCCCCGAAGAACAAAGGGGGACTAAAACCTACTCTTCCTCATCCATTTCTTCGTTTCCGTTTTCAAAGTAGCAGGCGGATAGGTAGGTTAGGTAGGTAGGTATAGCTCAAGTTTTATAGATCTGATGATATCTAGAATCCCCTTCCCCCCTCCAAAAACCACGCCCACGCCCACGCCCACCTCGCATCCTGCCCCTCCCCCTATCCAACCTCATCTAACCCACATACCCCACCTACCCCGTCCACCCCAAGCCCTCCAACTCCTTCCTAACCCCCTCCTCCGTCCGAATCTTCTTCATCTGCGTATCCTCCAATTTCTCCCCACCCGCCACCCGCATCTTCAACTCATCAATCGCGCGGATCTTCTTCAGCAATCCACGGATCTTCTTCTCCTGCGGCGTGCCGACAGCAGGCGTCTGCGGTGACGTCACCGTCACATCTGGTGCGGCAACGTTAGCGGCGGCCGGGGTGCCGTTGGGTGGTGGTGCGGCGCGGGTGTTTACGTTCGGTCGGGGCTGATTATTGCCGTTGCCGTTGGGGCGATTGTCCGAGCGCTGGCGACGGTGGGCGCTACGGCTCCGATCGCGGTTCTGGGGTTGGCGGCTGAAGCTGTTGGGGTCGAGGGTTTGGCTGCCATTGTTCCCTCGCGAACGGCTGCGCGAGTGGCCGCGTCGATCGCGGCGGTCGGCGCTGGGGCCGGTGGGGATATTGGCACCACCAGCGTCAGCTGGTGCTGCGGCATCGGCAGCAAGTCCGCCTGCTTTCTCAGCCATTTCACGTGCCTTTTTCGCTTCGCGCTTCTTCTTGTTCTTCGCTGCTGCTTTGGACAGCTTCTCGTCGGTTTCCGCGCCGGGAGGGAGTGTTACCCCGCCTCCGGGGGCGGCGCCTGGGGGCAGGTATTCGCCTGCAGGCTCTGCGCCGGGCACGACGCGGCGGCGTGGCTTGCCCAGGCCGTTGATGCTGCTACCGAAGGCGGAGGATTCGTCGCGGACGAATTTCTCGCCGCCTTCATCTTCTCTGCGGAAGGCTAGCGGAGTGACTTGGCCGCGGGCGCCAGGGGGGCGGTATGCGCCGGCTGGTTTTGAGGGTGCCTTCTTGGTGGCTAGATAGGTGAGGGCCGATGGATGTGGGGTGGGCATGGGGTGGAATGGGTTTTCCGGTGGGTGGGAGGTGGCGGACTGGGGCCGCCAGCACACGTTGTACAACTCGGTCATATCCTCGTTGTACATCAATCCACCTCCCACGTGCCAGATGCGAACTCCGTTATCCACTCGGAGTCGCGGGCTGGTGGTGGCTGTTAGGATGTACTTTCCATCAGGACTCCACTCGCACACGCTAGCATTCGATGCCTCAATAGTGGCCACCTTCTTATAATCCTTTTCCAGATCATAGATGTCCATCTGTCCCGCCAGGTTACCAAACCCAGCCACAATCACAAATTTTCCGCTGGGGGAGAAGATGATCGTGTTTCGCGGGCCCAGGGGGAACGAATGGGTGGCCACAGCGCGGGTATTGAAAATGGTAGTTTTGGCAGGCATATATCCGTAGACGACTCCAAATTCTTTCGAGTTTGGAGACCAGGTCACGTCATGAATAGGGCCCTCCTTATCTATAGGATACGTTAGTACCAAATCGAGCTTTATAAAGAGTTATAGAGTCGTACCAAGATCGATTCTTGAATCAAACCCTCCGCTGGCGCTCAGGAGATAGAGAGTGGTTTCGCCGTAGTAACTCTTGTTGGATTTGTCGACATCGGTTTGCGCAAGGACGATCAGGGTCGTTCCAGTGTTATTCCACTTCAATTGGACCTTGTCGCCTTTGAAGAAGTTCTTCTGGGAAACTGGTGCGTTGAACATTGGGACGTTGAAGACCCTAACAGAAGCTGGCAGACCCTGTAAATATTCTGTTAATAAACGGTTTGTCGAACAAACGGCGAAAGAATATGTGGCAAACTGACCTTCCGCTCTGGAATAAACACAGCAATCGAGTTATTTCTCCCTGGGGACAGGGCAAAATCCGACACTCCCTCTACCCGGAGCTTATTCCAGACCTTCCCTAGCTCTCCGCTTTCGTAAAACTGGACCTCGTTGGTGACGACTCTTGCGCAGTACTTCTCATCTGGCGTGTATTGTAAATTCCATCCCGTCTGGGCCTTCTGGACAAACCGCCCGACGATATGATGTTCCTGGCTATCCCCATTATCGCCTGGGGGACCCTCAATAACTCTCCAGACCTTCAAGTTCTTGACAGCGTCTCCATTTTCGTCCTTTGAGGGTCGTTGCCAGGTAATGATATATGTTCCAAGTGGTGAGAAGCCAAGTTCGTAGACGTTATCGGCAGGCAGGGTGGTAATAACGTGGCCAACGGAGGGGTCGACAATCACGACACTGTTCTGTGTGTTAGAACCCGATATTTGGAAATTTGGGTTTGGAAATGCCTACCATTCGGGAGCCGCCCAGGCAAAATACCGACCGCACGGCGAATAAGCATAGCAGCGCAGATTCCCCTCAGGTCTGCATAAGAGTCGTTAGTATTTGGCCATTTTGATACACATATTCTGTTGTAAATACCTCGTGAACCCGGGGAGTGACTCATAAACTGGAGCTGCATCGACGATGGCAATGCCCTTTTGCGTGCGATCTGGGTGATACTTGGTCAGTACGATATTCTGTCTACAAGCGATAGAGACAATACTCACACGCAAACTGAGATGGAGATGCCATAGCTACTCAAAGCCACAGAACAAAGCTGACAGTCGGAACGAGAAGATAAAGACTCCCCAAAAAAGGAGACAGCAAGTCGGAGCAAGCGGAACCACCAAAAAATATAACTGGGTCGTTTGCTGAAGCGCGGAATGCGACGTTCAAATAGCGGTTATTCAGCAGCTTGGTGGCGGGGCGTGCTTGGGTGCAGCTGTTTGCCCTTCCTTTATCGCGCTGATCTTTGTATCTGCCCGAGCGCAGTGGCTGAAACAGTCAACTTCTTGCTTTCGTTGCGCCGACAACAGAAAGGTGCCTCCTCCTAGCAAGCCTTTAAGCAGACGAACTGGATCTAGTTCCTCTGTGCTGTTTCTCCCGAGCTTGACAAGCAAATGCCAGCGATTGAAACAAAATTCGTGGTACGAGAGACGGATGGCGGGGAACAGGAACGGGCCTAACGGGAGTGTCTGTCTGAGATAGCGTTGACAGTGGCAACAGGCAGGGCGCGCGAGACGGAGCGAGATGTGCCAGGAGTCTCCGGAGAGCGAGAGAGGAGCGGACGGACGGCGGAGACGGGGTGGACGAGAAGTTCGAGGTTGGATGATTTTTCGCCGAGTTTTTCGATGTGGGCGGAAGAGCCGCACAGGGACAGGCTAGACTATATATGGCTAGCGTGTGGCGGTGCATGGTAGGGCGAGTGGCTGGTGACGATGACATCATGTGATGCGGCTGAAAGGGATCTTGGAAAGTTCGAACAACCTCGAAAGTTTCCAGACAATGGAGATGTATGTATATCCGGATATTCCCTGGTTTGATCTGATACTGATGCACGTCTTCTTCCTAGGAACTTTGAAAGACAAGACCATTAGACTCTTATGTCCTATGTATAGGTTTAATGAATGCAAGACTGGGCCCAATTCCCTGCGTGATATCAAAGGACACAGGAGGCCCGTTCATACCCCGGCATGGGATAATACATGCGGTTGAATGATGTCAAGCCTGAATACTCTCCCCGGACATCGGATTCCCGGAGGATGCAATTGTCCATTCTCATCATTGTCCATTCCAAGTTCACATTCTCCTGTGGCACCGACAGATGCTTTCTCCATCAGTGTAGTATCTACACCCCAGACAGCACTGATAGCGAAGTGAAAGTCGAACAAAGCTAAGGCAAAACGAAGGTGAGGTCAGGTTTAAATAGGACTTGGAGCGTGTCACTGTGAAAGCTTGGCCAGTATTTCTTTCGTCGACAGTCATCATTGCTGATCTCAAATAAAGCGAGCTATCTCCAGGGATCCAAAGGTAGCCAGTGCAAATAACTGCCGCTCACCTTGCCTTCCAACACGCCTCGTGGCGGTTGATTTAAAACTAACCCACCAATCTCATACCCCTTAGCCTGCACCCTTCCTCATAAACATCTTTCTCTACATAGCTCACCAACTATCGTCTCTAACCTTCAACAGTCTACAACATCAGGCAAACTACAAACTTGGACAGTCTCACGCCACTATAGCAAGATGGCAGACACCACTTCTTACGGTGAGGTTGATCTCATGGTCCTCCCTCCTTCCGAACCGTACATGGACCATTCCCACAATCTCTGGAAGTACGTTTACTGCCCACCCTTCACGGAAAGTGTATAATTGCTAAATACTCCCATCAGATTTATATCCACCCCTCTCATCGAAGTCCGTGTCGGAACAGACTTGGTGCGATCCTTCAATGTCCACGAGGGATTACTCAAATCCCAGTCTCTCTTCTTCCGCGGCATGTTGCGCAACAACTTTGCCGAAAAGACGAATGGTGTCATCGATCTTCCAGCAGACGACGTTCGGACTTTTGCCATGTTCCTTCAATGGCTCTACACTGGAAAGTCTCATGACGGAGTGATCTCTGCTAGTCCGATTGAAGTTTCTCCGCCGGATATGGAAGAGCCTTGTAAGTGTGAACCTGGGAAGGGAGATATGACTGTGCACGGATACAATAACAAACCGTTTCCAATTGATTGTTCTAACCATCGACAACAAACAGTAACCGACCTACACCGTCAAACTCAATCCTCAGGCGCCTTGCCCAACGGTGGCTCCAACCCGCGCCTCCTCTTCTCGTCTTACATTTTCGCAGACAAAATCCAATCCCCATGGTTCAAGAACCACATCCACAACCGGCTTCTCACTGTTGCGCAGGACAGTCATAGTCCAAAGCTCTCTGTCGACGACATCCGCTATGTGTACAATAATACACCTGCAACGGGCGACATTCTCCTGCGTTGCTGCCTTGTCATGTCCTGCGGTCGGCATATGGAGTCGCTCATGGACGACCCTAAATTTATGGAGCTATGTTTCGAAGTCAAGCAGTTTGGAATGCACGTGCTTCAGCGCTGTAGAACCCGTATGGGCTCGGCTAGCGCGGCCGCTTCGTCGAAGCCGAAGGCGCGGAAGCGTGCATGAAGTTTGGAAGATGGGTAGGGCCGTCAAGTTATTATTGGGTGTTCGTTGATGATTTTTATGGGCGTGGTTTATCTTTGAGTTGTGGGTGGATATGCCCTGGCGCATTGAACAGAAGTTGTGATTCTTTATCCGGTTTCCTTCGCATTGCTTGTTTGTCCTTTGATTTATGCGTGCTTCTTTATTCCAGGGGATGGGCCTTGGAATAAGGAGGTGACGGCAGAGGGGAAGCAATTTTTACTGGTTTATGAAAGCAGTGAGTTAGTGCTGGTGCGGGTGCTTGCCACTTTACCTCTTTATCTCTCGATGAATTCAAATACATGTTTTGCCTTAATTTGCGTTATCGAATCCATAATCCGGATGTAGTTGTTGCTATCGCATCCAAGACAACCCCACAGTAGAACCCATTCAGAAGAGCAATAACCACTTCAGCAAAGAGCAGTCAATCGTTGATTAGTTGCCCAGCATAGTCATACCACAATCTCCATAAAATACATAGAAACCAGATCCCATCAATCCCCGCGTCGAGAGTTGTTGTTTTGTTCCCCTATTCCTCCTCACGTGGAAAAGAGCGATGACGTCGTCGGCTCAGCCTCCCCATATTCATTCTGATTCCAACTTCAACCTCACTCCATCCAACCTCACCCCGTCCAACCTCCGTCTCAACGGCATCCTCCGCCTCCAACCCGCCATTGCCCGCTGTCCGTCGCAGTCAATCCTGTCTGCATAAATACCCTCGATATCCCCCCCACTTCCAAGCACAACATCTCTCGTACCACCACAGCCGGCCACCTGCCGTCGCATAAGGTCACACCCGTCGCCGTCTCTCTGCGCATGCGCATTCTCCAAGCTCGATTGCCTCCCGTCCATCTACGCGTCTCCTGCTTCTCGTTTCTTGATCGCATAAGGCGCGCACGTTCCTAAGATATCCACAAGCATCGGGACCCTGTGACGCTTTTGAAACAGCCAGACAACTTGGCCACTCCGCACGCCCTAGACCCCCCCAAGTTCCAACCCTAGCCGTGTTATTTTATTGCTTTCTCTCTGCCGTGTTGCGCCTGCTGGCTATCACTTCGGAAACGCGGGTTACGCAAGCTTATTCCTGCCACGCTATTTCGCTCGGGGGCCTGTACTTTTTTTTTTTTTTCGTTCCGACTTCTCCTCGAATATTGCCAGGCGCATCCAACAACAAACAGTTCACTGAAGAATAAAGAAGGGAAAGGGGAAAAGAACAAGGTTGCGAAAAAGACGCGATTTGTTTCTACAAGTGCTACGACGGAAACACGCGCAGGGTGGGGAGTTTCTGGCATCTTCGACTTCGTTGAAGTCAAACAGTGCTTTTGCGCGACATTGACCAATTCTCTTATAACTCTCCGCAAACAAATCCCTTACCACCCGATTCCAAGATAACTATCCTATCAAAATGACGACTCCAACATTGATTGACCTTCCCCCTCCCCCCTCTGACCCCGTCACGCCGTCAGATATGGGCCCGTAAGTAACCATCACCACCCCGCCATGCGTTCTCCCTATCTCAATGAAAAGATATCTCCAGCTAATCCCGCTCATGAAATCCAGTGGAACCCCCAACTCCGGCACAACCTCCCTCTCCGCCCTCTCCACAACAGCCATAAAAGACGGCCACCAAGGCCACCGCCATCGCACCCGACACACACACCGCTCCTCCTCCGCCTCAGACTCCTCAACAACAACCCTTGACGCGGAACGCGCAGACCGCATCTCCCGCCTCGCCGGCCTCGAACGTGTCGCCACCACCCACTCAAACCCCTCTGGAACCCTCGCCCCTACAAACCCCCAACAACAAGGCATGTCCCCCTTCGCCCTCCAACCCCCCGGCTTCTTCGACCATCTACACCCGCAATTCAAAGAGCGCAGTACCGTTGGCAGCGCAAGCGCGACGGGGAGTATTGGTGGTCGAACCACCTGGGCGAGCGGGAGCGATTTCGACCGTATGACAGATGACCACGAGCATGACCACGACCACGACCAAGAGCACGACGATGGAGTCTCCAGCGTAGGCGGCCTAAGTGATGAGGGAAACTCCAGCCTCGTCGGCTTTGGCGAGGGCGCTGGTAGTACCATTTCCGGCCCTGTGTCGACGGCTGCGGCGCGCATGTCTGTCTCGTCAACCGGCGCTACTCGTGGTGTTGGGAGTAGTCCTGCTACCACTGCTACTACTACTACCACTACTGCGAACCGCCCACAGGGTGTTGGTCATACGTCGTCCTCGTCCTATCTTCAGCCAAATCCGGCACTAGAGGGGGTAGGAGCGGGAGCGTTTGCTGCGGCCGCGTCCCCGTCACCGGCGGGCTCGAGTACGCCTGAGCCCCCGCTGACTGGGAGCGGGGATGTTGATGCGCGCATGGTTGATGGGATGACGTATGATGCGGACGTGGTGGATACGGCGGCTAGACGGCCGGAGCTGGTTGGGGGTGGGCTGGAGGGGAAGTTGGCAGAGGAGGAGCGTTAGGATGGTCATGAGCGGGATGGGGTGTGATGAGATATGATATGATACCAAGTTACTCGATTGGCGAGCGGTTGGGGGGGTGTGTGTGTTGACAAGATAGATGTATGATGATGAAGTGAAATGCCCCCTTTTTGATGACTATTGATTGATTGATTGAAGCCAGATTGTATATTTTGATGCAGCGGTATTTTTATGTATCGTGGTATTGAGACAAAACTTTTTCATGATTTTATGTGTTTGTTGGGAGGGAATGGGACTGGTAGGATAGGATGGGATGGGATGGGATGGGATAGGGAGGGTGGAGTTTTCATATCACTTCATTTCATTTCATTTCCTTTTTCTATTTTATTTCATTTTTATAATGTTATTGGGGGGGAGGGGACTGTCAGTATTATTAGCTTCACTTCTATTGAAGTAACTACTGAACAGATCATATAGTGATTTAAATTCTTGCTCAGGTAGTTGAAGTATTTCAGAATTAACTATCACTGTCTCCTCCCATCACCACGGAATACTCAGATACTCTAACTTAAAGTCTACATATCCGGGTTCAAAGGGGGCCCAATCCACCCTCCGGTTCTTTTACCGTACATATGAGGTTTAATTTGTGATCAGTCCTTGGTTCCGTATCCAAAGTATGATATCCCCCCCCTTTCCGAGCCATCCATGGACCAGGAGTGAATGAAGATGATTCATTTAGCCTCTGAATCATCCATCATACATTAACTTAATGCCTGAAATCCAACTTTAAAAGCCTGCTTGATGTCTCTTCCTCTTCGCTGTTGGCAGTAGGGTTGTTTGTCTGACCAACCTATTCCCCCAGCTGCAAAACCCCCCACACATACACCCATCTATCCCCTCGCCATCAGCATACCATACCGAGAAGATGGCTCAAGAGTGTCCCCCTCCCACCCCTTCCCAAAGCCAGGAATGGCAGGCCAACAACATGGCATTCAGAACCTCCTGTCCACCAGACATCCCACCTAAAAGCCGTATCGTTGCCGTCTGTGGCATTACAGACTACAACGACATGGCTTCTCCCAGCAAAGATGGACGGTTCTTTAGTGATTTCTACCTCTTTTACCATCTCCTCTCTCCACCGAGTAAGCACCCCAATCAATATCTTCTATCCTTTGGAACTAGGAAAGCAAAACTGAAAATCGATGCACAGATATCAAAACCGAAGCCCAGTCCTGGCTAACAACCGAATCACCAGCTGATCTGGTCAAAAAGTACGGAGAATATGCCCACGGGGACCCTCGCGGCGAGCGCAAGGTTGTTTTGGAGAAGGACACAGTCGAGCAGATTCGGCAGTCGGGAAGAAATCTGCGGGTAGTAGACTCACGCGCCGCGCTCCTCGAGCGGTTTTTGTCAACCTTGAGAGAACAAGCTTCTTTGGCAGCTGAGAGAAACGAACAGTTGATTGTTTTCGTTTTCGGTCATGGAGACCAGGATACACATGGCGTCTATCTCGGCGGCGAAGGGGATAGTATCAATAATCTCCCTCGACTGAGAATGAGTGATTTTAGACGAGCTGTGGGTTTGAAGGTTAACGTGACTTTATTTACCACGGCATGTTATTCTGGTGGATGGCTTGTGCAGCCAAATTCCAATAAGGAGACATTTGTCAATATGACGGGGATCACTGGTTCAGGTATTGAGCAAGAGACCAGATCTTGGTCCTACAGCCGGAGCGTCGGACGGGCATGCGGGAGCAGTATAGCATCCGCCGTTATGCAATCCATTATTAGCATTGACGAAGAAAAGGAAATAGACCGGGCGGAAGTGCGCAATCACCCAACATACATGTCTCTCGCAGACGAAATCTTCCAGACAATTTCGAAAATACATCCGCTGGCCGGAGAGCAACAGGTCCACTTTTCCGCACAGAACGATGAGTGGGAAGCCCATTTTGGGAAACGGACAGGGTTTAGCTTAAATCGATTTAAGGACGGTTGGGACTCGCTTCGATCGATTCCGCCGAGCGGTAGTACTCAAGAGGTTGGCGCAGTTGGTGATGCGGCCGTTGGGCATAGGACAGGTTCCATACAGCGCGAACTTCGATACCGTGCCACCGAGTACCTCTCCTCCACACCTGGCCGTCGCAATCTTGGAGGGAATACAGTCCTCCATTCAAGACTGATCAGGTTCTTAAGTGGGGAGCTCCAGCCAGATTGCCAGCAGTCATTGGACCTGCTGAACCAGGTGCTATATCGACTACTTCGATTGCAGGAGGCCGAGGAATATGTTCAGATAATGGGCATTGATATGCCAAGCAGCAAGGAGTTTGATGTGGAGCTTTGGAAGGGGAGTCCAGAGCAGAGAGGCATGAAAGACAAGGCTATGGGATATCTCCGGCGAACCAGGCTCCTTGACCCTCCCGGCCCGCGGGGAGGGTTTTATTATTCAAAACCCTTCAATTACACTGCCATAGCTCTTGCTGAGTCCTGCAAAAGTTTGCAAGCCGTAAAGGATAAGGTATCATTGGCCTTAAAAGGTATGTGGTTTCGTGACGACGATTTTTGAAGCTTCAGTTGCTCACAAATAAAACAGTGAAACAGGGGAATATTGAGAGTCTTTTGGCTCAGACTCCTGTACAAAAGATTATCCATGGTGAGGCGGTGAGAAAGGAAATCGAGGCTTTCTTTGCAGCTATGAAGCAAGAGGAGTATAAAGTCCACTTTAAAGCGGTCATCAAGGAGACGACATTCCTCTGGCCACCAGCGAGCCCTGACACGCCAGACGGATCATGATTGCTCCTCCGGGTTACCGTCAACGGCCACGGCGGACTAGCATAATTGAGCTTGTTGGAATCACAATGAATTTTATTGCACAGGATCAACTGAGCGGTGGAGCTAGGAAGGGAGGGGGAGTTAAAGTTGGGGATGTTGTCGTGTTCAGGCCCCTTTTTTCGGCGGAAGGCCATTCATTCTTCTCCGCCAACTTCTCCACGTTTGCAGCCCCAGTTGAAATTTGAACGGCGTGTCTAACTATGTCATTGTTCTTGAACAATGCCTTTTCGATTCTTCATCCACTAATCTGAAGATGGTATATTTAGCATCAATAGTACTACTAGTAGAGAACAATAGACATCAAAATGTACATATGTCCAGCAATACACACACCTCACCTTTCCAAATTCTTGAAAATCGAAACCACCCCCCACCCTGAGCGAGTAACCAGACACTCTCATCTATCCAAGGGCAATAAATAGCAGTATCCCCGGAAAAAAGTCTGTGATTTCCCAAGCTGATCGCAGCGTGTATGAATTTATCCTTTGATATAATACTATGACGTCAACCACGAGCCACCCTCCATGCCCTACACGGGTGAGGCAGATCGCGCTGGTAGCACAAGATCTCGAGAGGGCGGAATATCTTCTGGTAATATGATGCAAAATGACGGATCTTAAGGATTGATTTTTTTGCTTTCTTACCTTGGTTTGAATTTTTCCTCCCTGAGCTGACCAGTTTGCCTGTCCTATTGCGAACATCTAGACAAAAGTGATTGGATCGGAGGTCATTTTCGTCGATGCTGGTGTTGAATTATTTGGATTGGAGAATATTCTTGGTAATGCCGTCGTTTCTGTCCACAGGCTCCCTCTGCAACTACTTCGCTAATCTCCAATAGTGGCCATCGGGGGGGATATTCTCGAAGTAAGCAGGGTCTAATCCTGCACTTCTCCTCCAAATCCCTCCAGCAGTTATATACTTGCTAAGAATCCCCTTTCAGGTCGTTTCCCCCATCAAACCCAACACATCAGCCGGCCGGCTCCTTTCCAAACGCGGCGATGGCGGGTACATGATCATAATGCAGAATGGCGACGCGAAGAAGCAGCGTGCCCACATCGAATCCAAAGGGCTGGGGAAAGTGATATACACGCATGAAGATGAGAATAGCGTCTGCATCCAGTATCATCCCAAGGGAATCAAAGGTGAGGACATTCCCTCCCTTAATTTGATTTTCTTACCTGACAATTGTTGATCTATATCCAGGCGGCATGATGCCCGAACTCGACTCGCACCACCCCACGCCAGAATTCCCGGAGCCAGTGACATCCCGCTTCTCCCCCTGGCACGGGTGCGGCAGCCCTTATTATGCCTTTTACTCAGCCTGCATGAAGCGTACCGCGGAGCTGCAGTTGGCTGGTGTAACCTGCCGTTTGGCGCCGGGGGATACGGACACGGACGCCGCGGTGCAGCAGTGGGCGCACATGTTTGGGATCCCGAGGGGCGATGATGGGTGTCTGGAGTTTACGAATGTAAGGATGAAGTTTGTGCCTGGTAGGGAGGGGATGAGTGAGGGGTTGGCGGCTATCACGATTGCTGTGAAGGGGGAGGAAAGGTTGAGGGGGATATTTGATAGAGCGGCGGAGATGGGGCTTCCGAGGGGGGATGGGTGGGTTGATATGGTTGGGGTGAGGTGGTGGTTTGTGCTTGGGGATGGGAAGGGGGATGCTGAGAGTAAGTTGTAGGGGATAGGGGGTTCTGAATGCACTGTATGTAGAGGGGTGTTCCTCGTTATGAATGAGCAACCGTCGTGGTGGTAGGGTCCTGAATATATTATACCAGCATTTCTTCTGCAGAATGATTGTCTCAAGTAAATATGTGATTATTTGTTGTAGTATATGAGAGAATTCCTTGAAGTTGTTGATATCGTTTGTATATATCGGGATGCATGTCCGACTTTGCGATCTCGGGCCGAAGGAGCAATCACCGGCGATTTTGCCCAGCAAATAAATCGCCGAGCAAATTACAGTAGAATACACAAATACACGTAACATTCAAGCATTTTAGTCTGTATCGGCGTATTACGAATACCCGAAGCTCACCATCGGCGCTTTGTGGACCGAGGTCGCTACTCAACTCCAACTTTTGCCTCAATTCTTCCCCCAGACAATCCACAACATTGCGAATTGCGGTCGGTTGGCGAGAGTATAAAGTGCACGTAGCTTGCTCTTGTGTGTTCTTCTAACTATTCTTCTCCTCAATTGACCCCTGTTTTCCCCCCTTCCCGAATACCCAACTTTCCAAGGTATTAACAGCTTCCCCGCATTCTCCCCCCAGCTTGTTCTTGAGCAGCTATACTGACGACCGGAATAATCACAGACGTGTTGATTGAGTTTCTAAGGACTTACTGGTTCTTCTCGGTATGTATGCGAATGCAATGGCTGCCGTAGCAGCAGGTTCCCCGACATTCATGCTAACGGCATTGTCACCAGAAACCCCAAAATCCCCCCTTCCCCTCCCATTTACTTCCTCGCAAAATGAACCCATCCACTCTCAGACACGCTGCCCGGGGCATTCGGGTGGCAAACCGTGCTGTTTCGAGCAATGTAACCCGCCGATATGCCCATGCTGGCGTGACACTCGATTTCCAAGACCCTCTCTTGGCCTCGAATCTGTTTACGGAGGATGAGTTGGCGATTCAAGACACAGCCAGACAGTACTGCCAAGAGCGATTGGCCCCCAGAATACTAGGTACGAATCTGACTGCACAGGGTAGCGGGACGGCAAGAAACAATAGATGCTAACAACTCCCCATCGAATAGACGCATACCGAAATGAAGATTACGATAAGCAAATCATAAAAGAGATGGGCGAGCTCGGTCTCCTCGGAGCCACGATTCAAGGCTACGGCTGTGCCGGCGTCAGCACCGTTGCAAACGGCCTCATCACCAAGGAAGTCGAGCGGGTAGACTCCGGCTACCGATCCGGCATGTCCGTGCAGAGCTCATTGATCATGACCGGCATCAACGAATTCGGCACCGCAGAGCAGAAGGAGAGATGGCTCCCCGACCTCGCCAAAGGAACGAAACTCGGCTGCTTCGGATTGACTGAGCCCAACCACGGCTCTGACCCCGGCTCGATGGAGACTGTCGCCAGACCCCACCCAACCAAGAAGGGCTACTATTCGCTCTCCGGCGCGAAGACGTGGATCACCAACTCGCCCATCTCCGACCTCTTCCTCGTCTGGGCTAAAATCGAAGGCACGGGAAAGATCAAGGGATTCGTCATTGATCGTGCTCAGTGCCCTGCAGGAACTTTCGAGACCCCCGCCATCAAGAACAAGACTGCGCTCCGCGCTTCGATCACGGGTATGATCCAAATGGACAACTGCCCAGTTCCCGCGGAGAATATGTTCCCCGACGTCGAGGGCCTCACCGGACCATTCACCTGTCTGAATAGCGCCCGGTTGGGAATTGCGTTTGGAACCATGGGCGCGCTGGAAGACTGCATTGACCGCGCTCGCACTTATGCTCTGGAGCGGAAGCAGTTCAAGGGAAACCCTCTGGCAAAGTACCAGCTCGTGCAGAAGAAGCTTGCAGATGCTGCCACGGATGCTGCTTATGGTACTCTCGCCGCGATCCAGGTTGCCAGGCTGAAGGATGAGGGCAAGGCGTTGCCGGAGATGATTTCTATCATTAAGCGGCAGAATTGCGATAGAGCTTTGGCTGGAGCTAGAACGTATGTTATACCTCTTCTTTTATGGGGCACGGCATTGCTTGTTGGATGACCATTGTGCTGATTGTAAGTTTCCAACAGACTACAAGAGATCTTTGGCGGCAATGCTGCTAGCGACGAGTACCATATTGGCCGCCATGTTGCGAACTTGTTCGTCACTCAGACGTATGAGGGACAGAGCGATATTCACAGTAAGCATTACAATCCTCCCATCCATCTCCCGCTCTACATATCCCTCGACTTAACCGAAGGTTTAGTCTGCTGTGAAAATAAAACTGACTGGCATCTTTCTTTTTAGGTTTGATTATCGGACGAGCGCTCACTGGTGTTCAGGCATTTGTTTAATATGATAATGGTTTAGAATCACACGCAAAATATCTTGTTATTTAGCCATTTACTATTTTCTTGTATATATATCATTTTGTTCTAGATATCTCAATGGCATCGGACATAGATTGCAGTTTTTGGAAAGAATGGCCTTGTCCTTCTATATTAACTTCATACTTATCTTTCTCATTCATGAATCATATGTCTTTGTATGTTCTCTTAAACTATTGTTTCCTATGTGAGTCCCCTTTTCACTTTTTCCTCAAGCATCGTTTGAATCGGTGATTTTGGAGCAGGAGAAATGAATTAAATAAAGTAATGTACGCTAAACCTATAACAAACTAGCCTCGGATAAAGTTTAAGCTTATTTCAACGCCAAGGAATTCTACGCACACATCCCATCAGACAAAACACACACACCCCCCATCCCAAACTTCTACATAGTATTAAACCACCTGCTTCTTCTCACCATACTTCCTCTTCCACTCATCATTAACAGTCCGATAATCCTCCGGCCCATACGGATCCCACATCTCCGCCACCGCGCCAGGCTTCCGGTGCGGCACCAGTCCCAGATCGCGCTGCAGCAGGTCCAGATACGGCACAGCATCAAAGATAAACGATGGCGCCTTGCTGCCCCAATCCGTGGGATACCGCCATTTGCCAAAGCGATTATACAGAACGGTTTCATAACGCAGTTTGTCCATGGCTGCCTTGTCACCGACGGCCTTGGCCGGGTCGATCTCAAGCAGGCCGGAGAAGTATGCGCTGATCCAGAGCCCCTGGAAATGGGCCGTGATGACGTTGCTGAAGTTGCTGACCATGCCGGCGAAGGCGACGTCGCGGGGCCGGAGGAAGCGTTCGGATGCTGGTACGATGAAGTGGTGTAGCATGTATGGGGTTAGAGGGGTGTAGGGGGTGTCTTTGTCGTTGGATTGGATGCCCTTTTGCTTGGTTATTGGGATGTAGTTCTTGTTCCAGACTGGTTGGTCCTTGAGGCGGGGGAAGCGGTCGAAGATTTCCTTGTCGGCTCGTTCGATGAGGTCTTGCTGGTTGGCGAGATCCTCTGGAGGCGCGTTCTGATCGAGAGCGTGCGGGAGGCCGAGTTCCTTCTCGATGCCCTCGGGGAGAAATTTCATGGGGGGGACATGTTTCCAGCCGGTATTTGCTAGGAAAGCATCCGACTCCAGTTCGGTGCCGTCGGCGAGATGGACCTTGCCTGGGCTCAGGTGGTCGAGCTCGCCAATGTGAATCTTGATCATGCCGCTGTCCCTGACGAGGTCGAAGAAATCGGTTTCGTAGTTGAAAATACTGAAGCTGGTGGCGGTGAACATGGCTGAGGTCCACGGCTTCAATTTCGCAGTCTCCGGATGTTTGTCATACCCGTTGTCTGTGATGACATCTCCGCCGAGGATTTTCCAGAAAGTATTAACGATCATCCGGCCGACGACAGTGCCATGATAAAAGTTGCGGATACCGGTGTAGCCGTCAGCCTCACTAAATATGCACGGACTGAGCCAACTCAAAAAGCGTATATCTGTTTTGAATTATTAGAAGACAGCTTTGCGAAAGCCTCATGCGATACTTACTCGCGAGTTTTTCGATCCACCGCCTGAGGGGAGTGACAAATGGGGGTGAGATCCAACAAGGCCCGTGTCCAGTTGCTATTGCATCGAGTTAGTTCAAGCTGTCTTTGACCATGCTGGCAACAGTACATACATCGGATTACCCAGTTGACCTTGACGCCGGCCATGGCATATGCATAGACCGCATCCCACGCGGACTTGCCAGCACCTAACACCGTGACAGACTTTATCGTTTCCAAAGTATCTCTGTTCTCCTTGAAATCCCTATTATGGAATATCCTCCCACCAAAAGTCTCTTGACCATCGAAATGCGGCAGAAACGGCTCCGAAGTCAGCCCCGTTGCGATGATAAGCCGGCGCGCGAAGACCTTGTACTCTTCCTGCTTCGGGCCGGCGACAGTCAAAATCCAGCCGCCAGCAATCGTGTCCTGATGCTCTGCGACAAGCACCTTCGTCTGAAGACGGACCAAATCGGTGATCCCAAACTTGGCCGCGTATGCTTTTATGTACGAATTGATCACCTCGCCGGGAATATGCTCCCGCGGCTTGACCCCGAATGTCTCGCTGTCCATGGGGAAGTCAGGGTACTCATAGGTGCCGAAGAGGTTGTTGCTTTTCAAGCTCGGATACAACCGATGGTCAGCCCAGGTGCCGCCCAGCGAGGCCTGGGATTCGAACACGGCCAGAGAGTCATCTGGTCGCGTGCAGTGATACTGCTTTGCTGCTCCCATTCCGTACCATCCTGATCGATAAGTGTCAGCGCCCGCTCTTTTTCGGTTTCAAACCAACCGTTCCGTAGCCTTCTTCCCCGCTGTCCTGACTGGGATAGAAACAAGGCCGAGATGATGGAGGAACTTACCTGCACCTATAACCACACAGTCAAGTGTTTCCATAGTCGTTGAGTCTCCTCTACCAAGTGCTGGTGTAATGCGATTGAGAAGCCCTGATGCCCTCTGCTCGTGAGTCGAAGGTGTTGGCCCAGCGCGAGTCGCCTCAGCTGAGCTTCAGCTGAAAAAACGATATTGGCGCAAACCCGACGGGAAGGCGAGGCTCCGTGCTAAACAGGCACCCCTGAAGTCTGACAGGCAGAACATATTTTGTGGGACCAGGATACCCCCGTGAAGAGGTGGGGTGTTCTTTGTGGGACGGCAAACAGCCAACAACAAGTTACAATATCTAGTTAAATTATTCAAAGAGTCTGAAGCTCCGGCGCTAACTAGTTAACTAACTAACTAGAGGCGCCAATTTGGTGGGTGAGAACTCTCTTTGCGTCCACCCCACACCGTTATCCCACGGAGTTTATTCGACTGGACTAGATTCCTGTTAATGCTCCTGGTGTCAAGCTAGTCAACCCGCGAATGTCTCATGAAGAGTTGTGGGTATCCTGAGCCAAGTCGATATGCGCGAGCCAAGTCACGATCTCCAGAGGTAATTGTTCCTGGCAAGCATTTGCAGAATCCCGTCAGTTACCAATGTTGCCAGCTTCGTTATCTTTCAAATCTATGCTTATTGACCCCTTTTTAGATCGTGAACGATATCATCCCTCGGTAATAAAAACCGTGGAGACTTTTGTTGCTCGTTTAACTCTCCGACGAGCCGCTTGTCCCACATAGTTTTTGTGGATGAAGGGACCCAACCTGATGAATCATAAACGCCGCCAGAAAACGGGAATGTTGGAGCATTGTTAGCTGCCCCACGCAGTCGGTTCCATGAAGCCATGATAGTTAGTTGACATTATTCGAGGGCAAGCTTTACTAACAATTTAGTTGCGAATAACTTCACGAATCAACATCGATACTTGCACTGGCCGGCCCCGCCAGACACGACCCGGCAGTCACCACTCGCGACATCCATTAAGGGGCGAATAAGCCGAGTTTGAAGTTCCACTCGCAAACCACCCGTTTCCAGTTCCCAGTTCCCCAGGCCCCAACGGGAATTGTGTGTGGACCTGGTTGTGAGGACTAAGATCATCGAGATGCCTCCTCCCCGTGTAAAACTAGGGAGACGAAATCTACCACCACCTCTTTCGCACGGCTCCTTTGCCGCATCTTGAAACAAACATGTCTTGATGTGCTGCTCCTCAGGTTGTGGCTTCACTTCGTTTCCGCCTCACAGCTTCTCTCCATCATGTCGTCTCCTCCTCCGCTCACGCCCGAGGAGGCCGCCAAACAGGCGGCTGCAAACGCTGCTTTCCAAGCGTTCACGACTGAGGCCTGGTCACTACTCGGTGTCGCTCTTCTGGTGACTATCATCAGGACATATGCTCGAATTGATGCCCTGGGGATAAAAGGTCTGCGGGCGGATGATTATTTAGCCTGGATTGGAGTGGTATGTTTTTTCTACGTCAATATCGGCTGAGCGAGCACTTGCGTTCAATCGCTAACGGTCGGATACAGATATTCTATGCTATAGAGACTGCGTTGGCATACTCTGTCGGAAATGTCGCCAAGGGGTTTGCCAACAATGGCATGACGGATGCGCAGAGGGCTACGCTGTCCCCTGATAATCCAGAGTACGGCCTCAGGTAAGCAGTTTACTCTTTCGATGCCAATCTTTGAACCCAAGCTGATTACCATATTAGGGTGATTGGTTCTAAGATTCAGCTGTGCGGGTGGGCGAGTTATTCGGTATTGATGTGGGCTCTCAAGGCGTCTCTGTTGGTCCTTTACGATCGATTAACGGTATGATCTCGTTGCCCGGCGGGATATGGTTCTTTTGCATTGCACTTGTTGCTAACTTTTCTCGAGCGTTACAGACTGGTTTGGGCCGCTCCTATAAACTCCGCGTCTACGTCGGGTTCACTTTCCTTATTGTGACCTGGATTGTGATTGTCATGAGCCTCTTCCTCACCTGCCGCCCTTTTCACAAGTACTGGCAGATCTATCCAGATCCCGGAAGTAGGGCTACGTCTCAAATATTCCCACTCATATCAGATAAGCTAATACCCTATGTTTGCTAGATGCCTGCCAGCCGGCCATATCCAACCAGATCATCTGGACCTATCTCTCCTGCAACGTCGCCACAGACTTATACCTCCTCTGCATTCCACTACCCATGTTATGGACATCGACCATAAGGCCGTTAAAGAAAATAGGACTCATGGTCCTATTTAGCGGTGGCCTACTTGTCATAGCCTGCGCCATCCTCCGTGTAATAATGATCGTGATCGTAAGTCCTTCATACCCAACCCCCTTTTGTCTTCTGGGCCATCCCATCCACTAACCCCGCCTAGGACCCAGTTAACGGAGCCCAATCTGCCGGCTCCTGGGCGGTCCGCGAATCCTTCGTGGCCGTAGTAACCACCAACCTCCCCCTAATCTTCCCACTCCTAAAGACCTGGACAACCACCGTCTTCAGCTCCCTCCGCACAACACAACTCGACAAAACTCCCAACGACTCTCGGACCTTTGGCAGCGGCAATCCCGTCGGATCCGGCCGGCGTGGTCGCCTAGGCCGTGGTCCACCCACCGCCAACCCCATTACCAACGCCACATTTAGCGAGAGCGAGGAGCGCATGGTGAACGAGTATCAGATGGAGAATCTCAAACGGTGGAAGGAGGGGGCAACCGCGCCACCACTAAATGGCAAACGGAACAATAATAATATTGGTATTCGGAAGGATGTGGAGGTTACGGTTATGCGCCAGGATGCCGACGATGACGATGAGCGGTTTCATAGGAGGTCGCCGCCTCAGGGGTATCTCGCGGATGAGGATCCGCAGCGGCCGGGGTTTGCGTATGTGGAGGGCACGACGGAGACGAGGTTTGGAATGGGAAACCGTGTTTAGTCCCTGCTGCTACGTTGACCTGAGAATGAATAGGGGGGTAAATTATACGGGTATGATTTAAAGGGGTGGGGGCGCTGACGGGGAATTAACTGGCCTTTTATTATTATTATTATTTTGGGTGGATATCTATTGCATGACATTTGGGGAGGCGCATTTCTCTTTCTTTCTTTCATTTATTCATTCATTCTTTCTTTCTCTTTTCTCTCTCTCTCTCTTTCTTTTCCTCCTCTTTCTTAAAAGGAAACAAGGAACTTACTTTTCGAGTCCCCATCCACCCCCTACAGAAACATAACTACATACATAGATACCTACATGGATGCAAACCGGCTACATTACAATTTTCAATCCACCCGCACACAGATCCAGATCCACACGCATCTATATGTTTTTATTAGTTAACCTTGGACGGCGGAAGTTAACTTTGTACCCGCCCCGCCCCGCCCCGTCCCGTTCCAAGTTTTTAACAACTGTGGGCGTTCCAAAAAGTTTAAAAAGGATAAGCTTCGCAGTTCCCACTGACATACAATGTATGTATGGTTTGGGGGGGGCTCTGTTGACTATCAGGTGCGACGAAGCTATTGTGATATGAAATAACGATATGGAATATCCTTTCGTACGTCGTCGCTCTTTCTATCGTGTAGTAGATCGTGATCTCTTCTGACTGAGAATAATATACAGAAAAAAGTTTAAAAAAGCGGAATCAAATAAACTTAAACTCCTTCTCGGCCCAGTCCCCTCGCTGGCCATCGTGATTCATCAGCGCCTTAATATATGCATAGACAAGATACATGTGTCGAGAAAACCACACAAATATACATGCATGCAAGAGTATATATCCAAAAACCCCATAGCCAACTCCCGTACTAGAAAACAGAACAAAAGCTCCCCTAAAAAAATATTTACCCAACCTCCCCCCCAACCTCATTCTTCCAAGTCCCCGCATAATGATGCGTCACCAGCTCCGGCCCAGGCACAAACCCTTCAAACGCCTCATACTTATTCGACGACCTCGCAAACGCATACCCAGGCAACACCAACACATCCCCAATCAACCTCGGCTCCAACAACTCACTCGCATTCCTCCAATCCACTCTCGCGCCCAACTGACGACTAAGGCTCTTAAACACGCTCCTCGTCAGCCGTCTGGGTCCCGTGAAGTCCACGACATCACCGACCATGCTCCGCGTCAGCTGGCTGGGGTCGGAGACGTTGTACTCGGCAACTCTGTCGTGGATGGAGTCGAGGATGTCGGAGATTATTGTCTCGATGTGTACGTTGCCGGGGGAGGCGAGCATGGTCCAGCTGGCGAATTCGCGGATGATGTTGTCGCCCCAGCCGACGTCGAATTCCCAGCCTACGACTAGGTTTGTCTTGGCTTTGTATTGTTCTGGGATCCAGTTGTGGATGGGGGTGTCGCCGCAGGTGATGTCGAGGTCGTTCCAGACGCCGCCTTCGGTGAGGAGGAGGAGGTACCGAAGGAGATCGGCTTTGAGGATTGGGATGGAGAGGGAGAGGTAGGTGGTGACGATGTCGGGGCGGTGGCTGAAGTGTTGTTTTACGTAGGCGTCGGCGGAGATGTCGGTCATGAAGTGCGTGGTGAAGGATGGGTTTTTGGTGATGCAGGTTTGGGTCCATTGTTTGACTTGTGGTGTGAGGCCTTTAGGGGTGAGTTTGTACCAGAGATTCGGGGGAATGCGGGGTGATGGGGGTAAGGCCTTTTCTGAAGTCGATGGGGAGGAGGTGAGTGTCGGTTTTATATCTGATGTTTGGCTTATAGATGCACCTTGTAGGGCGATATTCCGCCGCTCATCTAGGCTGTGGATATGGTAGATGAAGAGACAAACGGCGCATAGGATGATAACTGCCGTGGAAACGAAGAATCTGCTTGGTAGGGGGGATTTTATGAATAGCATGGCTACATCATAGTATCAAGAGACGTACAGAGCGTACGCTGAAGTACACAACGGTGAGGGGCATCCCGATCGAAATTATACCGGACGTATGAAGGAAAAATAGAATAGAAAAGTTAAGAAAAAAACCACCATGTTCGTCCGATGAGGGAGCGAACATGGGCGCCAATATCTCGAGAACAGAGAACGGCGCAAAGCGAATACCGCAAGGGAAAAAACAAGGGAGGATCAAAATGATACATAGTATCACCTTTACCCTAACCCCCCTCCCTCCAACCCCCCCCCCC
>JANTQI010000008.1:371044-428282 GCA_032988985.1 Emmonsiellopsis sp. PD_5 | reverse complement strand
AATATATACACTATCGATTTCACACTGTCGCCCTTCCGCTCACCCCCCCCCCCCCCCCCCCCTCCAGGGTCACCCTGCATTTCAAGCCAGGCGCATCTGCGCCGCCATGACTAGGTGCTTAGTAGTTAGCCACGGTAATAAAGAGCACCATACTAGAATTCCAGCAGAGCCCTTCTAAAGCGGCTCGTCACGCTTCAATCATCCCCCCCACTCCCCTTGCATCTTCCTATTACTCCTTATCAGCATACTCCAGCTAACTCCCTTGATGGCCGCCATTCCTCATCACTCGGCACACGTACAGCTCTCCCGTCTGCAAACCTGCAGCCACCCGGCGCTAACAGGGGCCAGCACAGAGTCATTAACTTAAGAAATGCTAAGCCGCGAAGCTCTGCCGTGCAGAACCCATGACAAGATAGAAGGAACGGGTTCATTGGTTGTTCGACATAAACATACTGCTAGTACCGGGCAGCATTTGAGAGAAAAAGAAGAAAGAAATCTCGAACCAGCGCCAATCGGATTATCAATTAACTGAGAAGGGGCTCCTTGCCAATCACATTCATCCTGGTTGGGGTGATTGGGGGCCAGCGCTTCCTCTGGATGGATTTTGAGTTGAGCGGCTAGTGGGTGCAGGGAAGTTAGCCGCCGGCGAATTGCCAGCCGCGATCCCCCCCTGTTCAGGCGGATGATTGGCTGTGGTTGAACGAACGACCAGCGCCTTGGGAGTTCGCCCATTGGCCTTGAGCAAACAAGGTTATTCATCCTTCGAAGGCAGGCGGGTAGGCTGGTAGCTCATCGCTCGAGCCGGCGATTTTGAAGTTGGCCAGACACCAATTCCGATTTGTGGAGGAGAACCCGCAATGCGTACGATAATAATACCGTTCAATTGATTCGACGATAATGCGATTGGCATACCGAGTAGGGGACGACTGCAGTAGGGGCGGCAATTACCCGTGGTCTTGCGTGTGCTTGATCAAGTTTCAACCTTCTTCATATCTTCAGCGCCAAACAGGGGGCGATTCAAGAATCTGCATACCTACACTGACCAATCAGTTGTGTGGACCGTGAGTACACTGAGAGGAGACCATAGATGATGAATGCATGCACTCTTTTGGATTTGATTCTCTGGTGCTGCAAATGTTGAAAATTCCCTGCGAGATATTTATTAATCCACGGCCCCTCCACTGGGATTGTTGAATAATGTGCCTAGGCAGCCAGTTCATGTTAGACCAATGCAAAAACCCATACAAGCCGCCTAACCGCAATATATACCCCGGTCTAGAGGGGGCGTTATTCCCCTACATCCTCAATATAACAAGCAGCCGGAATCCCAAGTCACTCTGTTTTGTTTGCTGCCGAGTAAGCTTCTAAACCACGGAGCCTGCACTGCATTGACAGCATGATGCTTAGAAGAGGTTTGCTAGATTTGAATGACAACATATGAATGTATATTTATACATGCATGCGCGGACAAAATGGCAACCAATCGTTCGGCCACTTGATGGAGATCGACGACGCACTTCGTTGTATGAAATCATGAGGCCATATATCTCCTTGCCAGCACACTTCAAAGAGCTGGAAACGAATCAAACTGGTTCCGCATAGTGTGGAAACGAACCTGCACGATCCACATTCCCCTTACTTCCGCACCAACTGCATCTGCTCGGCATGCCCTCCCTTCCCACCATCACCTTCTCCGCCTCTACCTCCCCCTCCTCCGACACCTCCCGCACCCCCGCCCTCACTCCCCAAAATAGTCCACTTAGCCAACATCTGATCGATCAACGAGCCCTCATCCGGATTTCCAAACGCATAAGGCGGTACCTGCTGCCTAAGTGCGGCACCATAGGGTTCATAATAAGGCCCCGACACCACCAAGGGACGCAAGGAAGAGGAACGGCCCTGTTGCTCGCGCGAGTGTCCGTTCCTCTGTAACTGCCCTTGCGAGGGTGCAACGGCAAACGGCTGTGACTTTGGGAGTGAATTTGAGTGTGCATGTGCATCCGGTTGCATCTGCGACTCTACTAGTGTCTCCAGCCGCCGGTGCCGCCGTGATTCCGCCCTCCCACGTCTCTCCTCCATACTCGCGGCAGAACTATCACGGGTAGCTGGGAGGTCTATTTCCTTAATGCGCCTGGCAATAGCCCGGGCGGGCCTCTGGCTCCACATCGAGTCAACCCCGACTAGACTGCCCGCTTTTTGGTGGCGGGAAGGGCTCCGGTGATGTGATTGTGAATGTAAATGTGAATGGGATTGAGACCGTGATTCTGAGCCCCTTCTTTCCATTTCCCGGTCAAGTAGTTGTAATCTGTGCTCGACATTCTCGACTGCTTTTTCTAATTGTCTATCGGGAATTTGCTGGACTTGTCGAGCCAAGTCGGATGGAGGTGGAGGTATAATGACGACACGGGATCGCTCCAATAGTGGTTCCTGAGGAGGTGGAGCTCCAGGATGGTTCTGCTCTGGTGGTGGCGGCTGTGGAGGACGGTGTGGGGAAGCACCCTTATCCTGGGGGCGATGGTCTGAAAGGTGGTAGTAGGAAGGAGGAATAGTTAAAAGGCTGATCGTGTCGCCTGAATCACTTGTGCCTGTATCAATATCGAACAGCCTGTCGTCCCATCTTGGAGTGTTTGACGGTTTATCCAAGGCATGAGATGAGGCCGCACGTTGATGGGCACGCCTTCCGTCACGACGAGGAACTGAAATATTAACGCTATGACTCCTTGGTCTTGAGGTTTCTGACCTGGTTCGGGAGCTGGGTGGCTTCCTTCTGGGTCGGACAAGAAAATTGTAATCGTCTCTTGAAACTGGGCCCTTGGGAGCGAAAGGGGACGGCGGAGGGGGTTTAGAAGAATTTCCTGTTTTAATCGCATCGTCGATATTGGCATCGTGTCGTTGAACCGGCGGGGGAACCTGTTGATGAGGGGGCTGGGATACAGGATGGGGAACGTGCTGGGTAGTATTCTGGGCCACCTGGGGTATCGCTTGCATAGGCGCATGGGCAGGCAGGTCTGGCAATACAGATCGAGGAAGTGCCGTGGTCTCTTGAGGCAAAAGTGGATTTGGATAACAACTTGGCGTAGCATGCTGGGAACGGTAAAAAGTGTCCAAATCCTTGCGCATCGTCGTAGACATGAAACTATTCGCTCTTGGATGCCTACTTATTACAAGGTATATCGTGCGGATATCCGCATTCTTGACACCCTTGGGTTTAGTATCGATAGCAGCAATCGTATAATCCATGCCAACATCAGGATCGAATGCTCGCTTGTCTTTTAGGAGTCGGTCGATTTGAAAATGTTGGTAGGGCGATAGTGAAGCATAAATATTCCAAAGCTTGTTTCCTTTAGCTTGTTTTTTTATGATACTATCCATCTCTGTGGGACTCAGTGGCAGCATGAGCCGGGTAATGCGTTTCCAGGTCCTGAATTCTTCTCCGTTTCCAGGGGGGGCCGTTTGGAGGATCCAGGCCTCAACTACGGGCCGAACACCATTGATAGGCCAGGGGGAACTGACGTGTGGATTAGGTGTATAATGCTCCTCTAGGTTTATTATGCCGTAGGAGCGGTCGATCCATCTTCCCGATAAGCATTTCGGTGGCATCGTGGTACTATCATCGGCTGGGAGTAGCGCGCGGCTGGGTAGCGTCCATTGGCTGTCGTTTTTAATTGCTGATTTACCTTCAGTTTTGTCAATATCCCCTTGTGTTTGGGTACCTCGAGATGCCTCGAACAATATTTCATCAGAATTAACTTCCGCACAAGAATGGTTTGCCCTGTTGTCCCCAGTCAGTGTCAAGCTCTTGACGAGTATGAATGGCATAAACAGCCAAAAATCGTGGGAATCAAGGGAGATATAGATGTGCACAAAGAGCGAAATACAATACCTAGAAGGCTGGATAGAAGCCCCGTCAGATATCCCACGTTGACCTAATAGTCGACCTTTTAGTTTTTTGATGACCGAATCCCGGATTCCCTTTGGCCACAATGATGACTGTTAGCTTTGCCCATGCCTTTTCTGTTCAGACCGATCCAATTTTTCTGCTTACAATAGGGGCCCCTGCATTTCCCGTCAAATCCGCGGTCTCCTGAATAGGTGAGGTAGTGCCTGCAGTTGAAGAGTTTCCAGTGCGCCTAGAATTTTCTCGGCTTTCTTTTGCTTTCTGGAAACGTTTCGCACGCTGGTCTGAACGAACCTTTGCATTTAATCCCGGGGAATTGGCATTTGGTTTAGCTCTGGGTAATGACGGATCATCCACAAAAGATTTGTTAAAATCAACTTTTGCAGATGACGAAGGGGCGTCATTCTTCTTTGGGCTGTTATGAGCGCTGTCGGCCAGTGTTTCTCCAGGCACATTGGAGTCTTCTGGGACCTTGTTGCCCGTATTCGGATTGGCCGAAGACTTTGCTGGTTTTCTTGAACGCGGATTGGCGATTGGGCGAGAACCCCCGGGCGTGTTGGTATATCGCGGCCTAGTTGGTGTTGGTTGGGGTGTGGATGACCTAATTTTCTGGTCGTCCTCATTGACGTCAGCCGCATGGTGAGGTGACTCGGCTTCCTTGGCTGTCCGTTCCGCGCGATCAGCCGGAACGAGCGATCCAAATCGCATCATCACCTCCACATTCCTATCATAAGACTCAAAGGGCCCACGTATATCCCTAACGTTTCCATTCCTCTGGGGTCGTGTAGTGTCACTCTGTTCACTCATAAGGGAAGGAGAATTGAAAACGATGAGATTGAAAATACTAGAACTTCGACTGCTATCTGATCTCCCGCCAATGCCGCCATTGGAGGTTTTGGTAGGGTCGTCGAGGCCATCGTCGGTCTGTGTCTCGGGGGAATATGTCGAGCGCCTAACACGTTCAAAAGAGGGAGATCTAGAAGGGTCCTGACTCGCCAGATCACTAGTCTCTGCCTCTTCAGCATCGTTGTTCCTGTGCTGCGCACGAGGCTGGTCAACGGGCTCCGCCAATCCGTCATGTTGAACTGGCGAAGAAGTACGGTGTGCGGGGGCCCCCGGCGAATTTGACATGGAGTCCAAGGCCTCGGGATATCCCAACTGCAGGGCACGCAGCCGTTTCTCGGCAGCTTGTCTCTTCACCTCGTACAGGTTGAGTTCCAACTCGGCCTCTAAAGCTTTCTCCCTGTTTCATCCAGGTCAGAATATCAATACTATTCCGCAATGAAGCCGTAAATGGTATTATATACATTTCCGCAGCTTTTGATGCACGCAAATCACGAGCATGGACCATCACAACTAGCATAAGGTTTAGTTGTGCCTTGTGTCGGTCAAGCTTGGTCCTCAGGACGGAGACTTGGCGTTGTCTGAATGCCCATCGCATCTTGTCTCGTTTCTTTATGTTGATAGTGTTTGATGCCTCGCCATCGGTTTCCAGAACCATTGGTGGAAGGGCTTGTTCGATTTCGTTGAAAACACCTTGACATTCCTTGACGGTGCGGAAGGTCACCTCATAGAATTCGGTGGAACACACCTTTGAATGCTTTTCTAGCTCCAGATTGTTCCCGAACTGCTCAAGGAGCAGCACCGTCCACTCCACTTCATTGGAGAGTTCTCGAACGTCTTTATCTGCACATTGGGCGCTGTTCGCATAATCTTTCACGGCACGGGATAGCCTTATGCCCTCAGACGTAAGTTGGACGACCGCTGCAACAGCTCCGAAGATAGATAGGGGCTCCATTGCCAGAGCTGGACACAAGGCCGACAGGGAGAAGAGCTTTGGAAGGATTTGCACAAACAGAACATTTCTCAAGGCCGAGGTGGGGGTTCGAGCGGTTATTATCCATGTCATACGCTATGGTTGGTGTTTTTGCACATCAACAGCCCAGCTTGGCTCGACAGCATGACAGCCTGCGCATAATGTGTCGTCGGCATGATTAGTGTCTATTTCCCTGGTGATAAACACGCTTAACCCTGCACGAATATCCAGGGTTGGTGTAGATGTGGTGGGGGCGGGGACGAGGCTGCGAACACCACAAATCATCAGCAGCCCCCGTTACCCAGAGATGGGAGGAGGGCGGTTCCAAGGCTGTGTCGCCGAGTTTGCATCGTGTGGCGGCTGTACGCTACAATCGACACCCCCGACGGCGGACAAGGCTGGCCAATCTGCAACGCACCAATTGGACGAGCAGAGGGCACGAGGGTCACAGTGTGGATGGACCTGGCCAGCATATTCGTGTGAAGTAACAGAGCAACAAAAGCGGCCGTCAACAATGGACTGGAGTGTTTTGTATCAACATCAGATCAGAGAGTGAGGTTGGGAGATATCAAGCAGCGGGAAGGGATGACGCAGGTCACGTGCTCCTAGGCGCTGGGTTGTCCGTATCTTTGTGGCAGGCGGTAAAACAGCAGCTGAGCAGCCGGGGAAACATCCAGCCGCTTCTTCTCTTTGCGCTGATGCAGGACAGCCAGCCCTACACGCGTATAACAGGATGAGGGTGTCTCTGAAATAAAAGTAGAATTATAATAACTATAACCTCTATATATATGTAGTGTATTTGGTTTTACAAACCCAGCCAGCGTAATTGCAAACAGCGCAATCAGGCCCAAAGCGGCAAAGTGGCGATACCGCACAGCGCCAAACAGCGCGCTGATTGGCCAGCCGGTGTTTTCCCGGAGGCAGCCGCTGAGTAAGCCGGTCAGGTGACGGGTAAAATACGGCTGAGTCAGGAACGGCGTGCCTGCCGTAAATTACGCTCGTCTCGCTCAGCTTCTTTTCCTTTCCTTTTTCCCCTCCGCAAATCTTCAATCCACCACCAAACCACCAAACATCCCTCAACATCAACATCTCCGCCCCTATCAAACCCGTCTTCCTCGTGCTTCGTCTCGTGTGAGTATAAATACCCCCTCTGCATCCTTGTCTGCCCCCTCCCTGTCCCTCTGCCCGTCGTCCTGACACATTCTGCATGATCTCCCTCGCTAACTCGCCGCCCAAACCCTTGACCAGAATACCTACCCACCACCCAGCAACAGGCACACGACTCTCTCTGTGGCCCGTTTCCCGCTGTCTTTCTTTTTATCTCCCTAACACACATACCCTTCTCTCGAGATGGCTCTCAAGCGGATCAACAAGGAACTTTCAGACCTGGGACGGTGAGTCTTTTCCGCACTGTTTTTTGGTGTTCCTCTGCCTTGGTCACCACCTTGCCTGCCCCCCACCACTGCGGGGCGGCTTCAACCATCCCGCCGGCCACAAGCCTTTGCAGCCATGCCTCAGGACTCTATGTGAAGATTAAATGCTGACGGTATTCCTGTAGTGATCCCCCTTCGTCGTGCTCTGCCGGTCCAGTTGGAGATGACTTGGTATGATCCCCCGATTTGCTTCTCCCGGCGCTACCGGCCATCCTGGGCTCGTTTCAGTCTGGCGGGGTCGCAAGGCTCGTCATGAACAGAACACCCAACTTGGCTGTTGGCCGTAGCTTGATATTTTGGATTTAAAAGACTGACAGCTGGTTGTAATGTGCAGTTTCACTGGCAAGCTACTATCATGGGTCCCGTAAGTCGTCTCCCTGCCTGAAAAACCGTTTTCCCCCCGCTGCCAATGTCCAACGCTTGAACCGGAAGGACGATTTGGTCAAACCAAGATAGACGAATAAGGGAACAAGGCTGATATATGACTTTCGTTTAAACAGGGTGACAGCCCATACTCTGGAGGCGTCTTCTTCCTCTCCATACATTTCCCCACCGACTATCCTTTCAAGCCACCTAAGGTCAACTTCACCACCCTAATCTACCACCCCAACATCAACTCGAACGGAAGCATTTGCCTGGACATCCTCAGAGACCAATGGAGTCCTGCTCTGACCATATCGAAAGGTCTGTTGTTCTCCTGCACCACTCTGCAATGCACATACTGACCTCCATCCAGTTCTCCTTTCGATCTGCTCCATGCTCACAGACCCCAACCCTGATGATCCCTTGGTACCCGAGATCGCTCATGTTTACAAGACTGATCGTCCCCGATACGAAGCCACGGCTCGCGAGTGGACTCGGAAGTACGCTATTTGATGAACGACTCACGACACGCGGCCACGTTGTTTCATGACTGTTCCTCCTTTTGCGGATGATTCCTTGCTCGCCCGGGAAATAGACATGCTTGCTCTGTGGGTTGGTCGGGACTGCAGGCCGGCCAATCGGAATGTGGTGGAAAGAGATTTACACGCCAATCAACATATCCCAAGCAAAGTTTATTTCAGAATATAAAATAAGGGGAAGGGCGGGCAGGAAAAGGTTTCTGAGGCGCGGGGTGCATTTGGTGTGCGTGCGATGCCATGCTCTGATTTGGTTTTTTTTACCCATGTTGTTCGTCGATTACCAGCGCTAAATGGAAAATGGGAGGAGGGAAGGATACACCCCTTCTTCTTCTTTTCTCATTTTCCACACTTGTTTCCACAACCCCCCCCCATTGAATGCCGTTTGATGTCTTTTCTTTTTAGCATAGGCTCCAAGGTTCTCTTTTTTCATGACAGATGTTTTTTCTTTTTTCTTTTTTTTAAGAAATAATTACCATTACTTATTAAACAAACCCTGAATGCGTTACAGTCTACTTTGGGACCCGTCTCTATCTCTATCCCGCCCGTCAGTGACTCATGCTTGGCTGGCCACTTTGCCTGTTGACTTTTTTCTTTTTACCCCTTTCTACGTGTATTTCCAAAGAGAGAAATAGGACTTGTGGATGGATGATAAGAGATCTGTATAATTCCATCATGGTTGCTGTGATTGATGAGTGGATGAGTTGAACTAACCATACATACCCTTCCTTATTCCTCGATTATTGAATACCAGAGAATGACGGTTTAGTTGGCTGCATGGCTATCTACCTGCTTACACACATAGTCTATATGGTTTTCTCATGTATTTCATAGCCTAGGCTTATCTTTGTCGTTCTCTTGGAAATGCCCAGTTCGTTCGTAGGATAGATAGGCAGTGTATTTGGTGTTTTGAGAGGTGGGTTGATTCTGGGTAGTAGAAGGGGGAATTGATTGACTTTTTGTTTGTAATGGGGGCTTTTTTTGTGACTGTGACTGTGACTGTGTGAGGGGAGGGTTTGTTTTATGGTTTGTGGTTTGAGGTTTGGTGTCTTTTTACAGAGAGAGATAGAGGAGTGGTAATGAATGATTGAGTAAATGTTAGATATAAATGAACTATCTATCAATCAGTTAGTTATTCTCCTGTTATACCCTCTTATTAAATAAATTGATTGAGTTTCTTAAATAGCCACAACTTGCCCTATTCCTCCGCTGGCTGTATATTGTTAAGTTTTAACTTTTCCATCTCCTTCTACAATTGTCAATGAATGAAATGAACCAGAATATTTGCCTCTCTCAAAAAATGGTTTCCCAAAAAATGTAAAGGTCTGAAACGGAGCAGAATAGGACAGAATAAACCATGATGAAACTCTGTCATACTCGTAGCCAAGGGCAGGGGAGGGGGGTTCAACCTGGTTCCTTTCGTATTCGATGTCCTCCCCCCTCGTAGATAATGCATGCCAGCCAAGCCAGACGAGATGAAACTGTTTCCTCAGTGTTGGACAGAGACAGAGAGTTACATCGGGGCGAGAAATAAAGATAAAGAAGATTCAGTCTTGTGTTGGAAAGAGTCGCCGTGTGCTGGCAATAAACTGGCTGCGGTGGAAATAGCCGTGTCGACCCGCCGTTGACTCCCGCACATTCCCCTCGACTCGCTTCTCATCTTCTTCTTCTTCTCTCCATCTTCTCTTGTCTCTTCTTCTTCTCTCGCTTCTCATCTGTACAGACATCTCCAGACACCCCAATCGCCTACTCTCCCTCTCCAATTCCCTCGCTCATCCCATCTGTGCCCTTCCGCCGCTCTCCGCCGCTTCAATTAGCGCATTACTGCCACAATCCCTCCCCTCCCATTCCTCCTCCACGCCCAGTCCGCCGTCATGTCGTCCACCGACGCTGGAAGGAAGCGGCCCAGTAAGTGCTCCCTCTGCGTCTGTCTGCGGCCTCCCGCTGCTAGTTGGCCTGTTGTCGCGGCGTTGGACATGCGCTCTCGTCCCCACCAATTGAAGGGAAACAGGATGGCCAGTCGAATCCCACAGCAGGGAAGACAACTGTCTTTTCTCCCCGTGACTGGTTACATCTAGATACAGCTGTTCACATCTATCTGGTTTCCTGCTCTACGATCCCAATTCGTGGTGGTGGTGGCCGCGGGTGGACAGCCCGTTTGTGATTTTCTTTCCCTTTGGGGCATTCGGAGAATTTTCACCCAATTTTTTCTCACACCGCCGCTCTACCCCGCTCCAACCCTCACACCGCACCCTTCAACCCACACCCTCTCGACCCCCAGACAAGCTATATCAAAGAGAAATAAACATGGCCACTGACCAGACCTCCCTCTCCGATAATCCAGGAACCCAGTCCTGCCCTCCTCCCGAACTCCCCCAGCTTGTCGCTGAACAGCATGTCCCCATCGCCTCCAACGACAAGGAGACCAAGCGTCTGATTGTCGTCCTCTCCAATGCCAGCCTGGAAACCTACCGCGCCTCGTCCGGTGGCAGGGCGGCAAGTGGACGCGAGGAGAAATACTCACTGCTCAACAGCGACGAGCATATCGGTGTCATGCGCAAGATGAACCGGGATATCAGCGATGCCCGTCCGGATATCACCCATCAGGTTTGAATACTTTGCCCTGTCTTACGTACTGCTATTATATCCGTTTGCTTATCAATCACGCCGGCTATTCCGGGCTTGAAAATAACTAGTGTCTCCTCACTCTGCTCGACTCCCCTGTCAACAAGGCCGGAAAATTGCAAATCTACATCCACACCGCCAAAGGCGTCCTCATCGAAGTCAGCCCTACCGTGCGCATTCCCAGAACCTTCAAGCGCTTTGCTGGCCTGATGGTCCAGCTGCTCCACCGCCTCTCCATCCGCTCCACCAACTCGCAAGAAAAACTGCTCAAGGTCATCAAGAACCCCATCACCGACCATCTGCCGCCGAACTGCCGCAAGGTGACGCTCAGTTTCGACGCCCCTGTCGTTCGTGTCAACGACTACATCCAGTCCCTTGGCGCCCAGGAGAGCATCTGTGTCTTCGTCGGTGCCATGGCTAAGGGCGTTGACGACTTTGCGGATGGATTCAAGGATGATACGATCAGTATCAGCAATTACAGTCTCAGTGCCAGTGTTGCGTGCAGCAAGTTTTGCCATGCTGCTGAGGAGGTCTGGGATATTGTCTAGTCCTGTCAAGTACTACAAGGGTTTTTCTCAAGACCTGGCTAGTCATCGACAGCACTATTAGGGGGATACACTCCCGCAAAAGGTTTACGAGGTAACGAATTTTTGACCAATTTTTTATACTGACATGGGCCCATCTGGCCTGCTGATATATAGTAGTCGGCCGGCTTGGGACAAATATAGTGGGGGTGGCAGTCACAAACACATTCTGGCTACCAAACAGGACAACCAACATATCTCTCACCAAACGAAGAAACAAAACCAAAGAAGAGGAACTGTCAATCAACCAAACCGAAGCAACAAGCGAAACAAACCAAACAACAAAACGGCCAGTCGAAACGAGAACCAGCCACGATCATAACATCAAGGCTTGTGCTCGCGAGAAAGCTGCCTGAGTTGTTTAAAACCTTGCCTGCTTTCGTCCTTACGTTCGCCGACCTCTTCGAAGAGGGGAACAAAACAACCTTCGGATTTTCGTCTCTACTTTCCTTTCTGTGCATTGAGAGCCTATGCTTGGATGTCGTTAACTGTTTTTACAACCAAAACAGGGGCGGTTCAACAGCCTCAAGCAGTCGTGCGGGTGTCTTTTTTTGGTTACTTTCTCTGTTTTTTTTTTCTATATATATTTGCTACGTTCCAATCCCGGTGTGGTCGGTCAGTCCTGAAATCTCCTTTCGAACACAAAAATGAACGGCCTTTCTCTTCGCGACCGTCTGGTTCCCGTCCACCTTGGGAGATAGACACATATGTCGCATCAACATCGCCACGCCACGCCACGCAACCGCTTCGGATTTCATGTATTTTATATTTACTCACTTACCTATTCCCGTTTTCCCTCTTTCTTTTGTATTACTTACCCCATTTGCTTCTTGGAGAGATATTTTATTCTTATCTTGAATGTGGATTTGGCACTTCAACTTGCCTCCACTGGTTGATTGGCATGGTATGGTGTTACGGATGATACGGGGGAGGAGGAGGGGGGTTGAGATGGGATGGGGTGAGATGGTGCTGGGAATGAACTCGTGCTCTTTGTTGGTTTTTATGATGTGGTTTGGGAGGTGTTTGATGGATGGGGGTGGGTTGATTGTTGGGTTAGTTGGCTTGGGAGAAATAGTTAATAATTAAAAAAAAAATTATATAAAAACACCAGAGCAAAAATTTTTTAAACAAAAGATAGGTGACTCGTTTCATTTTGCTTTATTTATTCTCTTATCTATGGATGTAAACTACATAAGGATGTATGCAATGGTGTTAATTATAAAAGCATTGTGTAAGAATTTATCAATACCCAGACTTTCCCTTTTTCCTCCCCGACCCCCCCCCCCCAAACTCCGTTGTTTTCATCCCTTCATTCAATTTAACCTGACTACTCTCATGAGATACGTACCTCCCGTGAAATATTATATATAGTTAGTTAAATGTAATGACAAGCTATGTACTCCGTAAATAAACAACCGTAGCCACAGCATGATGCGCTTTATCTTTATATACTCTCTGTATACATATGTAGCTAGCTACTTAGCTGGCTGGTTGGTTGGGTTTTGTGTGTCGTATTCTTGTTTCGTTTGGGTTATGTATGGGTTATGGGTTATTAACATGACGGGAATGAATATAGTTGGTTTGGTTTGGGTTTCATCATTTATTTATGAGTGTGAGGTGATTGTATATCATTCATCATAGCGGATGTGGGGGGGGGGTATTGGGTGTGTGTGTAGGTATTTAAAAGAGAGAAAGAAGAAAAGGGTGGATGTGGGTAGGCGGATGAGATGAAAAGTCCTGAAATAAGAAAAAAAAAGAAAAGAAGTAATAAGAGAAACGATCTGCATTCTTCTCACGCCCACGCCTCACCCTTACTGTGGTTAAACCGGTTTTCTTGACAAAGAACTTGAGAACCAACCATGGAAGAACAGTCCCATTCCGAGCTTTAAGCTGACCCGAGAGTCTGGGTACCAGAGCCAGAGCCAGCATCCGTGTCTGGATCGGATCTGGTACGCCTCACGTTGATCCTGCATCGAGCAAACCATGCATTGCATGTCTGGACGTTTCTTAACGCCCTGCACCATCCCCCTTCCCCTCCCCCTCCCAACCCGGCCCATCCTTCGCGAAATACTCCCTCTCAATAACCTCCCTCTGCCTCTCCGACCTCACCTTCAACCACGCCCGAAACGGCGCGGGCCCAGACAACGCGCTCTGCACCATCTTGTCACTATCAATCTCGATCTCCCTCCCCTTCTCATCCAGCGCAGGCGAGATATTAAATCCCCAAATCACCCGCGAAATGACAATGAACAATGACCGTCTGGCGACGTGTTGGCCGGGACAAGCGCGCTTGCCGAAGCCAAAGACTGCATAGGGTAGCTTGCCCTCTAGGTAGCGTTCTGGTTTGAAAAGGTGGGGGTCCGGGAAGATGGTCTCGTCTTGTTCCATGGTGTAGGCGTTTGCGATGATGGTGGCGTCGGCTGGGAGGCGGTAGCCCATGTACTCATCGTCGCGGAGGAGGGAGTGCGGGACTCCTGTGGGGGTGATGGTGCGCCAGCGGAGGATTTCGCAGATTAGAGCGTGTGTGTAGGGGAGGTGTTCCATGTCGGAGAATTGGGGGAGGCGGTCAAGGCCCACGCGGGCGATTATTTCCTCGTACGCGCGGGAGATGCATTGTGGGTGTAGGGCGGCGGCGAGGACGAAGGATTCGAAGACTTTGTCGGTTGTGCTGTTTGCTTCGAAGAGGGATGCTAGGACGAAGGAGAGCTGTAAGGTGGAGAGTGGGGAGGGGGATTTTAGGTTTTGTTGGTGGAATTGCTTGGCCCAGTTGGTGGTGGTTGAAGGGGTGGCGAGGGCGTAGTTTAGCAGCCCGATGAAGTGGGAGGAGGATTCGTGGAAGAGACGGTTTCCGATTTGTTTCCAGGGCGCGAGTGGGTAGGGGAGGTAGTCGAAGATCGGGAATGCTTCCAGGAGTAAGGAGGATGGCTTGTGTAGCTTCTCTGCTACGGTGGTCGCGATCCTTTCGATCCTATGCACGCCTTCGTCATCAATGCTTGTGAAGCGTTTGCTGTAGGATATTGTCGCAATTGTGCTGTATGTGTACCGACGGAAAACCTTTACGAAATCCTCCCCGTTTCTTGGGAGAAGCTCGTGGAGGAGCTGCTTGCTTTCGAAGTTCTGGAAGGATTCATACTGCTGTGCAGCACGCGGATTAAGGATCGTGGCATGCAGCGCCTGATGAGCACGTAGAAGATCTCCAGACGGTGCAAGGACGGTATGTAGACCGCGATGGATGTAGTTGGCAACAGTCAAATGTGGGCGGGAGCTGTATATGGCGCTGCGTTTTTCAAGGAGATCCCTGGTAGTCTTGAACGAGCCTAGGCTGATAATGGTCTTCGCGCCCATTTGGAAGCTGATGATCGGGCCATATTGATCGTGCCATTTCTTGTAGGTTTTCCAGATATTTGTTATAGGGGCTTGGTGAAGATTACCTATAACAGGCAAGGGGGAAGGGCCTGGGGGGTAAGGCAGAGCAGACTTCTTGAAGCGCTGGCGAAGGATAGATAGACAGCAGATAAAGACAATAATAGAAAGAAGTCCGCTGGGCTGTTTGGCCTGTTCGAGCAGATGTTTGAGGATGGTTGAAACATCCTCATCGATGTTGTTGAAGTATCCGGAGGCCATAATGCGTCCCGCAACGAGATTTGCCACAACCAGGATGCCTGGATGATGATGGGCCCATGATTAAAATGAAATTTGTCCTTCCTTTTATAATCCCTAGTAATTGTGAGCTTTCATGCTTCAGAAACACTTCGACATATCCCTGTTTGCATTGAAGCACGTTTCGGGAATCCCTGAATAAGAACTTAAATAAGACTAGCCGTTAGTTCTTCGTGGGCTTGCCATCCACACAGAGTTCATCGTGGCCCGAACGCCATTCCCACCAATGTGCCGTTCCCGCACCATGGAAAACCAAAATTTAGATACATAATGGTATCTCCGTCTTGCTTTCCTCCGAGGGTTGGTATATTGGTGATCCCCTAATTGATGAGAATGAAGTTGTATTTTAGCTGCTACTTCGAAGCTGGTCCTCATGATGGACGCGGCAGGATCAGCCGTGTTCCTAGACTCGAGCTAGGCACAACAAAACGTCCGTTGTGATGGTGCAGGGGATATTGTGCATGAACCCGCACCGTTTATGCCACCCTAGAGGTTCGAGAGAGCTGCTTCGTCGGGGCATGGTTCATGAGTGAGGGGCAACTGTGCTTCGCTACCTTAGTTCCCGTCCAAAGCATATCAGCATAAAGCCATTGTCTTTCCAAGGTTTTTATGCCAAGAGCGTGCACGTGAGAGCATAACCTTCTGGCCCAGGTCCATGGGCGAGAAGCGCCCAGCGGGCGAGGTATGATCGATCCATGTATTCAGCCAAGCAGCAGACAAATAAGCGCTTGCAGCCTTGCTCCGGATTTAAGGATGACGATTGCCCGCCTGGTCACTGGTCAGCTGTGAGTCGGAGTGACTCTGTGAGTCGTTCTCCCATGGCCACATAGGCTAGCCAACTGAACATTCATTCGTTCCTAGCACTGGCTGGCAGGTGGTCGCGGAGGAGCGCAATATCCTTCCCCGTCGCACATCCTTCGACCCGATGCTCTGGTCAATGGTTTTCAGGGAAATTGTGGCACGGTCCATTTAAAGGGCAATCCTTTTGTGTCCAACAATGTTGTAAATTGTGGAGGAGTTGTGGAGGCCTGAACGAAACCCGGAACAGAGGATAAAAGGCAATGAATGATAGAGGAGGCGGTAAAGCAGTTCATCTCTCTTTCTACCTGACCGTCTCTCTCTGTCGCTGGTTCAGCAGCCAGGAGCTTCGTGCTCGGCTTATTGCTGATGGGCGAGGAGGTGGTTGGGCTTATTGATGCATGAGCACCCAAATATGGGGCGCCGAATGGCTGGATTGGATGCTCGGGTGTCGGGGAAGCTTGCAAATCCCCCCGCCATTTCTGGAGGAGCGAGGACGGAAGCAGTGACATATTGGTATTATTCAGAGACCCAGGATGTGGAGGGGGTGTCAATATTAATATATGTCATAAGCATCAAGATATCTAAACGGAAAAATGAGGAGCAAAAGGTCGAGGAAGTTGGCAGTTGGGATGCGGTTGGTGGCAGAAGTGAGGCGGCGTATGGTGGGGTAACGGGTATTTTATGTCCCATGTGTTGTGTGTATCTTCAAGGTACCGAGTTGGCCTCCCAAATTCCAGTTTCGCCCCCTTGACAATAATCTCTCGAAATTAGAACCGGGATATTGAGGAGTAAATAATGCTCTTCATCGCTACCCAACGTCAATCTTCGCCCTGTGCATTTATCAGGTACCTACACTGCTAGCAGAGGGCACCAGCTACTTCGACGGTACACACCGCACCGCCGTACCGTACCGTATCGGCTGTTACGCTGCTGGAGCCCGCCAGTCCCAAAGCGGCAATTCGCGACGTCGTCGTCCTATCACCACTTTTGCCTCTGTTTTCCCGCCTCATCGTGCACACTTCTCTCCACCCGCAGTCAGGGCCGCGAACTGGCGAGTAGCAGTCCGGCTGCTGGAGACTGGTACGGGAACGGGTACCGGTACGGCTACGGGAATGCGGGTGGCCAGGATGCTGCCAGATCATTCCTACCTGACCCCTACTAATAGGTGCATCCGCTTGGATTGGTTTGATAGGAGAGGATGCAGTTCCGTTGGCTGGTTAGTCGTTTCTGATGGAGACGGCACTGACTAAGTGACTGGCCATGTCCCACTGCTAGCCTCGCCTCATCAATTCTTTCAAAATCTTGCCTCCTGTTCGGATACGGTTGGCGGGCTCTGCATCTGCATCCTCAGTCAGTCCTGTTTGGACTAGCAGGATGATACTGGGCCTGCGAGACAGCCTGATTCTTCATGATTGACTGATAAACCTAGGAGACACGTTCGAGCTTGTCGAATGAAGAAAGGTGTCTTTCCCGTTGACCTGACGTCTTTCCTCTCTAACAAAAGTCGGAATGGAATTGGATCTCTCGGTTTCAGACTAAACGCTACCCTGCCACCGCCTCCTGTACATATTCTTACCATATGTTGTCATGGATAGAATGGGTGGATGGGACGTATTTGTGTCCCTGCTTAATTGCACATCTCAAAGGCCACCTATGGAAACCTAGCGCGATGACTTGCAGATACTTTGTTGGTTAGCTAACAATATCCAGGGCTTCAGTTTCTTGTTCCTTTTGCTTCAGTAATTTTTCCATATTGTCCCCTTGCTACTCGTTTGACCCGCCTGTAGCCCCATCTGTTTCTCCGGGCCCAGTTCGTCCATCCCATTTGACTTCTCTGGGTCAGGCATAGATGAACAATGGGGCCCTGGGCCGAGAACATCCCTTCCCATGGGGTTCTTGTTGTTCTAACCGGAGGTAAGCACCTCATGCACGACGGTCTGATGGGTCGACATTTTGCTTGGCCTGGCTTCACTTGGGAGCTCGGTAGTATTGATGATGTTGATGCGACGCCCCTCTCTGTTTTCTGGCCCTACTGAACACATGCCCCGTGGATCCAAGGATAAGATGTTCTAAATCGGGGCTGCATTGTGTCGTTCGTCACTTTGCTTCCAATGCAGGGGATGGAAGCCGACACGACAGGCCGCTTCATCAATCTTGTCCCTTTTTAGCTTTCCTGCTCTGGAGACTGCGGGATAAATAGTTTATATGTTCTCCTCCTTTTCGTTATATTTTCCGTCTCTATATCTATCCCTCTCATCCTATCAAACTGCTGCTATTCTTTTTTGGGTGCTCACTGCATAAGCTGCTGCCCGACGTTCAAGTTGTCCAGGTATATATTTCTTGCTGCTCTCTTGTACATCACACCTCGTGCAACCTGCGCAATATTTGGATATATACCTCTATCCGAATTACCTTATTGCACCATATACTTGATATCTTGACATCCTTTAATATCTGGTGTTTTATTCTTGAACACATCTCTTTTCCGCCTACCCCTCCACATACCCCACCATGCCTGTCTCACACATCACACTCACCGTCTCGCATCTACCAACATCAACCTCCTTCTTCCTCTCCTGCCTGCAGCCCCTTGGCTACCGCTTTATCGGCCGTCATGACAACAATGTCGGTTTCGGCTCTGTTCCAGGAGAGCCCGCGGACTTCTGGATTGCGGAGGAGAGACCAGGGTAGGAACATCTTGTGTTGTTATTCCTGGTCAACTCTGTTAACGTTTTTATAGAGTCCCTGCTGGTGCCGCCCATATTGCTTTCCCAGCTCCATCTCGCGAGGCCGTTGGCGCGTTTTTCATTGCTGCGCTAAAGGCTGGTGGAAAGATCCATGGAGAGCCTACGTTACGTGATGTGGAGCAGAATTATTACAGTGCCGCTGTGATCGATATCGACGGCAACAGCATCGAAGCTGTCCATCGGCCTGGAAATTCCGCAGAGGGTAAATCGCCCGTCGAGAGAGCGTTGACGGTTATCAAGAACGGATCTGTTGTCTCCAGGGCTTCGTCCACCAAGACCGAGAGTGTTGTTCGCCAGAAATCCGAAATCGGAACATATGTTAGCAAGGCCCGAACCACCGTCTCCAGACCAGCTGCTGCGAGCGCATCACCTCAGACCAAAGCACCAGCATCCGTCCAACTGCAACAACCCCCTGTCTCACAGCCAAAGGAATCTACCAACGGTGCCAAAGCTGTTGTCGGGACTCTACTTGGCGCAGCAGCTGGAGCCGCAATTGCATATTCGATCTTCAAGAGCGACTCTCCATCTGATCCCATCCCAGCTCCTCAATATGTTGAGCATTCAGCCCCAGCTTCAGCGCCAATTCCCGAACCAACGATGTACAGAGCCATCGAAGCGGCTCCTCACAGCAGCGTGGGAGGCAGCGACAACATCTACGCGGACTATGCGCGGACCATGCTATCCAAGAACCCACGAGCAAGCACCATCATGGAGGGCCTAGAAAACTGCTCTCGCATCTGGGGACAAACACAGAGCGTCCGCGGTGGCATGAGCGAGTATGGCTTCGAGGATGTCGGGCGCCGCGCATCCAGTGCCAGTATCTACGGTGGGATGGATAGAGACATGCCCATCCGGGCCATCGAAGCATGCCCGATTGACGAAGAAGGCTCCGAATGTTCCTACTCCTACCCACACAACCAACCCAGTACGTTCATCAGTAGTTTCAAAGACCGCCCCCGCTACAACGACAGCCAGAGCACTTACAGCTCATCAACAATAAAACCCTCGTCAAAAACGCATTCCTCGCATTCCCGCCCTGCCTCCTCCCACCATTCCCAACACTCCTCCCGTTCCGTAATAACAATCAAGGACATCCATTCGCACACGGGCTCCAGCAAATCCGCCACACCAACCGCCTCCATCTACTCCTCGACCCACTCCGCTCGCAACATACCTCTCCCCTCGGGAACCGTCACGACAATCTCAACCTCCACCTCTTCCTCTCGTCGCCACCACCACAGCTCCCATAGCTCCCACAGCCACAGCCACAGCAGCAGCCCCAAGGAGTCCACCTCTCCCCCTCGCAGCCACCACAGCCACGCCAGCAGCAAACACTCGCACCGCTCCCACGCCGACTCAGCCCGCCACGTCCCGCTACCTTCCAGCGTGGCTGGCGCCAGCACGATCTTCCTTGATGTCGTCGATGTGGATTCCCATGTCACGCCTGTGGCGGGCAGTCGCGCGGGCTCAAGGAGAAGCACGGCGTCGAAGACGTCGAGGCGGTCGAGCAAGTTTGATGAGCCGGTTAAGCCGAGTGATAGTGTTAGTCAGGTGTCGACGAATGTGTCGAAGAGGAGTAGTCGGCGGTGATGGGTGAATATTTGGTGGGTGGGCGGGTTTTCTTTTTTCTTTCTTTTGTTTCTATTTGCTTGTTTGTCTCTAATTTATCCTTGGGGTGTTTTGCATGGTGTTTTTGCATGGTGTTCTTTGCTTTATTGATGCTTGCTTTGTTTTTTTTTTTCATTGCCGTGTGTTGGTGGCCCCGGTGGAGGGGGCAGGATTGATTGCTGTTTGCTCATCATTTGGTTATTTGTTCTCTCGTCTTGTATGGTTTGAATCATTGATTGACGGTATTATTTTCCGTGCATAGTTTGTGTGTGTTTCTACGTCTGGGAGATGCGGAACGGATAATTAATGATTTCTTAATGATTCATTTTGCTCAGGGGTTTGGGTTTTCTTTAAATTTCCTCTCATCTCATTTCATATTCTTTTGCTTCCTTATATATATAATAAATTCTTGATCTGTCTATAATATTATTTAATATCTTTTTAATGCCTTCCATTCACCATCTTCTCTCCCTCTCTTCCATTCCTACCTATCCATCTAACTTCTTCCATCCTCGACCCTTCCAAGCACACCCCCCCTTTCCCCCCCTTTCCCCCATTTCCCACATTTCCACTTTATTACCTTACTCATAATACCTAGATAGATAGTACCCTACGCAACCACTCAAGATCAAGACCACATAACTATCCATCCCACTTAACTCTAATTCATTTCTTCATTCCTTCCCCGTCCAGCATCCATACACTCCAACCCCCAACAGCATCCAGCTAATATATGCATATCTACTCACCGAAGACACCAAACCACAAGGCAAGCATTAATGAGACAAACCGAATCCATCAAATCAAATCAAATCAAGTCAAGTCAAGAAACATGCCTTCATTCCGTAAGGTTCTATCTATCTATCTCCCGCGCCCCCCCACCTTCAAAAAGCCTCCCTATCCGCCTAATTTGCCTGCCTACTTGCCTATCTATCTACACACATACAATCATAGGCGGTGAGGCCCTAAGTTTACAACCCCACCCCCCCGGCTAGACGGGAGGGAGGGAGTGAAGCGGTGAGGGTGGCTGGGTAGGTTAGGTTAGGTTAGGTAAGGTAGATGAGCAGGCAACTCCGCGATGACAACATAATGGGAATTGCGGGAAAATGTGTTTCTCTTCTGTTCTTGGTTTTGCTTTGCGGTGGGCGTTTTGGGGGGGGTGTATTTTGTTGTTGTTAGGGGTCACTGGTGTGGTAGTCCTGGTAGGTACGGGAGGATGGGATGGGTTCATTTGGTGATTGTGTCTATGGGATTGGCAACTATCTAGGTAATGAGGCGGGATGAGATTTTGTAGGATGTTTACTATAAACACTTTCACGACAGCCCCCCTTTTTCTAAGGCATATAAGCGTAATATTTTTTTTTCTATGGCCTTCTCTGCCACCTCAGAAAACGAAACCACCATGAATGTCTGAATAAATTCTCCTCTTTCTCCTCTCTTCTCTTTTCCAGCCATCATATTTAAACAAGAGCCTCCCCGCTCCCATCCAACAAAATCCCAAGCTCCCGTATGACATGACATGACAAGACAAGAACGGAGGGACCTGCCACACACTCACTCGGATATCTGCGCACCGCGGAAGGGTGGATGAGTTCAATAAAATAATGGATAGATAGCAAATCAAACAAACCCCTCTAAACAAGAAAGTGAGGAGAAGCATGATACCTTAAGTTAGTCAGCTGCTTGCGAGCGTCTCTTTTGTCTGCGAAAATTGCAGAAGCGAAGTAGGTAGGTACTGTCGGTAAGTAGGTAGAATTGCCCCTCACTTCCACAGGCCGTATTTCATGGTTATGATAGTGTCCGCTCCCGGGATCGGGAAAATCGGGCGCGTGTAAAGGTGACACATGAACGACCCGTTGCAAGGCAAGGCGCAAGCGGTTAAAATGGGGATCAATCTTTAACACTTCAATTTGATGAAGGGGATTTTTTGGCTTGGGATGGATATTCTTATTTCTTTTCTTGTCCACGTGCTTCTTTGGTAACCGCCCCCTGGGCCCCTTATTTTCCCCTTGGTTGGGGTTGGTTGTTCAGAATGGAAGGGAGGATACTTATCTTTGGATGTAAGTTGGTAGGGAATGGAAAACATGCATCGACTGAAACAGGTCATTTATTCCATATTCTAGAGGGAGGTTGTAGCCATAGACTGTTGATAGCTAGCTAGTATTGTGATTTCGCTTGAAAAGCCAGGTCAAGGTTGCTTCCAGTGCTCACCTCGCAATACCAGTTTGGACACGAGAGTTGTGGGGGCACCGGGTGGAAACCGTCGTCGTTTGATGACGAGGCCGAGGCTGGTTCCAACGTGGGTTTTGGATTATGATGACGCATTTCTTCCGGGTCGATTATGAACTGGTGGCTTTCTCTCCTGCAAGGACAGACAGAAAGATAGACCGGACTCGAAATTTGCTGCGTGCATATTTTGCTGGTTGCAAAATGATCTTCTGTTCCATGTCTAAAAACACGCACGGGGGAAGATCCATCTTGCTTCAAATTGCTTGTTTTGGCTAAATTGAGCTAATAAGCCCGTAATTCTCGGACGGAGATGGTTGGAGGTACGTGGATGGAGAAATATCGCACATTTACCACGCTTGAAGGAGGAAAAGAAAAGAACCAGGCGTCAGAAGCTGGAAACATTTATCTGCAGATCCAGCGACCGGACGGTCCCTCTCATTATCTGGGGGTTCCGCAAAGTTGGGGTTCTTTGTCGCAAAAAGAATGCGGGTTGCATTTTCAATTGTTGTTCCGGGAACACAACTTTCTGCATCCTCTGAACATACATGTGCCAGGTGCCCAAGTTCCGGGGTTTTCCCTTCCAGCCAGTACACCGAAAGGCGGCCCATTTGGGAATGAAAACAAAAAGAAAAGCACCTGTCAGCCAATGGCGTTGGCAGCTGGTGATGGATTCGAAGGGTCCCAGCAACAGGATAACAGGCAATGTGTCAAGGGGCAGCTTAAACCCAACATGTCTGTACAACTGTGTTGTTTTCTCACAGACCAATCAAGGAACTACACAGTTAGGAGGGGCGGTACCCGAAAGAAAGTCTCTCAGAACCCTGCATTCCAGCCCAATGTCACTCTCTCCCAGCCATCGCATGGCAATCTCGAAACGAAGTCAGCAACTTGCAAAGTGTAATCCGGAAATTTTGGCTGGGGGGATTTATTCGAAGCGTCTGATAGGATAAAAATAGCGTTTTAAGAAATGAAATGTGTTCAAGGATGCTCAAATGAACCAACATTTGACCGAGGGAGATGACAGAAAACTCATTTCTTTGTACGGCTAATTACGTGAGTTATGCCTGCAAGGCGGAAGAAACCAGTTTTCTTGGGAGATACAAGCGAGTGAGGGCTGCAAAATAAGGACAGCGATGAAAATCACCAAGGAGAACACAGAGGGAAATTCCCTCGTCCCGGAGCAAGATCCGAGAGAGCTTGGCCAGGATTTAGTCAACGGTTAAGAATTTCCAACGAAATCTGGGTGGCTGGGAAGGCAGCGGGCAGCTTAACAATTTGTGGGCTGTGGGAGGCGCCGAGCCCACACAGCAGTCAAACAGGCCAACACGTAGGGAGATGCTTAGCGGGGTGACAAGGCACCCAATGCCAGGGATCAAACACGCCATGGAGGGATTGGTGCACCAGGATGCCAATGGTGCCGCAGACATAAAGGGGTGATGGGCCGGCAGCAATGGGCCAACCAGCCGGCGCAGATGCAGGGCAGCACGAGCACACAAAAGGCTAAAAGCAGAGGATTTGCTGGGAGTCGACCCGACGAGCCATATAAACAACAACAAAGCGGGAATTCCCCTCGAGATCTGGCAGTTTTCCCATCATATCTGGCCTGTTGATGTTGTTGCTTGCTGGCTGGCTGTTCTCCTAGGGCTTACGCGCTGTGGGAATCCGGACAAGAAGAGCACAGCACCACGGGTGACAGGGGACGGCCGGACGAATCCCGCCACGAACAGCTGTATAAATAGCATAGCAGACGACGACATCCAGCAACGAGTTGTGAGAGAAGTTGAGTTGAAGTTGAAGTTGAAGTTGAAGTTGAGATAGCAATATGCCCCAAAGCGGACTAGCCCCGACGCGTTGATCTTCCGCCCAAAAAAGACGAACGACCTCAAGGTCAACAACATCTCGACAACAACAACATCAGACCCCATGAAGACGCCGTGTCTCTGCCCTCATGTCGCCGCCATTCATGGTTAGTGCCCGGGACATGCCGTATACTGTGACCAACTCATTCAAGAGGTATGTTCTCGCCCTGCTCTGTGCCCAGCTGCGACGCGCCTAACCTCCTTTCCGCAGAGGCCTCATGATGCACACCTACGGGCGGCCTGTCCGTCGCGTCTTCGGCGACGACTCACTTCCGGCCGCCAAAAAACGACGTGTCCAGCCAGAGAGGACTGAAGCTGGCGTGGCCGAGGACGAAAATAACCTCGAATGCGCAATACGCGAGTCGTCCGCAGCCATCCTCTCCAGCCCATCGCGTCGCAACTCGACTGCCTACTCTGAAGACCTGCTGGACGACGACCTCTCCACCCCCCCGTCCTCCCCGCCACTGCAGCTGACGCCGCCCCCGGCCAACACGCGCAAACCAACATTCTCCTTTCTGAAACGAAAACGCGCTGCTGGTGGCTCGCTGAGTAATGGCGCCACCCCCTTGACGGAGGTCAATTTCAACAGCATGCGCGCATCGATTGACCCACCGAAGAAAAAACGAAAACACTCCCTCCAGCCACAACCCGTGCTCAAACAGATGCAGATCGATCTGGGCGGGGATATTCGCAAGACATGCGCGACATGTGGGATGGAGTATATCCCGTCAAACGCGGAGGATGTCGCGTTGCACAAGAAGTTTCACGATATGAACTCGAGCGGGGTGGACTTGGGCAAGGCGTTTGTCCGAGCGAACGCGTCCCGATGGGTTTACGAGGCGGCTAGATTTGATGAGGGGTACGTGGTTATCGTGGATAGGAAGAGCTCGCCATCTGCGCGAAACCAGGCGATGCGCGTACTGGAAGTGGTCAATAAGGAGCTTTCTGCGCCGGATATTGAAGAGTCGGTATTATGGAGTCAAACAGAACCTCCCAAACGACTGAGGAAGAACGGGGCGAAAGAAGAGGTGGATAGATTTAAGGTGTTTCTACACATGAAGGACAGCAAGTGTGTTGGGTTATGTCTGACGGAGCGGATTTGGGAGTCGCATCTCGTGAAGCGGCCTGACAGAGCTGAAAACGGTGACCGGCCATCCACCGCGCTGGCCAGTTCGTCTATAACCGCCAGTGAGGAGGCCCATCCTGCAGTTGTGGGCATCTCACGCGTCTGGACATCGGCGTCCTCGCGACGAAAAGGCATTGCGATGGACCTTCTTGACTGCGTGGTCGGCAACTACTTTTACGGGATGGAAATTCCCAAGTCGCAGATCGCCTTCAGCCAGCCGACTGAGAGCGGATGCCGTCTGCTGGAAGCCTTTTTCGGCCCTGAAGAGCAGTGGCATGTTTACAAGGAGACCTAGAAGACCATCTGGTTCAACAAAGGGGACGGGGGTTTTGACTTCAAATTGTACTTTTATTATATCCTGGGGTTATTCAAGACACACGGCGGAGGATTTCTTTTAATTGTTTCCCGGCGGGGATTAGGGGCATTCATTCAGGGTCGGATGGGATTTAGAGCGGGTTGCTTTACGGATTCTTCTGGGCGGAGGGTACTATGGTTAAATATGGATGGACATGGCGGTTTTAGCAAGCATTGATTGAAGCAGCGAACATTTCCTCAGACTATTTATTATTGTTTTTACTCTGCAGATGCAGCTCTTGATATCTAAGAATCGAATTTCAACGCAGTTAGTTTATTATTTATTTATCTCCTGGCATTAATAATTATGTTCTGCTGTATTTTCTTTTTCTTTCTCCCTATGGTCTAGCCCTTAGTGACGGAAGAGCCGCCCGCCACCACCACAGCTCTCCATCCAACACCAACATCATCCACCACCACAACCACAACCCTCGCCTGTCCCTCCCCGCCGGGCCCCCCCTTGGCTCTCATGCTTAGCCTGGTCCTGTTCTCTGACGATGTCTGGATCAAATCCTTTCCGCCATAGGAAGCCCGCAGCCGGCCACCCTGCCCCGCAACCTCACCACCAGCCTGACCGCGCCAACGACACACCAGCCGATCCCGCTCCAGGGATATCCGCCCAAGGTGCGTTTCCATATCTGCTGCTGCTCTGCGTGCGAATGTAGCTCTGTCTGCATGGCGAACACCAGCTGGAGCTCGGGCAATTTCGTGGGTGTTACGTATAGGTTGATTGACGGGTATATACGATGTATACAAATAGGCCCCTCACGCTCTTCTCCACGGCAGAAGACTGTCCGCATCGCCTCTCCGCCTGTCCCTACACCGTCCGTGTATTCCCCAAATGACCGTCCCGTATCTACGAGTACGACGAGCAGTATACCCTTTCCACGCCATGGAACACATCGTGGTTCCCCGCCTCCCCCTTCGCCAGGGTCTAGTTCTGACGATGATTCCCCGCTCGACCCCTTTAATCCGGACGCTTCCGGGAGTGATAATGGGGGCGGAGATAGCGATAGTCAGGCCTATGTAGAGAAGGGTGCTGTTGTGGGAGGAGCTGAGCGTGATTGGAATCAATATGGAGCAAACAATCAGAAAGAGGGACGGCGCGTTACTTTTTCCAGTGTACGAAGGCCAGATGCGCAGCAGGGAATTGAGGATTCGCCATCACAGTCTCCAGCTGCTGCTAGGGGGAAGAGAGGGACTATGGATGTGGATGCGTTTAAGAGATTGCTTATGACTGGGGATACGGGCACGGGGGAAGGGCCTGCTCCCCCGAGCCAAATACCTTCACAGCCCTTACAACCCCCGCCTATAAGTGACAGCAGCAGCAATACCGATACGGGGTCAGCGTCGAAGCAGACTATTTTTGAGACACATCGCCCGCCACAGGGAGATACACCCCGCACGTCGCATGAGATGTCCACATCCGAGGCCGATGCGGAGCGGCGGAAACTGGCGACCCAAAGCAAACAGACGGAAAGGCCAAAGCCTCCACCCCCGAAAACGAGACACGGGAAACCGATCAAGAATAACGTTGATCAGGCATCTCCCATAGCTCGTTCATCTTCTATTAACTCGTTGGGCCACCGCTCCTCTTCATCCACTTCGATATCATCCCCACAGATCCCCCAGCAAGAAGGGGATTCCACGGCTGATGTCAACAAACCGCTTCCCCAGCCTCAACTAGACACGTCCATCCCTTCGATTAATACAAATTCCCCTCAAGAGGAGTCAGAAAGCCCTCTCCAATATCTACCGCAGAATAAACGCCCACCCACGCCTCCATTAGCTAGACGACACAGTCAAATGAAGCCCAAAAAATCCGGGTTATCAAGGAACAACTCCGCCAGACTCTCCCTTGGCACTAACACTCTAAGCACACCCCCCTCTTTTACCTCATCACCCTTAAAGACTCCGCCCCCACCGCCTTCAAGGCGAAAAGATAGAGACTCGTTAACGTTTCCATTCCCCGGTACCTCCCCTCATGCAAAGCCCCCTGCCATTTCCCATGACCAACCACCCCCACCCCCCTCCCGACAACGCAGCGACTCAAACAGAGAAGATGCATCCGACCAAGCCAGCCTACGCAGCATCGATACATTCTCCAGCGCAACAACGCCAAACAAACGAGCTCCAACACACGGTGGCCCACCACGACCTCCCCCGCCACGAAGAACTGGCGGAAGCAGAGCGAGTCTGGACGAATCGCGCCCTTTTATATCAGGCAGTGCAGCTGACTCTATCGCTACCGGGACGGACTCGACGCGCAGACGGAGCCCGTCCTCGTCAACGACGACCTCACAGTCACAATCGCAGTCGCATGCTACTGATATTCTTGCGGATTTGACGAGGTTGCAGAAAGAAGTTGATGATTTGAGGGGCCAGTATGAGGGGCGTTCGAAGCCTGGGTCGTTGCATGGATAGATGTCTAGTCCGAAGAGATGGCGCGCTTTGGTCCAGCGCTGCTCGTTTGAGGATAGTTCTGGGTGGTAATAGTCAGATAATATGGCTAATTATTGCTAAAACACCTCCATATTCAGCATCGAATTACGATGATAACCCACCGCGGTTGCATCCGCATGGGGATCAAATCTTATATACCCCCTTTGGAGACGGGACATCCTTCTGCTATCCTTCTATGCCGTATTGGCCTTTACTAACCTATCACCATATATACACCCCCAACTATCCCATCCCCACCTACTTCCACTCTCCTCCTCTTGGCCTCAGCTGAATTTTGCCTTCCATCCATGCATCCATACCCTTCTCCTTTTTCGTTTTCTTTTTGGACTATCACGATACCATTATACAAGAGCAAAGAACGCAATTGGCTATTCACAACTCTCCACTACTTATCCCCACCCACCCTATCCCATATCCTCACTTCTTTATTATATCCATGACTGACCTACGTTTGGCACGGTTGTTACATACTATGTTTTTTTCGCTCTTATATCTCATGTTTTTGGTCTTTTCTGTGCTAAGCGCGATATATATATATCATTGCCTGGAAGGTAGTTAGTTATTGTACTGTATGTATGTTACATACCTCGCATGTCTTTTTTTTTTGCTTCTTTTTTTTGGCTTCCTCCTTGATGTCCGTCATATTTTTTGGCTGTCAGTTTATTAGCAAGCGAAGTGTGGTTGCAGAAAATGTTGGAAATATCAATGCACTAGTTATAGTTGTATAACTGTTACAACAGTATGTATCCACGCGAGAGGTTGGGTTATGAGATGCGATCGTTATCTAACTATCTATCTAATTCTCAGAGCATCTATTCCATTCCACCCCTCTCCTTTCCTTTCCCATACATATAATATAATCAAAAACAGGGCATCCGGGAAGAGGAAATAGGTACGTCTAGAATTAGACAGTGATTGCCTATTATCATTGTGAGTTAGTTAGGCTCTGTAATTATTCCCGGCAAATACGTAGTAGAACACCAAGCGCCCTGGATATCTGCTCTACCGTTGAGCCATGGTTAAGTTAACTTGCCATACAGCGATTCCATCAAACCTTGCCATTCATTCCCTAGTCAGAACCACGCCGCATCCATCCCACCTCACGAAGAATGCGAAAGCGTAATCCACCGATCCACCACATTCTCCATATCATGCGCAATCCCCCACTGCGAACACAAACACCGAAACAACTTCTGCATAGAATTCAACTCATACAGCACATTCCTCGTCGCATTCGAGCCCCCCGCCCGGCAAGAAGAACCCGCAAGCAGATCATCATCATCATCCCGATCGCCACGAACATACCGTCTCGTATCAGATCCCACCACCGCCACCCCAGTCGAAGTCGAAGTCGAACCCGCAAGTCCTCCCAACGTCAAACACGCCTCGGCTTCCGTGAACGCCTCCTCCTCCTCCTCCTCCTCCTCCTCCGGCGAAAACACCACGTTCTCCCAGATCACAGTGCGCGGGAGATTGACGCGGGTAGAGCCCGCGAGGCAGAAGGCGCTGTACACGGTTGCTGCGGCGAAGAGGGAGCTAGGCATGTGTATGACATGCGCGCGGCCGCGCGGTAATTGCTCGACGATGTCCTGGATGGCGACGGCGTGCAGGAGGGCTCGACGGGCGTTTTCTGTATGGACCCATTTCGCCAGGTCGAGGGGCGGGGTTGATGATCCTTTGCTGCCGCCGCCGCTGCCAAGAACGTGCTGGGTCATTTTATATCGTGCGCATACCGAGTTGCAGAGTAGTGAGGAGCATGTGGCTGCGTCGAGGCAGATTGAGTGCCATCGGAGTAGGAGCTCGTGACGCTCGTTGGGTGGGAGGAGGGGGTTTTGGCTTGTGCTTTTGTAAACTCTGCTCAGGGCGCGGCGGAGGTCGGATTTTATGGGTGTTCCGACTGCGATGAAGTCGTCTTCGTCGCATTCGGAGAGGAGGGATTGGAGGCCTTCTAGGATTACTCTGATTGAGAAGGCGGAGGATGAGTGGTCGAGTTGTTGGGGGAGGCCGGTTGGTGAGAATAGGAAGCGGAAAATACTGCGGAATGTCATCTGGCTCGTTTGTTGAGAATGCATGTGCACTAACCAGTCATCAGGGGTGCTGGCTTCAAAGGTTGCTTCGTTACTTGGTAGCCCGAGCTGGTTAGCAGTGTGGCGGACTGAGGTAGCTTCCGCCGCGATTTGAGCTACCAAACCGTCCAATATGTAATAGGCGAGAAGCGCTCGATGCTGGATTTCTCTAGATGCCCAGGTTCTCCATTGGCGGTCTTTCTCGATATCTGAGGAGCTTGAAGATGGTAGGTTATCGGTAGAGTATGGTTTTATATTGAACATTCCGCAATGTCTCGCCCAATGAAAGCCGTGGGCTCGGAATATTTGGCTTGTCGTGCGGATGGCCCTGTTCTGCACCGAATGTGTTAAATATGCCTAGGCAACTGTCCGAATTTGCAGTTACCTTTGACAAAGCACCGTAAACTTGACTAAGGAGGGCGGTTAGAACAAGCTGTATCCCGCTGCACGCATCGTAGGGACCTCGGTGAGTGATCATCACTTGCCACTATAAAAGTTTAATATTAACTAACACCAGGACATAGGACCATATTACGAACCGATGTCGATACGGCGGTATGGGCAAGGTGCCACAGCGCTTCTCCCTTTACTGCGGTATTAGCGAATGTATAATGGATTGGATTATGATGTTTGAACCCACTTTTGCAACCGCATCCTTTGGACCAATATACAGCGACCCAATCGCAATAGCACTCAGAAGCAATGGATGGGTGCATTCCCGGAAGACGAACGTTGCTCGATGCATCACGGGAAACGTAGGAATGAACCGTGCAAAAAACATATGCAAACATTCATCAAGAAATACAGACGTGATCGAGTTGGCTTCGACCGCAGCAGTCACGCTAGAGGACTAATAATAAGGCTGGTGAGTATGTGAAATGATAGCAAAATATTGGACGGTTATTACCGAGCTGGCTACCATCTCCGTCACATCTTGGACAGCCTGATGACTCCCACCGCACGGGATTGCCCCGATGGGTGACCCTCGATCGTCAAACGAACTTGGGGACTCAAAATTCATGTTATTTGATTTGGGAGGATTGGACGGGAGCGGCAAGGTCCCTAGAGGTACCTGCCACTGATTAGCCGCATCAGACGAAATTATAGTCTGATACAGGTCTTCCGAATCAGGCCATATCAGAGAGAAGTCGAGCTCTGGTCCCAGAGGCGTGTTATCTGATCCCATTGTCGTCTCCGTTTGACTTCCGGCCCAAGTGCAGTCGACAACGCGGTCGTTATTTGAGATGATTGTGGCATCGTTCCCAGGGCGGGATACAGGAGGCCCAGCTCCTAGCGGTACTGCAGTTGCAACCTTATGATTTGTTCCTCTCGAATGCAGCCTTTCATGGCGTGCCAAAGCATCCTGACGGGCAAAGGGCCGTTTACATAAATGGCAAAGGAAAGGTTTAGCTCCCGTGTCTTGGTGTAATCGGGAGTCTCGTCAGTTTCTCCGGCACCAGGAGCAATCAATATGTCCCTTCACAGTCGTTTCTGTTACTTACGGCTGCGCTCATGTCTCTGCCGGAGGTTAATAGCTGATTAATATTTTTCTGTTAGGAAGGCTACTAAACTCGTACCTTCAGATGTTCCGCTTTGGAGAACGATCTCTGGCAATACTTGCACGCGAAATTTCGACCTCCACCAGCAATTGCCTGCACCTCTGGCATGGTTATTATCTTGTGCACACATGCTGTCCAAGGAGGGGGATAGAGATATCAGACATTGATGAGAGGACAGCCGTGTGGGGAAGCGAGTTGTGGGGAAGTGGAAAACGATTATGTAAGCTGTCAATGCAGGAAATATCAAAATTTCTGTCTTTATTTCCCATTATTTCAATCACAGTTAATTTAATGTTCAATATCCTTGCTTCAATAACTACGTTGATCATGGGTTACCCAATTTTATGATCAAGTGTGGAAGCTGGCGCCTACAATATGGATCGTCGATTTGAAGCTGATATGGCCGTACAAGCGTCTAATTGTCCAACGCCAAATAAAATATCAGCTCGGGAATTGTGTCCCAATCACCTAGTCGAAAATTCTCCCGCAAGGCCTCACCATTGAAACCAATCCTTACAATGACGATGGAGCAAATCGCTATGGCGAATCACTCATGGCAGCAAAAATCCCATCAAAGGAGTCCCGCGTAACCTGCACACAATCAAAACCATATATCAACCCCTGAATCTCAGCATCAGCCCACTTATCAGGAACCTTCCCATTGCCCGCCTTCAACGCAGCAAACTGTTTATCCCGATTCTCCTTTGCAGCCCCTTCACCGAGATGCAACTCTCTCCCCGACGCAGCAGCCAAATCCACAATCGTCTCCGCGCGTACTTTTCGAATCTTCTCATACACCCGGAGCGCCTTGGTAATCGTTTCTGGCTTCGAATCCGGCATTTTTGAAAGCGCAACTGCAATTACAGCTGCATCTTCTATGGCTTGTGCAGCGCCCTGAGCGAGATGGGGTAATGTTGGATGGCACGCATCGCCCACGAGGGCCACGGAGCCATGGACCCAAGCAGGTAGCGGTTCGTGCACGCGGAGCTTCCACTCGCAGACTTCGCCTTCGGGAACGAGATTGAGCATGCGTTGGATCTTTGGGCAGTAATCAGCGAAGACTCCAAGCATGGCTTTCTTCGAGCCCTTTGTGGTATATGTTGCCGAGGGTGCGGCGGCAAAGTTGGTGTCTGGTTGTGTGGTTGACAGGTTGTATATAGTGTTGTTTGATATGGGGTAGGCGATGATGTGTCTCTTCTCGCCTATCCACCTGGTGACCTGGTTGCTGTCAATTAACTCGAGGAGTTCCGGATCATCTTTCATCTCTTCGCGAGTCAACATGATTCGATACGCAGCCTGATGGGTGTCTGTTATCTTAGCGTCGACTCCAAGCTTCTCCAACATTGCAACGCGGATCGTGCTTTTGATGCCATCCGCTCCTAGCAGGATATCTGCCTCAACTTGGTAAGGTGATCCTCCAGAACGGCTCACGGCGGTGAATGATGGTTTGGGTCCGAACGTATCGATCTTCTCTACTGAGGTAGAAAAGTGTATTTGTATGCTAGCCTCTCGTTTACAACCTTCATACAGAGCGCCTGCTAAGGAGGATCGGTGACCGACCATATGAGGATACCCGTACGTGCTATGGATATATCCCAACTTGACATGGGCTAGTTCAACATCCCCAGCACCGCCTACAAAACAGAAAGGGACGATTAGCTTATACCGGAACTGTGGTCCTCAAGAAACAGTGGAATTGGCATACGTCGGATACTAGTTTCAGTAACATTGACTGCCTCGCTCTCAATGGCCTTCCACACCCCTAATGAATCAAGAACCCGAGCCATGTTGGGCGCAAGCTGGATCCCGGCTCCAACAAATCCCAAATTGGAGGCCGTTTCATAGACGTGGATGTTTTTGAACCCTTCCTTTGCTAATGCCAGCGCGCAGGTTAACCCGCCCATTCCTGCGGAGATATACAATAATTAGCAGGAGGTAACAAAATGGATCTAGAGAATACGATACTGACCAGCTCCAATAATACATATTTTTAAATCTTTTATATTTGAAGTTTCGGTAGACGAAGACATCTTGTTCAAACGATAGGATTGGAAGAATGAGCGGCGGTGTTCTCATCCACAAATGCAAGACTAGAAATGCAGACTGAGGATCAAGATTGCGAAAACGAATTCCTAATTATCCAAACGCACTACCCTGCCGTTTCGCAATTCATATAAAGCATCGGCACTGCTGTAGCTGGAAAATTACCGTGCGTCATTCTATTTGTCGGATATAACATTCGGCTGGGATATGCGGGGAGATGGATACCCCTCCCCACGCCTGGAAGGGATTGTGGGGAGTCCAGAACTAAGAAGATAAAGGGAGGATATTCTAAGTTATTCGAGAAAAAGAAAAAAGAGAAGGCCGAATATTCTTTTGTTTCATTCCATTGGCTTTGTTCGCCTTGAGATAGTAAGAAACTGTCATAACAACTTGAAGATTTGAGCACACAACCCAACTGTGAGCCTGCTACCGCAATGGCTGAAAGCGAAGTGAAAGGCCCTTTTAAACTCGTCACCGTGAACACGGCACCAGAACGAGCTTATCGGCTTATAGGCCGCGTAACTGAAGCATTGAGCGGGAAATATACGATCATCCACGCGGGGAACTGTGAAAGTATGTGATGTTGCTCTCAGTTCATTCGATTGTCTTTCTCTGACCAGGGAACAATAGCTAATAGCAGAAACAGAAATCGACGAGGTGGCTCCCAAAGTTACGGAGATCCAGCCTGATGTGTTGGTAAGTGCACCCACTTGACAATTTTTAAAAAACAGGCTCCAAGAGTCTAGATACATTGCTTTTAACATATTTATTCTAATAACTAACTTAATTTGAATCCCTTCTATGATTAATTAGTGCTGCGCTTCAATGTGGACGGCCGAAGAAGCGGAGCAGATACAATCGATTGCGAAATCCATCATTCCCGGTCTGAAGACACATGCAATTCCAAACGGTCTGCAGGTGGAAAGGGGTCCCGATGCAATTGTTGAACATTTGATAGAGAAGATACCACCACTTTTGGAGAGATAGGGAGAAGTTATTATATTTTCTCAGTTAATGAAGAAGTATTGAATCCGCCGGGGCTATTATTTTAGAGTATTTATCGAAATATTCTAGGAATATTTCTATTTTCTGCTTGCATGCTTTACAGGTTTCGTTTGCCTTCAGCATTGATTTTAGAAATAAGCAACCCATTATCTTCATCGTGAAGGCCATATACAATCCGTGGGCGTTTGTCTCCTCACATTTCAGATGCCGAATTCGCAAAGACTTGGAGGTGGAGGATGGCTGTGGGGATGAGGGGCAAGTACTTGTGGGACAGCGTGGGGAGGTTCGGACATAAAGTCATAGAAAGACGATATCTCTCCGAATATCATTTTAAAGCAGCAGACTGTGATAATTAGTAATTACCGTCATTCTTAATGGAGTTCCTTGAGCGTGGGGAAAGAGCCCAGGTAGAAAAAACCCATTCATAGCGCTTCAACGAGATATAGTATCCAACATCAACCTAATATACCACAACAAAATTATAACATCTCCTCAGCAGTCCTAAGTGCACACCCATAGTCACCCCCATTCGGCGTCCGAACAACTGTATGGATATGAAACTTGGCTGGCTCCTTATTCGTCAAGAATACGCCAGAATGATGATCAAACTCAAAGATAACAACGGGGCTCTGAATTCTGAAATAATACGGATCTTCACTTCCATAAGAACCAATCCAGCAGAAAAACGTCTCATTGAAGTATTCCCTGATTTGAACTTTCCTAAGCGCTCGCGATTTCTCGGGTAGGTAGAGTAAGAACTGTTCCGCGATGTCCAGAACTAGTTGCTGCTGCTGTGTCGTGAATTCAGATACACGAATCCCTTCGTAAGGAATGACGCGGTTGTCTCGAAATGCGCTGCAGAGATTCCGTTGATCGTCTTGATTCCATCGGTCGGTTTTCAGGTCTCCCGTCAGTTGCATGCCGGGGTCACGCATCAGCTTGAAAATTTGCGCCTTCTCCTTGAGACCGTCAGGTAAGGTTTGCATCAACTGCAATCCCAAGATCCCCTCCGTATGGCAAATCTCAGTACCAGCAAATTCGCCTTCGTCGATAATGTTGGGTTCTGCGCCAATGAAGGTGGGTGATACAACGATTTGTTTGCCCTTTAGAAACACGCTGAGACAGAGATGATGCCCGTACAATGACCAGCCCCAGGGTTCAACAGTGGACGGCGTGCCGAAGAGGAGGAAGTTATAAGAGTATTTGTTCATAATCCGAGGCATATTACAGAGTTCGCCTAGAAAGTGGTTTATTCGCATGGCGGATAGAGCCTTGGTATAGCCTTCGGGGGAAAGACTGGCTTCTAGAACCCCCAGAATCGCAGTGGCGATTTCATCACTGAGTTCATCGAGACGAAGTCCAAAGGGCCGTAGGAGAAATTCGGGATTCGACCATGCACGCCATTCCTTCGCATTGATTGGGTAGGTCAGCTTCTGTAGCTGTTCTGGTGAAACCATTTCTGTCACTTTGTTAATGGCATTGACAATGCGGTCGATATCAATTCCTTCGTCTTGCGGGTGGAATAAATCCGGTATTACCACTCCTATACATAGAAGTCAGCCAGCCACGGACAGTTAGAGCATGTATCTTGTGTCGGATGATAAAGGACGCACCATTAGATGTAATTCCCTTAAAAGATTCCTCGTATAGCTGCTCCCAAATTTTGGTCAGGTTATAAAGCCACGGCGGATTTTTAGTCTCTTTAAACGTAGCTGCGTAGGAATATGCATCTTGGTCTTTCGCGGTTTGAAAACGAGGGATGCTGAGATCTGGTAGGTATTGGCGGAACTCCGCTGACTTCGCCTTGAAGGTGGGTGTTGACATACTTCCAAGGATGTTGATTGAATTGCGCGGGGAGTGTATGAGACCAAGTTCTTTAAGATATTGTTACCATGGATAGCCAGGAGGCTCTCATTGGCAACTTGAGTTTATCAATCCTGCTTAGGCCGGCTGCAGAATTGGCGAAATTAGGTCTCTCATCATGGATGGCATGGCATGGTGGTGCCGAGCCTCCCCACAATCCCCACACAGATGCGAACGCCTATTTTCCCCGCCGTTTCTCCCCCCGAAGAGGGGAAAGCAGGTGGTAAGTTAAGCAAGATAAATGAAGGAATCAAATATGTTCCCCAGGGCCTACTAACGTCAAGTCATCCGCTGCAGGAACAGGTGGGGATCATGGCGTGTGCTAGGTTTCTTGTTCCATGCGCACTCAACCCCTCTCTGGTACGGGATACAAACCTTTGGGGATCAACACCGACATTTGGAATCAGCCGTGCCTCTGGATTCCGTTGTCAGCAGAAAACTTAATATTATGGCTGGTTGACGAGAGAAAGGCTTCAATTAAAAGGCGGAGGAGCTGCTTTGATCGATCCTGAATTAGGGCTATGATGTCAGGTGACCGTAGCATCCAATTTGTACTAGCGCATAAAACTGAAGCTAAACTGTATTTAGCAATATTACATCACGCGTCACGTGGATTCAGACGCGCTCGCGAAGTCGCGACTTCGACGACATTGGAGACTTGGTGTCAGTTCAACATCTTTTCTCTTCTTCTTTGAATTTCACTTCCCACCTCCCTCTCCCTATACCGTTGTCCGCTACTAGAAGTCACTGGGAAGGAAATCACTTTATAATTGCCGCTCTCCCCTTCTATCCAACAATACCGGCCCTAACACCAAAACCGTCACGCCCGCCCACGCTGAAGAGCGCAATCAAAAATGGGTATCAAACGTGAGTTGTGTCCTCCAATCCGTTCTAATTTTTACCGGAACGCGAATATGGTGGACTGTTATATGTGCGCCGAGTGAAATACTCTAATCAAACTTAAATTCTTTTTGCAGACCTATATCAAATTATACAGGAGAATGCTCCCGATGCTGTTAAGACGGGAGAGATTAAAAACCACTTCGGCCGGAAAGTCGCGATTGTACGTATTTTGGCTCTTATATCTAACCCAGGACGGCCTTGTTACCTATATTCCGTTCCATGTTACCAATATCAGAATGTGCTGACTCTTCGCAAATTTCCATCCTAGGATGCGTATGTGATCCTTTTTAATTCGAAAACGAAACAGCTGGGCGCAGTCCGCGAATATATCACTAATATCTCAAATACAGCTCCATGAGCATTTACAGTTTCCTCATCGCTGTCCGCTCAGATGGCCAACAACTCATGAACGAAACCGGTGAAACTACCTCCCATCTAATGGGCATGTTCTACCGCACACTCCGCATCGTTGATAACGGCATAAAACCCGTCTACGTATTCGACGGCGCCCCTCCAAAACTCAAGTCAGGCGAACTGGCCAAACGGTTTGCCCGAAAATCTGAAGCTACGGAAGCGCACGAGGAAGCCAAGGAAATTGGTACGGCAGAAGACGTGGAAAAATTCTCCAGACGTACGGTCAGAGTCACGCGCGAACATAATGCGGAGTGCAAAAAATTGCTGAAGCTCATGGGTGTGCCATACATCGATGCGCCCACCGAGGCGGAAGCACAATGTGCTGTTCTTGCGAGAGCCGGCAAGGTGTATGCGGCCGCGTCGGAGGATATGGATACGTTGTGTTTCGACTCTCCTATTTTACTACGACATCTTACGTTCAGCGAGCAGCGCAAAGAGCCAATTCTGGAAATTCATTTGGACCGGGTTCTGGAGGGTCTTGATATGGACCGAAAACAGGTGAGTTCGTTCCAGGGACATGCTAAACTATCGTTACTAATATTTTCCTCTCCTCAGTTTGTTGACCTCTGCATCCTACTTGGCTGTGATTATCTCGATCCCATCCCGAAAGTTGGGCCCAACACCGCCTTAAAACTTATTCGGGACCACGGCTCGCTAGAAAAAGTGGTCGAAGCCATCGAATCCGACTCGAAGAAAAAATACGTTATCCCGGAAGACTGGCCGTACAAAGATGCTCGCGATCTTTTTTTCCAACCTGACGTCCGGCAGGCGGACCACCCAGACTGCGACTTCAAATGGGAGGCGCCAGATGTTGAGGGCCTGGTTAAATTCCTCGTCGAAGAGAAGGGATTCAGCGAAGATCGGGTACGCAATGCGGCAGCGCGGTTGACAAAGAATCTGAAAACGGCACAGCAATCACGACTGGAAGGCTTTTTCAAGCCCGTTGCAAAGACGGAGGCGGAGAAGGCCAGTTTGAAACGGAAACATGAGGAAAAGTTGGAGGCTCAGAAGAAGAAAAAGAAAGAAGAGGCGAAGGCGAAGAAGGAGGCTAAGTCGAAGCCCCGAGGAACTACCTGATGAATGAATCTCCTGGTTGATTTCTTTTTCGTTAGTGAGAGGTATATGTGTGGAATATGTTAGCATAGCGGAGTCTTTACGGCGTTCATGAGAGTCGAAGCCCATGTGGGTTATAATATTATTCATTCGGACGGTCAAATAGGTCATGTAATACCAAATACCCAATATCGAAGTGTCAGGAATGCTACTTGAAATCTGAGGGACCAATTAACCTGATCTTTCTAGACTACTCTCGGCTCTCTCCGGCTGGCAGCCAGCGGGGCCTTGGCTCTTCCCCGCAAACCTCGCCCGGCTATCCCCACCCGGCATTGGAACATCACATCATTTCCTCCAGATTTCTAGCAAACAGTCCCAATTCCCAGCTCAGTCATTGCGCGCTCAATTGGCGCCTTGCAGTCAGCCAATTGTTTTCCAAGACATAGCTCACGCCTTCAAGCTCTAGATAGCGAACCTATCCTCGGTTCTATGGAGCCAACACTGAGGCATGCCATAGCCGAGCTCAGCAGAACAGACCGACGGGACTTGGTTCCTGATGCATGCAGCTTTTAGCTTCAAGGAACTATGAGCTCGCTGAGTGAGGAGTGAGGGGGGTTCGGGGGGTTTTTCTCCGCCTTTGGCTGATCCAACCTCGGGTACAAGGCTAAATGCATTTCTAATGCACACATCTATCGCCGATCTGGGTTAGATCATTGGTCGATTTTGGGGGTCTCACAATACATAATCCCCTGTGGTACTTCCAGACTGGCAAGAGAGCTTTTGGTGCTGACATCGTTGAGGACACTTGCTTCATTTACTTCTCCAGAGCATTCATAGAGCTCTATTTTTCCTACTTATCTCTTGTTTGGGATTGTTAGTGGCGCAGGAGCTGCCAATTTCCCCGCATTTTACGATGGCGGAGAAAATCTATTACCATGCGGGCCCTCAAAAGTTCGTGGACGTGCCCAAGCTAGATTTGATGACCCTCCTATTCGGTACCGTCATACCCCTTAAGATATCCCCCCATATGTTGTGATCAATACTAACAACTATAAAGAATCCCCATATTGCCCTGCCGTAGACGACACCCTCCTACACCTCGACGCAGACCATCCCTACAAAATAATCACCAAGAACGGTCTCCGTGACCTTTCCGAACGTGTCGCTCACGGCCTCCGAACAAACTACGGCATTGGCGCAAACGGGCCAAACAAAGACGTCGTGACCGTCATCAGCTATGGGCAGCCTTTGGTTGCTGCCGCTTTCTATGGCACCATTGCCGCAGGCGGAGTGTACTCTGCCGCCAGTCCCTCGTCGACTGTCGCCGAGCTAGCTAGACAGATTACAATTGGCAAGAGTCGCTTGGTTATTTGTGGGAAGGAGATGAAGGAGCTTACTGCACAGGCAGCCAAGCAGTGTGGTCTACCGCTAGACCGGGTGTTGGTTTTGGAGTCATATCCGAAATATAGCCTATCATCTCTTGAAGGCAATATTAATGTCATTTCAGAGGAGAGATTGACATGGCAGCGGATTACGGATCCGGAAGCGTTGAAGAAGTCTCTTGTTGTGATTTTATGGTCATCGGGTACAACGGGTTTGCCGAAAGGTATGATTTCCAGTAGGCTTAAGAGTATCCCGCACAGAACTAAAAAAAATAATACAGGTGTCATGCTCTCGCACCAGAACATCGTCTCAGAAGTCTACATAATGACCCTCTCCGGTCGGGAATGGGCCGCAAAGCATATCGCCGCCGGCGGAGAGCTCCCCCAATTCCGCACGTTAGCCCATTTGCCAATCAGCCACATAGCCGGCCTATTCGGCTACCTAGTTGGGCCCTTCTATTCTGGCGGACTCGTGGTATGGATGGGCAAATATGAATGGAAAAAGATGTTGAGACTCATCAAGGAATATGAAATTACTTCCTTCTACACCGTCCCCTCCATCTACCTACGCATCGCCAAATCTCCAGATGTGACAGATCATTTTAAATGGCTGGCGAATGCGAATACAGGTGCGGCGCCAATGGATGGAGAGCTTCAAACCTCTGCGAGCAAGAAGCTTGGAACTGGTAACACGGTTATTGGGCAAACGTGGGGGTTGAGTGAGACGACTGGGGCAGTTACAATGATGCCCAAGGGGGTTGATGATTATACGGGATGCATTGGGCATGTTTTGCCGAATGTTGAATTGAGGTGTGTGCTTAACCTATTGACGTCCATAGATATTTATTTGTTCGATACTATTGAGGCTAACATTTTCTGAAATCACCAGGATGGTCGACGACAACTACAACGACGTCGAAACCGGACAACCAGGCGAGCTACTCGTTCGCGCCCCCATGGTGACAGAGGGATACTACGACAACCCCCAAGCGACCAAGGACGCTTTCCACGATGGCTGGTTCTGCACTGGCGATATCGGTATTATTAAAAACGGCCTATTCTACGTCGTGGATCGGAAGAAGGTCAGTCCCCCTCGCCCATCTCCCCCTCATACATACCCAAAAACACTAACCCCTATCCAGGAACTCCTAAAATACAAAGGCCTCCAAATCGCGCCCGCTGAGCTCGAGAATCTTCTCTTCACGCACCCAGACATCAAAGAAGCCGCCGTCTGTGGCGTCACCAGCCCAGATGACCCCGGCTCGGAGGTCCCACGCGCATACGTCGTGGCCGATCCAGCGCGTATCAGTGAGCAGGGTGTTAAGGATTTCGTGAAGGATCGGCTGGCCCCGTATAAGCAGCTTAGAGGTGGGGTGGTGTTTGTGGATGAGTTGCCGAAGAATGCGATTGGGAAGTTGCTGAGGAGGGAGCTGAGGGAGAGGGCGAAGAGGGAGTTGGGGTTGGATAAGAAGGGATCGAAGTTGTAAAGTGAGGTTTTTGGATTTAATTTTTCTTTGAAAACTTTAGAAAGGGGATGTAGACAATATTTCTACGTAAACTTTTTACATATTTATGATACGTTTGCCGAATCCCGCTACTTGTGCCCGTCGCTGTATTTACTTTTATGAAGAAAAGGGCGGGCGACGTAGGTGGGGTGTGACCGGCTTCAATGATCTCTATTGATTACTACCGCGACGAGAATCCTATATTGTACTTCGTGTGAACTTGATGAAAGGCAGAACATTCTACAAGAGCTAATGTATAGTATTCAGCACGGAGTGTTTTACTGACCAGATCTTTGAACAAGGCACTCCGCTCTAAACTCATGATACATGATATCCGCATTTTGTGTTATTTATTTTTCAGATTTGTGATGCTTGGGACAACAAGTGTCGGGGAGGGCGAGGGGGGGGGGGGGGGGGAGAAAGGGGGATGTATTCTTTGCTTTCTTCACACTAGAGCCACACCTTGCGGAACCAGAAGCAAATCAATACATAAATATTCAATGTAGTATCTGCAGGTTCTTAGGTGCAGCTCTCAAATACCAAAACTTGTCCCGTTTGAAACGTGCGCAGCCTCTCTCGTAGATGTCCAGGGCAGATTATGTGCGACCACGAAGCCATAAAAAGACCTAACATACCTTACGCCAAGTTATCATGGCCCCCCGGCGTCTAGACACAGAGTGGGAACAGTTTGTGCATGGGTTGAAGCCGGAGTACTCCTTGTGATTGTCAACTCTTGTTGAGATTGAATATTGATAGCGAAGCCGAGTGGGGCCGAAGTCGGAAGTGGATGCTTCGGGACGGATTAACTAGCCGAAAACTCGGCTAAGGCCGAGAAACCCAACGTCAAGCCCAGATCAACAGCACTCCAACGTAGCGCAACGAGTCATCAGAGTTGGGGATGTCTTTAGCGGTACTGTGCTCTCCACCCTGGGGCCTACAGGCTACAAGGTCTACTATTAAGTACCCCGGCGCAGTTATTTGACGCTCAAAATATTAAACAGGCCGGGTTTATGGAGCGGAAACGATCTCGAGGAGGTCAGATATTAAACCCTCTCTCTCATTTTAAACTGTTCTTAATTTTTCAATTGATAGTGGTCTTATCTATAGGAATTCATACTGACACTTTTTCCCTAGGCTGCGCTCAATGTCTACAACAGCATCGAAAATGTGACGAAGTTCGTCCACGGTGTGGGAGATGCGTTCGCCTCAACATCGACTGTGCAGTTCGCCACAATATTCGATGGGCGAATGGACCCCGACGGTCAAGGCGGCCAGCTCAAACCCGGCATCGAGGACATAGCTCCCCTGGCCTAGATCAAAATCGAGATAGGCGGGATGTTTTGTTCCCAATCTCAACCCCCTGCCAGGGCTTGAATCGAACATCGCTTGCTCCTTCTCTCCAAAATCGGCACGTAGAAATACTGTCATATTCCCAGAGCTTGTCCAACCAGGATATATTCCATACACCAGAAAACACGATATACTCCGTATCTAACCAAATTTGGAATATTGCAACACAAACTGATGTCTTGAGTTTTGACGATCAAGACATCATTTTTCAGGGATCAAAGCCATTGGATGCAGATGAAAGGCTCGAGCTAGATCCTCTACCGGACGATGAGATGGGAAATTATGCCGTTGAGGATATCACGATCACTTCGAATGTGGATACACCAACGAACTCGTTATATGGAGACATATTCCCCTTCTTATTTCCGACGAACGAAGAGAGCACAGCGTATGCATACTGTATGGAATCCAGGTCCCATAATTGAAACTTCCTCCTCGCTAATAAAATCAACAGTCCTTCAGTCCGTGTCCATGATAATCCCAGCATGCGACAGCAGTCAAAACGGCTACCGACAGCTCGCCATACTAGCCCTGTCTACCCCAGTGTTAATGGGCACGGTAATTTCCATTTCCACCACCTACATGCACCTTCGAGGCGGTGCGCCAATGTCTCTCGCTCTTCAACGCCAATCCCGAGCCCTAGCAACTCTCCGCGACAGTATAAGCAACCTCACAAACCCGGACACCACAACAAGCTACTGCGAGTCCCTCAGACGGGACATCCTGGCTACCATCCTCCTCCAAATCACTGTCGAAATCGCCAGTGGCGGCAGAGGGGCGCAACCCCACATAGACTATGCTTGGAACCTATTTCGAGAACTCGGCTACGAACAACGAAAACCCACCTGCCCCATCGGCACAGTTCTCGTCCAACGCATAACGTACATCGATATCCTGAGTTCCATCTTCTGGAAACGCCGCCCTTTCCCCCCGCTTTCTTTCTGGTTTATCAATCAACAATACACACCGCATAGCAGGGAAGAATCCTCCCCGACCTTCCAAGAAACAACCGGCTGTCCCCACTGGGTCATCTCACTCCTCGCCAGAATTTCTCATCTCGCCGCCGACGACGCTGCAGGTATGCCGCATACCGTCGTTATTTCCCAAGCCCATGAACTCCAAACAGATCTTCATGTAGCAGCCCGCACCTACATCACCCCCCATGCCGGCCAATCCTCGTTTCCAAACAAGCAACGACACCTAGACATAGTCGGACAATGCTTCTACTGGGGCGCAGTCCTCCTCCTACAGCGACGCATCTTCCACGACCGCCGCGACTCTTGCCGCGTACAATCCGCTCTCATGGTTCTAGTAGAGCTGATGGAATCATTGCCGATTGGTTGTGGGCCAGATTCGGCTTTATCGCTACCACTGTATTTAGCTGCGCTTGAGGCGATTGATCCTGACCATCGTATGAGGATTCGGAGGAAGAGTTGCCAGTTGACGAAGGAATACCCGTCCAAGACGAGAGAGACATTGACGACGCTTTATGATGCCATTTGGGCGGATATAGACATGGAGATGGAGATGGTTGAAAACTTTGGAGCCGCGAAGATGGGAAGGAGGCCGGGCCAGTTGTCGGCGGCGACGCGGTTGGTCAAAGAGCGGTGCTTGTTTATTTGCTAGGATGGTATGGAGTAACTAGGTGTTTTCAGGGGCGGGCGCATGTCTAGTTTCGTGGACTTGTTGTCTCCAGTTTTTTCTCTTTTTTTTTTTTCCTTCCGAGTTGTGCTCGATTGGCGTCACGATAAAGGTCCCTTTTCTTTAATAACATCAATTAGTAATAGGAGGTCGCAAAGTTCAATGCCATGAATTCCAATCCCTAGACAAAGGCGTACCCGACCCCCGTAAAGAAAAAATTATAATATTCTATCTACCTATTTAGCAGCCTTCCGTCTCTCAAGCACAGTTTTGAACGCCTTTAAAAAGGTCCCCGCAAGTATCGAAACCTCGTCCTCCGAAATAATAAATGGAGGCGCAAATAGAACGGCATCAACTGCCGTCGAACACAAATACACAGCCGCCCCTTGTTTAAAAGACTCTTCCGCAACCTCTGCCGCAAGAGGGCCACCGACAGACTCACCCAACCGCCCAAAGTCCACTGCCCTGAAAAGGCCCAGTCCTCGTAGGCTAGCTCCATGCCCAGCAATGAAAGATGACAACCCCTCTCGCAGAAGAGACCCAAGTAATATCCCCCTCTCCTTCACTTGTGGAATCAAGCCATCGCGTTTCAAAATCCGCTGGACTGCAAGAGCGCCAGCACATGCCATCGAATGGCCCTGGAACGTATGCCCGCTGACAAATTTACTCGCACCCTTCGAATGTTCCTCAAATATGTCGTAGACCTTCTTGCCGATCAGTACAGCTGATAATGGTTGATACCCGGCGCCCAATCCCTTTCCAATGGATTGGAGGTCTGGGCCCACGCCTCCCAGGCTTTGCCAGGCATGGTAGGTCCCAACACGGCCCATTCCACACATAACCTCGTCGAAAATGACAAGGATCCCATGGCGCTCGCATAGCTCTTTTAAGCGGGGAAGATATGTAGGGGTCGCGGGCACGGCGCCAAGGGTGGCACCGCCCACGGGCTCAACGACGACTGCAGCGACGGTTTTAGGGCCCAGGGTGTTTATTTTGTCCTCCCATTCGGCAATGAGGCGGTCTTCGTACTCGCGCTCCGAAAGTCCTGCGCCATCAGCGTCGTAGAAGCAGCGGCTGACGTGCTTGAAAACATCGCTGAGGATTGGTTCGAATGGTTCCCTTCTTGCTATATTGTTTCCAAGTGCCACGGCGCCCAGTGTGTTTCCGTGGTATGAGGAGTTTCTGCCAATGAAGTGGATGCGCTCCGGCTCGCCGTTGTAGATGTGGTATTGCCGGGCGATTTTCAATGCAGATTCGACGGCTTCGGAGCCGGAGCATAGAAATGTGACTTTTGAGAAAGCATTGTCGCTTCTCTCGATAATGGTCTTCGCTAGTTGTTCCGCTGGGTCGGATGTGAAGAAGGAACTATGTGCGAAGGCGATATTATGTGCTTGGTCCACCACGGCTTCAATCACCTCTTGATTGCCGTGTCCGACACTTGACACCGCTGCGCCGCAGCAGCCATCAAGAATCTTTTGTCCTTTGTCTGTGATTAGGTAGACGCCTTCTCCCTTGACAGCCGTAGGGTACGACTTCTCGAGTGATCTGTGGAAGATGGAGGAGGACTGCATGATGAAGGAGGGGAGAAGAATCCGAAACGAGATGGCCCGGATGGATTGGGAAATATATTGCGGATTTCAGTAAGAAGTCGATTGTTGTAGACTGGTTGCCACCAAACCAGGATATGGTCAAGATTTTGAATGCTTTGTGGAATGAATATCAACCACTGATGCAGGCATGGTGCAGTCATATATATGGTCCATTGGCAGAGCCATATATCGCCCCCTTCCGTCTAGATTCCTTCTTTCTCCCACCAATTTCTCCAGATGTTGCTTGAAGTAGCGCAACTTTCGGCCCGAAGATGGTCGAGATGCCGATCTCGGCTATGGGTGCGAGTACAACTGCCTATTGGGGCATAGCGCGCTTCGGCAGTGGCCCAATAACATATTTCCAACCACCAAAACATTGAACACCTCATCCAAAGCTTGACAATCCTGTCATCCTCAAGCTTGAACTCGCCAAACGCGTAACTCGCGTGGCACGTGTGGATCGCAGAGATACTAGCGAGAACAATTGCCAATTGGGATATGGCGTGCCCGGGAGCAGCTAGAGAAGTCTGGTAACTTAGCGATCTGTCAGGAAAACTCACGCCATAGGATGATGGGTTGGGAATATCCCCGCGTTATCATGTCCAAGCGCTCTAGATTCCCAATATCGGCCGGCCTACTTTCGACTATGACTTACCCAGGCCGCTTCATCTTCCGTGGAAATTCCTCAAGACGGGCTGCTGTTCCCCCTCGGCCTTCAGTCTTCCCTTTCCGACTAAGGGCAACCGTGCACCATATCAAGCCTCGACACGGTCGCTAGTGCCGTGGACATCGAAGAAGGCGGCGAAAACGGATGTCGAATTGACTGGTGGGCTAATGCAGATATCCTGCTGGCTCTCCTGGGAACCGCACCCATGATACTGTGAAGACATATTTCGGCCTCTGATAACATTACACACTTTTTCCCGTACCTTTTTGTGGGCTATTATCTGGTTTATTTGAAGGGTGTCTGCTGGCATTTTTGTCGCGTATTGGCCTATGGATTCCTCTGCCATCACTAACAACCTGAATGCTGGTCAAGCCATCGCAGCCATGATCACAGGAGCACTGGTCTCAGGAGGCGCGTCCTGGGGGTGTGGTGAATTCGGTATTCAATACAAGTGTGGATTCTCAATGATGAATCGTGGTGCTTTTGAGATGACCGGGATCCCCCTGGTGGTCATCCTGGAAGTGCTTCAGCAACTTCTTCATCTTGTATATACTTATCGACAGCAAATCTCATGTCAACATACCATCAAATCTATATTAATTGACGTCGGGATCATTCGTTAGCCCAACAGCCTGTCATCCGCGAAGGCTCGAAAGGAGATGAGAAGAATCATATAAAAGACGAGCAAAAAGCGGCTGTCAGCCACTGGAGAATAGCGAAGTGCAATACATCCTTTGTATTCAGGAGAGGAGGAAATCCGCCCACTCGAATAAGGACATCATTGGAAGCGTCCCGGACGTCCGAATCATAAAATTAAGCAAAATGGATTAGGCTAATCCATCCGCTACGACTCCTCACTCGTAGGCGATAGGAGCAGAGAATCCAACCTGGTTAGGCAAGATAAATGATTTCCAAGGTTGTTTTGGCATGTTGCGAAGAAAAGTGTGATGGAAAAACCAAGGGCGCCTCGGAACGGATTAACCACCCGGCTTCTTTAGTGAAGCAAAACGCGTTTCCGTCGGCGTGGGGTTTGTTCCATATAAAAAACGTCTCCATGCTCTCGATTCCAAAAAAGAGCCGAGAAAAAGCGGATCCGGCATTCTTTATTAAGCGGCAAGCCTCCCGGCTCTTCCGGTACCTCAGTCCTTTGCCCTGTAGGCTGTTGCGAGGAGTCCCCTTCATCGTCTGTCAGGGTCTGGCAGGGATCAAGCTCGCTGGGTTCACAACAAAATAATGGCAAGGTCAGGGAGTGGCTCGAGACACGACGAGAGTCCACAGGCCTTCAAGAGTCTCGGCCAGCGCAATTTCAAGAACCGTTGTCGGGGAGCAAATGGAATGATATGCCCCTGCCAAGGGAACAATTTAACTGTGCCATTTATGAAGGCTCAGAGAGCTAAAAAGCGGTCCAGAGTCTTTGAGGAAGAAAGGCCAGTCAGTTCAATGTGGTGACTTGTTGCAAAGAACGGGTTGAAGTCGTGATGCTGTTCGTCCATAACAAACAGCTGGAACCCTTGGGCAAAATTAAGGTTCGGTCAACCCTTTTTAAGGGTCAACCATGGCCCTCGCCGTTGGGATATCCAAGGAACATCCCTCGCTTGAAACTGGAACAAGCTCTGGCGTGTTTCACCCAGACCACCAGGCGGCCCACATTACCATGGCTAATATCCGCGATTCCACTATCACTCCAGGGGACGGCAGGCCCCACTAGCACGGGAGACGTTGAAAACGCCGGATTTGTCTAGAGCTCCCGCGATAACCAAGCCATCGGCTCTGGTCTCTGATTGAGCTCCGCACCGACCAACTCCCCAGTTCTGGCAGCGCGAATCAGACGTCTTTCGGGATTTGCACCATCGGGATGGAATAGATAATTTATTAGGACGGGGTGGGGATGGGGATTCCTGTGCCCCCGGCTTGAAACATGCATGGGGACTAACTACCCTGTGCACATCAATCAAAAAAAACATCCCCTGTGAGTATAAGGATGGACTCATCCCCATGAGGCATTCGGCGCAGAGAAATCCGTACAACTTTCCCTCTCGAGTTGTTTTACATCACACAATCTCAACAATGCAAGAACCGCTATTAAACCTAGACAGCCTGAAGGGGGTGGACATACCGGATTACATGTTAGACCCCGATGCGACTCTCAAGGACTCGGAAGCACAATGGAGATACAACCGACCCCCAGACTACTCCAAAACTCGCAAATTCTTCGCAGAGAGTGAGACTATCATGTTCCTCAAATTCAAAAGTTGCGATGAAAGAATTCTGAAAACTAACATGTATGAATAGCAAAACATTATAACCATCCCGCCGGCTCCCTACCAGAGCTTGTCGAGAACCTAATCAAGAACTGGGAAATCGAGGCTTCGTTTAAGACCCAACTTGCAGACTGGCGGACAATCGACACGACGAATTACACATTTGCCATCAACGGCCTGGAACCAAGCAATGCAGAACACATGCTCAAAGTCGGGACCTATAATGCCATAATCACTCCCTGCAAATATTACGATTCAAAGAACTCCGACTTTGCCTCGAGTCACAAAACTTTCAAACGCATGATGCCGACTTTCGCCTTTGAGGTTGTTGAGGTATACAGTGGGCCCCCAGTGGTCACCCTGAAATGGAGACATTATGGCGAGATGAAGAATGATTACGTCGGCTGGAATGAGTAAGTACTACACCACATGGAACGCTTATTCGAACCAACCCCTAATCATCTTCCCCTCGAATAGCGTAGGAGAAAAAGTAACCGCCAAAGCCCACGGCGGCATGATCGATATCCAGGGAATCACCATCGCCCATCTCAATAGCAAGATGCAAATCACCAAACTCAAGACCTGGTTCAACTCGAACGAACTCTTCAAGCAGATCGATCCCGATGGAGCCGCCATAATGATCAAACCTGATGAGCTAAGGGCAGCACTTGACCCATCCGCAGACTTGATGCAGGCGTGTCCGATAATGGGAAACCAGACCTCAGTCCGCTCTGTAGAACCCATACAGGGATTGAGCCAGGCGTTTACTGAGGTTGAAATTAACGGTAAACGGGTTGGATAAATGTGGAAGATGGCTTTATAATGTATACAGCCATGGGTTTGAACGGCATGGCGTCAGGTACATATGTCGGGGCAGCTACCTACGGAATCTTCCTTTTTGCATTGCTTGCGATATTTTCCCCCTTTTTGGATCAATCCTGATCTTGCATTGTAATGACGTTATTGATTGGCATGGTATGGTCCTACGGTGTTTCTCTCTTTCTGTTATTCCATTTTGTCCATCCTTGTTCCTTTTTCCAAGCGGTTTTTGAAATAACATTAGGGGCTAGGAAGAAGGAAAGGAATCGGGCAGGAGAAGGATGTTTTCCTTTTTCCTTGCACACTATATTACCAGGAGTTAACTTCTTCATCATATCTAGAGGAAGGCGTTAACTTTTACTGGCTTTCTCAATTGACAAACTTATGGCTACCAAGCCCCTTCATCACAAGTTCTGCTTCTCCTCATCCTCCCACCAACTCACACATCCATATCCCCGGAATGACAGGAACCAAAATCGGGAGAATACTTATGAAGTGGCTTCCATCCCTCCCTCTTTTAACAATGAATTAATCCAGTATTCCGTGGTCCTCCAGCATACACTTACCGAAGCTCTACAAATAGCGTACAGGGGGCTAATACTTCTATACCGCGCTCTTCCAACCTTTTAACAGATGTTGAAGTCTATATTCTTTCTCCTCGTCCTGGTCCTATGAATAATGGGTTCAAATGGGGGCCCTTCGAGTATCTAGAAATCTCCAATTGACTATGAAACCGAGTCCGGCGAAGCGCTGCAGTTTGGCTCCGGGTGTATGTTGATAGAGACGAAGCAGACGACGTGCAAGTGAAGGACGACAAATGCGCTACGTAATCGACTAAGGAGAGGAGTGCCCGAGTTGGGGCGATGGTGGTTGCCGTGCATCTAGGAGAGAAGGCAGGTCCAATTGGCAAATTATTCGCAGTTAATTATTGCTCCCCAGCCGTCTGCAATCACTTAGTTATGCGTGTAATCGTGCGAGTGGAGGCTTGTCATAGTGATGCCAACTGCCTTCGATGTGGCCTGGTGACAAAGGTAGGTTGATATCTCAGTCGACTGTGCCTCTAGAGGGGAAATCAGCTATTGTAAATAGCATCCAGGCTGCACTCATCCTTCTGCCTCGGAGCTCCTATCAAAATCAAGTCGCGTCCGCAAGGCTCATGGAGAACGCGTCGTGCAGCATTCACGGATAACAAACGGCAAAAAGGCGAAATAGAAAAATCCAGCCATCGTGCTGCAAACCTCAAGACCAGTCGTGCCACGTCTCAGCTGCATCCCCCTCTGCTTATCGAGAGCAGCCGGCAATCGGCATCGATGGTTGTTGCTGTCGTTTGGATGAAACGCGCTAGTCACGACTTATCTAAGCGCTCGGCTATGGCTTTGCCGCCGCCCGCTCCAAAATGCCGAGGTCCAGCCAGTGCAGTTGAATGCTGAGCCGAAAGTCATGGATGTTTGAGAGTTGAGAGGAGGATACAAATACAAATACCGGATCTCAACTCAGTCCATATCCTCATATCTCCCATCGTCCTTCCTTCAGCCAATTCCTCCCCCGCAAACACGCCACGCCCATCCACAATGACCTCCCAAGCCGACCTCCGCGTCTCCAACCTCTTCAGCTTCAACAACCATGTCGCCCTAGTCACCGGCGGTGCCTCCGGGCTGGGCGAAATGGCCGCGCAGGGCCTGGTTCAGAACGGTGCCCGCGTCATCATTGCCAGCCGCAAAGAGGCCGAGCTGAAGAAGTGCACCGATCGCCTCAACAAGCTCGGCCCCGGCAAGTGCGAGTACATTGTCGCCGATTTGAAGGATAAGGCGGGATGCGACTATCTCGCGGCAGAGGTGAAGAAGCGGACGGATAGATTGACGGTTTTGGTGAATAACACGGGGGTTACTTGGTGAGTTGAGTTGTGTACGGAGAGGGGTGTATGGCTGATTTTAATGGATTGGGATATAGGGGTGCGCCATACGATGACTTCCCAGAATCTGGCTGGGATAAGATTATGGCGTTGAATGTCAAGTCGATATTCTACTGTGAGTGTTCCATAGATTCCTTCCAAGCAATCTAGAGATGTCATTTTACTAACAGACGAAAGTAACTGTTGGGTGAGTAACCGTCTTCCGAGATACATCAATACCACTCAACCCCCCTTGACATGATATTAATCCATCATATTCCATACAGCCTCACATCCCTTCTCAAGGTTGGCACCAACGCCGACATGCCATCCCGCATAATCAACATCGCCTCAATGGCTGGAATCTCAACCCTCGACCCCACGTCGAGTGACCAGGGTGGATTGGCGGCTCCTGGCAGTGGAACCTTCAGCTGTACGTCTCCTGATATAGCTCCCCTCGATTATTTTCCACCCAATATCTACTTTACCTCCCCATTACTAACAACCCGGTACAGACGGTCCCTCAAAAGCAGCCGTTATCCACCTCTCCAGACAACTATCGTCAAAGCTCGCCCCCCAAAACATCATGGTGAACTGTGTCTGCCCGTAAGTTCGACCCTCAGCCCCTATTAACACACACACACATACGCACAGCTACCAGACACTAACCATCCCTTTCTCCCTTCCTTTTCCCCATATATAGCGGCGTCTTCCCCTCCCGCATGTCCAATTACGGCATCGAAAAATTCGCCGACACCCTCCTTCAAGGCCAACCAACCGGCCGCCTCGGTAAACCCGAAGACTTTGCGGGCCTGATTTTGTTCCTGTGCAGCTATGCCTCGGCCCATATGACTGGTAACGTCATTGAGCTTGATGGTGGCAGCACGCGGAGCGGGTTGAAGGGCAGACCCAGGCAGAAGAAGTTGTAAATTGGGGATGGAGGAGTAGATTGTGGTACATTTGGGTTATTTTCATGTTGGGTAGTGTGTTTCTCCTTGTTTTTTCCCCTTTTTGTCACGGATCTTTGTCTCTTCATATGATGTGACGATGGAGAAGCGAAATAAAGCTGGATATATATCCCCCTGGAGGGTACAATGTTATTCTAGACTCCGAGGTTTGCCATATCGGAAGCCTGGTTTGAACGAACAATTTAAAAGTTGAAAAACTCAAGAGAGTAGGGCGTGAAAGAGGGATCTAATAAATGGGGGCACAGTGGTTAAATTGCCGCGCGACAAACGCGTTTAAATTCACGATTCTCAGCCGCATCGACGACATCAATCCAGTTGCTCCCTCTCTTTAATCTTACATTCAACTCCAGCCAAAGGTTTTTGCTTTTCCTTAAAATAAACAGGGATAAAAAGAACGCAGTTTATTAAACATACCTTAACCATACAAGCAGCCATTCTAGTTCCTCCGTGAAAGATCGGGAGATATCCCAACCCCGCTGAAGTATTTTTTAATAAAGTTGATTCAGGGGAGTTGATATGCATACATAACCTTGTCTGTTCACCAGGGATTGATCCAGTCGAAGCCATCATACCTCCCCCCGAGCCGTGAACCACTTATTAGCGTGGCGAGCTAGCCAGCATCGTCTCCAGCAAATGAAACCTCAGTGGTGGGCAGGGATGGAGGGTTAGAAAAATTGATTGCCATGTCCTTCCTCTCCTCATCATCAGTCCTTTATCTGGAGCCATGTTAATTAATTGAAAGAGTTAGGAAGGAAACACGGTTTCCGTCAACTGTGCACGTTTAGCACGGCGGAGCGTCGTGCGTTCGTCTCAAACGGACAACATTGATGGAGATATGGTATCGTCACTTTGTACGGGACAAACAACAATCACCAACAGAACAAATGGGGCTTGATTCTAGTGTGTTTACTTGAAGCAATGGTCCCACTACCCAATCTCACACAAGTTCCCTTTCGTCAGTATGCAGCACGTCTGTTCTGTTGGAGCCAAGCAATTTGACTGAGCATCTATTCTCCCCCCGGAAATATGGAAGAATACTGAGTATTCATCACGCAAAAGAGAAGAGGAAGGAGAAGATGCTTACCCATCTATCCCATATTAATTTCATCAGGGAACAGCCCGGCAGCAGTGCATGTCTTGGTCCTGGAAAAATGCCTGGTTTAGATCAGCGGCATTTCCACTACAACAATACGATTTACTTTTTTGTGTCTGGACATTGGCTCCAGCTGATACAGACGCGGTTCCACAGCGGGCAAGCAAGCATTGGAGTCTGGCTTGAGAGAGAGTGTCGTATTCTCTCTGCCTTTCCTCCGTTCTTTCTTTCTTTCATTTTATTTTCTTCTTCGTTCGTCAATCAGTGATATTCGTTTCCATTATATATTCCCATTCCCCCTTCTCGGGTTATATAGTTCAATGCTTCAACGATGGTCAGCTCATTATCCCCCATTCTAAGGACATGGGCCTGTGCCAGCCTGCTCTTCACATCCCTCACAACCTCGTCCACTACTCTTCCCGAAAACGAGAAGAAATCAGCAAACAATGAATACGACTATATCATAGTCGGTGGTGGACTGACAGGGCTGGTCGCTGCGCATCGGTTGTCTGAGGATTCAGACGGTGAGTCTTTTTGCTGCAATATCCATCCAAGCATCGAATCATGCATTATATCTGTCTGACACGCAAAAACCATAACAGTATCCGTCCTCGTTCTCGAATACGGCATCATCGACCGAAGCAACACGACTCAAATCCCGCTCATGGCCACGACGTTGAACACCGGCGCCATGTTCAATATCACCTCCGCGCCCGAGCCGGGCCTCGATAATCGGCAGTATTCCATCCGAGCGGGCTCGATTGCCGGTGGCGGGTCGAGTGTCAATGGTGCATATCACTTCGTAAAAAGCTTAATCCATTCCATTCCGCTTATACAATCCTCACGGAGAACCCAGTTTTGCTCACTAGCGGTGTTGGTCAATTAAAACAGGCATGACATACGACCGCGCCTCCGCCGCCGACTACGATTCCTGGGAACAGCTCGGTAACCCTGGCTGGGGCTGGGAGGGGCTATTGCCGTATTTTAAGAAAAGTGCCGATTTCATCCCGCCGCCGGCAAGAATCGAAGCCGAATATAATTACACCTACGACGAAGCCGCGTACGGCGGCAGCAGCAGTCCGCTAAAAGTCAGTTTCCCGCACTGGCAGGTTCCAGACACGTACGCCATGTCCGACGCCTTCACGGAGATGGGCATCCCGAAGCGCAAGGAGCATGCGGACGGCAGGTCGATTGGGCAGATCTGGTCGCCTGCTGCGCTGGATCCGGAGACGATGACGAGGTCGTCGTCGTTGACGGCGTATTATGATAGTGTGAAGGAGCGAGAGAATCTGAAGATGCTCAATGAGCATCAAGTGATTGGGTTGACATTTGAGCCGGAGCCGGGGGAGGCACTGGTGGTGTCTGGCGTGAAGGCGCTGGACAGACAAGAAGCGAACAAGGAGGTCACGTTCCGTGCCAGAAAGGAAGTCATCTTGGCCGCGGGAGCGATTCATACCCCTCAAATCCTCCAGTTGAGCGGCATCGGGCCCAAGGCCGTCGTTGAAGCAGCCGGTATCGAGTCCAAACTCGACCTGCCAGGCGTGGGGAGTAACTTCCAAGACCACCCGGTAGCCTACCTGAATTGGGAGCTGGAAAACACCTACCCACAACCAGACATCATGACCACCAACGAGACTTTCGCCACGGAAGCGCTGGAGGAGTATCTGCAGCATAAGACCGGACCATACACCAAAGCACAGTCGAACACAATCGCCTTCCTCAGCCTGCCCATGCTCACCGACGACGTAGAATCTCTAATCGCAATTCTAGAGAACCAGGCGCCAGGCACCAGTTTGCCAGAAGTGTACAAGGACGAAGAAACCCTACTTACCGGCTTCGAGGCCCAGCGGAAGATCCTGACCGAACAGCTTCGTGCGGGCTCAGTCGCTGCTATCGAAATGCCGTACAGTGGCATGGGCCAGGTGCCCAACTCGCTCCAGAAGCCGCTGAGTCGGGGGACGGTGCATCTCAATGCGACACATCCCCACGCAGAGCCCATCGTCACGTAAGTTCCTGTCCCAAAATAAAATAAAATAAAATAAAATAATAACCCCCCCCCGGTCCAGCCACAACGCCCTCACCAACCCCTTCGACCGCAGCACCCTCTACACCTCCATCCAATTCACCCGACGCTACCTCAACACCACCACCTCCCTCGCCCACCTACACCCGCACGAGGTCACCCCCGGCGCCGACAAAGTCGGCCAGGAAGAAGTCCTCACAGCACTGATAGCAGGCGGCCCGCTCTCTCTGAGCCCGTCGTTCGCGCATGCGGGCTGCAGCTGCCCGATGATGCCGAGGGAGATGGGCGGGTGTGTCGGGGCTGATTTAAGCGTGTATGGCACGGTGGGGGTGAGGGTGGTGGATGCGTCGGTTATGCCGGTGATTCCGGCGGCGCATTTGCAGGCGGGGTTGTATGCGGTTGCGGAGAGGGGGCTGGATGTTGTTAGGGGGAGGGTGTAGGGTGGAGAGTGGAGGGTGGGTGATGATGTATGCCACCCCCCCCCTTTTTTTTTAATTAATTAACCTCCCGCACATACACGCTGAGAGTAATAAATGTAAGATTCTATCATTCACTTTAATTCAACGCGTGTGAAAAAAAAAAGCCCCTATGGTGTACATACAATTCAGCTAAAATAAAATAAAATAAAAACAAAAACCCATGATGCATATTTTGTCTTCTTTGTTCCCCTTTATGAAAGTCAAAGCAAAAAACAGAAAACCGAAAAAGATGATAAAAAATATGGGATGGGATCGGATGGGATGGGATATCAACTGTATACAAAAAAAAAAAAACAAAAAGACACAGAAAAGCCAAGAAAAAAGAAGACCAAGAAAGAACCGATTACAGCATGCAAAGCAAAGACAAAAGCAAAAGACAAAAGAAAAAGGAAAATTATAAGTCTGTCGGACCGTAGTCAGGGGGAAAAAAAGAAGAAGAAAAGGAGATTGATCGTACTTCGCCTTCCCCCCCCCCCCCCCCCCCCCCCCCCCCCCTCCTGTACAGAGGGAAGCAGCTTTTTGAGCACGTCATACTACACAACAACAAAAAACAAAAACAAAA
>JANTQI010000008.1:299532-371034 GCA_032988985.1 Emmonsiellopsis sp. PD_5 | reverse complement strand
ATTAGGTCTGCTGGCCCGAGGCAGGGGGAAAAAAAAAAAAAAAAAAGGAGATTTCTTGCACCCCCCCCCCCCCCCCCCCCCCCCGGGTCCCTCCCTTGCCAATCAATCATCATGACATTTTCCATACATGTAACAAGCAAACAAGCAAACAAACAAACAAACAAACCAAAAAAGGACAATCTCGCCACCTTCTAAGATAATATTAAAGAAATCCTCTGTGTGTTAGAGAGAGAGAGAGAGACAGACGCATGCAAGGCAAGCAAGGCAAGGCATATGATATGATATGATATGATAATATCTAACATAGGAAAAAGGGTGTTAATTCGCACATTGGTATGATGAGTGATCGTGGGAGTGAGAGTGAGAGCTTTACATACAAAGCCTGGTGCATTTGTATGTACGACGCATTGCAAAAGCAAAAAAAGTGGTTCAAAAATAAAATATAAAAAAAAGGGACTGACGCAATGCCAGCGAAACACACGCGCTGTGGTGTATAGGTGGGAATATTGAGCATAAGAAGAAATAGAAGAATAAGAAAAGGACCAAGGAAATGCCAGCCAGCGGACAAATATAGTTAAAGTAAGGAAAGGGGGATAGGATGGATAGATAGGGAAAGGGGAACTAAAAAAGAATCCTCTATGTTAAGACAAGAGAAGAACAAAGGGGAAGGAAAGAAGACAGAAAAACAAAAAATAATTAATAATATCGAGACTGGGTATTAGAGAACGAAGGTGAGGGTGGTGGTCGTGGGAAGTCATGAGCCATCGGAGGCGGTGGCGGTGTCCGGGATTCCGATCTAAAGGAATCCCCTCGACTCTCGCGCACACTTGCCTTGCCCTTTCCATACCCACTGCCGTTGTTTGGTGGATCGGATTTTGGAGGCGGTGGTGGTAATCGAGGTGGGGGGCCTGGTGGGCCCGTGGCAGTCCGGAATTCGAAATGTCGGGTATCTCCATTGACAATTGCGTTGCGTTCATAATCCTGGGCTACCTTTTCCTTTCTGTTGAAATCACCGTTACCGCTCTTTCCGCTTTTACTTCCAGTGCTCGCGGCTTCTCCGACCTCTTCGACCACGGGTAGAGTGGAAGCAGCTCCGCTGCCCTGTAAATCGGTGGAAGGGGCACGAACAGTAGTTAGGATATGTTGGTTAGGTTCCGGATCACTTGAAAGATTTCGACCCGATTTTGCTGCATCTCTTTCAGCCCGTTCCATGACTTGGTCAATGGATGATCGTGGGTGGGCATGGCTAAGTCGAGCTGCATCCATAGAAGCTGTTGGACTTGCTTGCTCCGCAATCAGCCTGTCACGTTCAGCTTCTTCCTTGGATTTTGTGATGCCTGTGATGAACTTGATAAATCGCTCCCCATATGCTTCGGGAGGGATAGGAGATATTTGGTTTCGATCGTGTGAGAGGCCTTTCCAGAAATGCTCCGCCTTCTTTACGGTGCCATACTAAAATGCGAAAACGGTCAGTTAAAAAATGAATCAAAAACGAATTAATCTCGCGCAACTTACGTGAGTCAAACAGTCAATAATACCGAGATAGTAAATCTCTTTTCCCGGTTGACCGTTCTCATGTGTCGCTCGGAACCCCCCATCATCAGAATAGAAGACAAGGTTCTTCCGCTCGTCAAGTATCTCGTCGGGCATCTTGGCCCCTGTTTCTTGAATGGGTACTGGTTTTTCTCGTTTTATAATTTCTCGCAGTTCTCTTGCCTTTCGAGCATTTTCGAGCCTCGAGGGGGTTCGCATGAGCAGGTTTTGCTGTTGATCGTCGCCGCGTTCTCCCCCAGGCTGGAAAATCTGAAGAGTGCGATCTCGAAGTTTCTCATCATTTCCCTTTTCTAGATCATGAATACCGACCAGTAATGAGTAATCCATTATTTTTAAGCGTTGCAGCAATGATACGTCTCTCTTGAGTTGTGCAATGAAGACTTCCCTCTTCATCGGACCACATTCAAGATGACGATTTCTCCTCATCCAATTGAGATCTTTCAATGTTGCCCTGGGATTGGTCGCTAGATCCTCCTCGCGGAAATCTCGTCCAATGGTTGAGCCTTTAAGATCAAACATTTGATGGATATCTCGATGCGGGGGAAAGAGGTTATTCATGACGACAAAGTGGATTTTCCGACCGTAAGCCATCTTAACTCGGTGCAGGCCGTAAAACTGGGAAATTAGAGTGTTTGGGTTGTTTTCAATATGTTCATAGTAGTCGCGGAGGATCCTTCGAAGTAGTTTATGTTCGGCGTGGTGGATGGTTTTTATGATGTATTTGTAGTCGCGGGAGAAGTAAAAGAAACTGCCACTTTTGCCAGGAGAGCCCAGTTCGGACAGGATATACTTGCTCGTCAACGACATCAGGTAGTCCGCAGGGTCGAGCTTGAATTTTGCACGTAGACGGCGGAACACCCAGGGAGCATAGTCCTTGAATTTGAAGTCGTATTTTGCCGAGGGCGTCAATTCATTACCAGTTCTAAGAAACACACGGGTCAGAAGGCATCAACGACTTGTTTCTCTTAATCCAAGAACTTACATGTCAAAAGAAAATTTATGTTTCGCCTCAAAATCGGCGTCTGTGAGCTCGCGGTCCATTTTTGCATTGGTCCTCGACACCGTAAAACGGATCCCAGTCAACATGTTATATGCTGTTACCCAATTCACATGGTTTTGATCGACCTTTGTGCCAACAATGACACGGTCGTCGTCCTCTTCTTCCCTCCGCCTTCGTTTGCTGGCTCGTCTCTGTTTGATCACTTCCGCCCATCGTGCCGCGTCCTCCTCTGGAGGGATGTCATCTGGATGCAGGTCGGAAGTCAGCGACCTAGTGGTCCGTCGAGCCAGAGATAGGGAGGCACGTCGTATCCCTAAACTCCCAGTAGCAGTAGCCGTGTCATCTGACAGGTTTGAATTCGGGATAGATAGGTCGCGGCTGTTTTTCCGCCCACTGTTGTAAACCTTGGGTACTTGGAGAGTGTGGCGATGAGGTCTAGGGCTAGTCGGAGATACGGGGGATTCGTTATCTGTATGCTGAGGCGCACTGGGTATGGAGTAGCGGTGTGGGGGGGCATCTTGTGGGGGGGCATCTTGCGGAGGGGCCAGGACGGCGCCATCCAACATCGATGTGGAAGGCAACGTTGAAGTGTTCGAAGTCAATCCGGCGGATACAACGTCATCGGACGAGGTACGGTGGCCATTGATATGTGGTCTGGGGCTCGTGGATCGAGTCCCGAATGACACACCACTCGCCTGGACTTCGCCCGATGTGCCGTTCACCATAGTCCCATTCGGGCCATGCGTCGCTCCATTCCGAAGCACGTCATCAGGACCTAGCCCGGATACGCCGTATTCCCTTTCCCTCTCCCGAGACGGTCCAGTATTTATCGACAGGACGCTTCCGTTTCTCGACTTGACACTTTCATGGCCGTGGGGAGATATGCCTGACCTAGCGGTGCCAAGAGAATGTAGACTTCCCCCTTTGAAGTTGGTGACGAAACGATCGGAGGGACCATCGACGTGGTTCACATCTCCATTTGTTTCGCCAGTCCAGAGGAAGGTATTGCTTATAGAGGACTTGTCGTATGATTTGCGAGAGGTCTGCTCAAGAAGGGTCGAGGAGGAGGGAGAGGACTTGTTGAGGTGAGGGTCGTTGGCGAAGGACGGCATGGTGGACGGCCAAGGGGGAAACGAGTGAATTGGTCAAAAGGAACCGTCCGGAGCAGTATGTATGGGCGTATACGAGAAAGGAGGGATTCTCAGACCCGAGCAGCCTACCACGTCCACTCTGCTCGAAGGGTCGCCGTTCGTGATAAGGAAGCTGGCGGAACGGCGTTCCCGCGCTCAGTAGGGGTGGCAGGCAGGGAGGCGGAGGATCAGCATGGTAGAGTGCGGATACACAGGGCGAAGACAAGGGAGCTGTGCAGCGGAGAGCCAGAGGAGCTGCGTGGAGGGTGGTATACTGGTATAGTGTAGGCGGAGGTTGAGGTCGAGTGAGGCTTGGTGGACAACGAGAGATTTGAAGTCTGGGTTGGCGCTGCTTTGGGTTTAGCGCCAAGCCGCAGCCCAAACCAAGCCACATCTGATATTTTGTTAGGTGGACGAGACAACAACATCGAGATACTCTTCAATCCAGGTTTCATTTCTCGTTTCTCTTTATTCTGTCCGTGCTATCACCCACAAGAGCCTGCCCACGAAGCCTCCCCTATCCAACAGCAAACACGCAACCCCGTGGGTTGGTGATTGCAGCGCGCTCCGTACATACATACGTTTGTTTGCTGCATAGGATCCAAAGGTAAAGGCAATCAGACTGATATGCAAATATAGTGCTACAGCGCTATCAAGATCCAGTCCGCCCGTCCTCAGAATCAGTACATCCTTGTTGTTGTATCCATATGCTGCATCACCCAGATCGACCCAACGCAGTGTTTCGCCAAAACGATATATTAATGCGCGCTCTACAATTGAACTTCCGCTTTGATGTCGCCCCTTTTATTCCACTTGGTCCTTATTCATCGGGTCTTCGGGGCCTATCCAAGACAATTGCCATAAGCCTCCAAGGTATGTTCCACAGTGTATCCTCTGCCATGTATGTATGTACATGTACAAGTCTTGGCCAGGGGTACAGTACAGTCAAAACAACAATCTCGAAAATGAAAACGATACCAATCCCATATGATATAATTCCCCCGAATCGCCGCGCGTTCGTCGGGAGTCCGTATCTACGCGGATTGGGGGACCCATCAGCCTCCACAAACAGCCCTCCCGCGTCATTCAGCCACACTTTTTCCCTGCCAATAGCATGGCATGAATTGTATGATGAAACTTCCGTTGTCCTCCCCACCAACTTCAAGATGGAAATGATCATTTTTGTTATCGCCACATACAACCATACCCCTATCTTCCCCAAAAAAAAAACAATGCCAACTAGTCGGCTTCTCATCGGCGAATATTTCGATATATAAAATAGAAAACCACCGCAATATTTCTTTCTTTTGTTTTTCCATCTCCACGACCCAGATGCAAAAGGGAAAAAAAAACAAATCACAACAAAAACGCGACATCGGTTCCCACCCAAATTATTTACCGTGGATAGGGCTGATGATCGGGGCTCCACATTGTGGCTAAAAGTAGAACACGATGTTTGGGATTGAAGACTGATGATATTTCTACATCCAAATGCTGCAGCAGTCGGCCAAATGATTTCGCGTCAGATCATCAATTCTTCAATAAAAGCCGTCCGCGAGTCGGATCCCCCCGTCTCCCGCCCTTGATGGGCCAAAGATTATTTTCCACTCAAACTCTTACCAAAACCCCCGCTGCCTGTCATACATACATGAACAGTTTTTGCTCAGTTTTATATCCAATCACGGCAGATTAACTACTGTACGAACAACATGCCAAATAAAATATTCGGCTGATTGATAATGAAATAGAAATGGATCATGTGACCTTGGAAAGGTCGGGAGCTCTGGAAGCCTTGACTGATAGCAACTCAATAGTTCAACACCAAACTCAAAAATCAGGCAAACAGAGTTACATAAAGGCTGCCCCCAGCTAACAGATTGAGTGGGACACTGTAAAGGATTCCAACGCCCCAGAATCCCATTCTAGAGATCTTTCATTATCATTAATCCTTCTTTTTTTTTACTTTTCATACATCTAGCTACCTAATAGAGTTCACCCACCTCCTTCTTCTACATGTAGTCAACTAACTCCCTCTCAGTTGGGCTTGGAATTGATAAATCAGGTTAACCCATACATATATATAGAGTGTGAGTTGGGATACCCATTGTAACCTACCTACCACACCTAAAAAATATATATCCTCTCCCTCCTCTCCCTCCTCTCCCTCCTTCCTCCCTTCATACATCAATTACTATTGGCTACATGCATACATCCCTTCCTTAACCAACTACCCAATCATCTACGCGTCAATGACCCCGGGGATGAAAAGGAATAACTTAAAAGAGGAACTTCAATTGAATAAATAATAAATTCCACCAGTAGACAGGCAAAAAAAGAAGAGCTAGTTAATAAACAACAATATCCCTACAAGAAGAAAAGAAAGAAAAGAAACAATTTTCACAACGCAACAAAAACACAGCAAAGCAAAAATCAAAAAGCAAAACGAAAGAACCCATCCATCCCTTAAGTTATTGCCCACACAAACCCTTCGACGCCGTTTCGTACCAAATAAGATTTCATGTGCACGAGAAACAAGAGGGAAGAAAAAAAGACGCGTAAAAAAGCAAAGCAAAACCCAGAGCGGACCCCATATGAAAACCATTAACAGAAAGAAAGAAGATCACGCGAAAGAGAGAAAGAGTCTACGCTGACTTCTTTGGCGTGGCTTTCTTCGAGGCTCTCTTGGTCGTGGTGGCTTTCTTGGGTGCAGGCTTCGCGGTGGTTTTCGTGACGCGGCCGGACTTGGTCTTGCCTAGAACCTTGGGGGCATCAACGATGGCGGGGGCCTGTGACGTTAGTATTCGCGAAGCATATCAATGGGACAGACATAGTAAGACGTACAGATGGGGCCTTGCGTGGCTTGGCGACGTTGGCCTTGGGCTTCGCGGCAGCCTTTTTGGGGGCAGCGGCCTTCTTGGTGGTGGTGGTCTTGGCCTTGGTGGCAGTCTTCTTAGCAGGGGCCTTCTCCTTCTTAGCGGCAGCAGGCTTCGCGGCGGCCTTCTTCGCAGCTGGTTTGGCGGCAGCGGGTTTGGCGGCGGCCTCTTTCTTGGCGAGCTTCAGGGGACCAGAGGGACCTGGAGAGATGACGCGTCAGTTTTGTGTACGATAAAGGGAGACGACATGGGAATTGGACGATGATAACAGCATCGTTTGACTGCGGTGGATAGATGGGTCGCGGGAATAGCGACGTGGGCGCGATAACCATGCAATGGGGGATGGATTTGACGAACCCTTTGGTTGAGTGAAGGCGCCCTTCTCGACACCGGACTTGACGGCACGGTTGAATTGGGCGTCGAACACGCTCTGGGAGGTGACATTGATTCTGTTGTTGGCCTGGACGTATTTCTTAAGCGCCTGGCGACTGTGGTGGAGGAGAGAGGGGGTTAGCAAAGGATGTCAACAAACGGGTGACGCGCCCGTGAGGTCATAGAAACGCGGCGACGGCGAGGTCGCGACACGGGGCGGGGAGTGGGCTCACCTGCTTCCATTGCGTTCTTTGAGCTGCAGCAGGAACAGAGTCAGCAAGAGATGCAAGCAGAAAACGACGCGACACAGGCGTGGAGGAGATAGCAGCTTGTTGTGGGCGGGCGTGGCGACCGGAAGGCGGCGCATCACGGGGCCTGGCAGCCAAGCGACCGTGGCGCGAAGTGGATGGACTCACCTGGATGATGGCATCGGTGATCATATCTATATCGCGGGAATCAGCAAAAGCACGCGATCACAGCGGTGATAGTGAGATGGGCGGGAGATGCGGTGGTGGCGCGGGATCAGGAGAGCAAGACGTACCTTTGTAGGAAGCGTGGGCAGCGGCGGCAGCGCCCTTGGTGGCAGCAGCTTTCTTGGGAGGCATGGCGAGAACTGGGGAGGGAGTAGACGGAGATAGAGTAGACGAGAAGCAGAAGAAGAGCTGAGCTGGATGGTAGATGGTAGATGGTAGTTGTTGGATGTTGTTGTGGCGGGTTAATAACAGTTGAGGAGAGTCGAAGGTCGAGAGTTGGCGTGGGCGAGTGCGCGGGGCGGCTGCTTTTATAGTGGGTGGTTCCCGCGCCCAAGATCAACCACTGACAACCATGGCTGATTTGCTGCGAACCGCTGATATCTGCCCCATAGCAGTTACCTTTCTGTGGCCTGTTCTCTTCCAAGGTTCTTCCCTATTACCCCGTCATGCCGTCTGTCTCTTTACCTGCCCTCTCCCCTTACTTGAACTCCCCCCTTTACTTGCACCAGGCACCACACCCCCCATACACAACATTGCCGCTTTCCCAATACCCCCCCTCGGCTGATTGGTGGTCCTTGCAGCGATTTGTTGGCCATGGGGATGCCACTCTATCTACTATATATGCGCATCATCATGGTGTGCGTCGACAGTCATTCCATTAATTACTCCGGCATTGGCTGGGGGCTATCTACTAACTACATGTGCGTTGTCGACATGTCCCCGGAATACGGACGGTTCGAGACGCATTGACAATCAAGCATCACTGTTCTATATCGAGGATCCAGAGAATTGGAGGATGGGAGGCAACCTTGGAACCGGAATCACGGTCAAATGACCTTTTGGTTTGACTTTCTGTCTCCAAACTAAACAGTTGATTATTTAGTTCCTCCAGACAAGCTCAAGACTGGTGGTGGTGGTGGTGGCTGTTCTGGCTGTTCTTGGATCACCATCGCCGTATTTGCTTCCTGCCCGCCCACAACCCGCCAGATCTTACATCTCTGATCTTGCCCGACACACTGCCCGTTTTGTTTTGCTTGTCATTGCAGGTTCAAATATACATCCATCTCCATCGTATCTTGGTGTTTTTATGTTCCCAACGCCAGTTGTTGGCCCTGCATCAAACACAGTCCGGAATCGCCCTCTACCTACAACTCACAGCCTTGTCTTGAACAACAACCACGACTTATCTGGATGAGAAACATATATGAGAATGTTGAAGACGCTCCATACTATCATCTATATTATTTATGCCGGCTGTCATCTCACCAGTGCGCGGGGATCATGATGAATGATCCCGTCTACCGGTCGCATACAAGTCCTGATCTTTCAACAACGCCTGGGTTAGAAGACCCCATATTTTGCATTTGAACTTTTCTCGGTTCAATAAACGCATCAAAATATGTTTAATCCCATATTTGTCAATTTTTGACTTGCGTGTTGACCTGGTTGTCGTTGAGGACTCCAAGCCCGACATCCGCTAAGCGACCGAGCAGGCTGTATCCGAGCCCAACAACGCAGCCACAATTTACTGCGCGTTTTCGAAAAGGAATCCAAGGAGAACGGAATAAATAGGCTTTTGATCAATAGAGCCATTGGAGTTTACTCGATAAAAACGCTCCTCAAACCGTGGTCATTCTGCTTCTTTTGATGGTTTGCGACCGTGTCGCCCCATGAGAAGCTTCTTCCTGCCATCGCGGTTTTCGAACAGATCAAGCCTGGAAAGCAATTCAACGCTGGTAGTTTATTATCCAGGGTCGTCTTTACCCTAGCCCAATGCTCCATTCAAAGCAATCATCATTTTCTGTTGTGGTTGACGAGTGTAATGCAACAGATGCTTGTTTTCTCTTCACCAGCCACGCCATTTCTAAACCCCCCCGTCCTCTACCTAACCATCCAACTTGACTTGAGAATCTTGGGGTGGCAAGTTTTTCAATCGCTTTGGCTACAACAAATTTAAACGACCGTACTAATCATTACTGACTACCATCGGTTTAAAACGCGCACTCCCTCGCCCAGTCCAACACCCTACCAAGCTGGATCCTCTCAACCTCCCAACCATATCTAACCATTCTAACCATACATTACCCTCTCAAATCATCGTCAGAGTCTATCAAATATCAAACCCAATATCTACGGTCACATTCCATAGACTACTTGTCTAACGAAGAGAAGAATGCATTGCATGAAATTATCACCTCCACTTCCACTTACAAGACCATTCATCATCAACCCCTTCCTATCCTAGCCTGTTTAGTGGACTTTATTGGAACTGCGCAGGGAAGCGTGGTTCGCAATTCTAGATGGATGGCTTAGTTAATCCCGTGTCTAAAGCTTGACAAAGGTTGGCTAGATTATTATACATATGTACCGTACAGCGTAGCTTTATCAACGAGGAGATGCGGGTAGAGTCTATTTTGTGTTTGTTATTAGTAGTATAGTACGTTTCACGGTTTACATTTCGAGTGTTGTTTTTATGTTTTATTTGATCATATCAAGTGGAGTCAAAATGGATAATAATATCACTGTTTCTTGTTCTTCCCTGACATGACATGACATGGATGCATTGTTGCTCGAGTTCCAGCTCTAGAAAATATATATATATATATCCTCCACCGCCCACCAAACAAACCCATCATAAACCCAACATATCCTCCTTCCCAAGCCTTACCTGAACTTGATCATCCAGCGATTATCTATTTAACATCCACACATCGAACCGTATGCAACTAAACCATCTCAATTGGCTTAATTACCATCCCTAAAACCCCCCTTTCCCCTCCTCAAATAGCCGCCAGCCGCTAACCACTAACTAACCGCCAAGCTCATCCGATGGATCGGACGCGATGGATCGATCCGTGCCCAGAAATAGAAACACAAACAAATAGAAGTTTCGACGCGTCGAGTATTTTACCAACAACCAAACCACTACCACTACGCTCAACAAACGACTAATCAACTATCAAGCCACCGGATGGAACAGATGGAAATTGGTTCTATTTACATTTAACAATAAATATACCTTAACATCTACAGAACAGAACAGGCGTTATTAATACTTGCCTTGCTTGCCAGGCTGCCATTTCTGCAGCTGGAGGTGGATACAGGTAGATTGGCCAATTATGCCTCCTCCACTGCCAGGATCCTACAAGTAGTCTTTCGAGATCAAAAATAAAATGTATCCCCAACCTCCCTCTCCCAGACACAAAGGAAAAAGCGCAACGCAGAAGGCCAAAAGAAAGGATATAGCGGACAAAACCCCCCCAAAGAGATTCACAAGAGAGGCGCGGAAAGAGCATGAAAGCCCATTCATTCTCCCTCCCTACACTCTCCGGAGAATCCAATCTCTCCTCCTCTGCCTTGCTTTTTTCTCCTGATGTATGCATCTGAGCGAACCAAACAAATGAAAATGTCTGTTTGGTCTTGTGGGATTTGTAATCAATGGGGAACAACTGTGCGTATTTCAATATATCGCGTCGAATACAGAGCCTATTTACCCCCACGTCAATATACCACGGCAAACGCCGGGGCGTGCTGAGCGGTATGCTGGGTGGGGATAAATTTCAAGACATGGTATCTCGCCTTGTGCTCCACCTTGCGTCGCGAAGAATAAAGTATGGGAAAATCACGGAGACGGATTGATTGATGGGGAGCGAGAGAGAGCGAGGAGGAAATAGGTTATGTAAATTGCCTTTGGTTTAGGTTGGCTGCAGTCGGTTGTCTAGCCTGCCGCGTGCTTTTATGGTGGGGTGAGGAGTGTCGAAGTAGGATGAGTGTGGGGGAAATGGAAAAGAGACGGTATCTAAATGGCAGGCAAGGTCAAACAGGGAGAAGTGGGAACGATCTAGAGACAACCGGGCGGGATTTGGTGGGGATGAGAATTGGGAATTCCTGTGAACCGCGCATAGATATGACAGGACAGGACGTAGGAATCACGTTAAAAGATCCCACAACCAAAAGCCTATCGAGAACTTCCATAATACACTCAAGGTAAGGGTGACTTGCAGTTATCGACTGTTCCTAGGAGAAGAGACCCTTCTTTTGGGGGCTTCGAAGCGGAGCTACACGGCTGCCTGTCATGCCGGACAGCACCCTGTCCATGCCATCGAGATCCAATTCGCCTCTTCTTAGCATGATCTGATCGCCTTCATTTGGGTCCTTTTGTAGGGCTGAAGCGGACTCAACGGCTCCCTGCTCCGACGGTTCTTGGGTAAGTAAAATGAGTTGATGCTCAGCGGTAATTAAGACATCTGGTTTTGTAGTTTTGACGATCTCCTTATCGGCCGTGGAGTTGCTGACAACTTGAGTGATCCCGTTTTGGATTTCCCCGATGAGATTGATATTTTCGATGGGAATGGCTCTAGAGCGACTTGACGGGTCGAATGTGCCAGCGGGTTTGGTGCTGTTTCGCCACAGGGTGAGTAGACTCGAGATCCTGATATTCTGATCACCATGCCATATGATGATTGATTCGTCGGGGAGACCATCTCTTGATATTTTTGTCGTGGCAACAGATATACCACCACGCGTTGATGACGCGGGGGGAGCGCTAACTGAAGAGCCCTTGAAAAGGGTATCTTCCCTAAGACGTCGGGTAGATGGTGTCATAGGGATGAAATTGGACCGGTTGTCTGGTGCCGGTCCAGATAGAACAGGTTTCGTCATAGGCAAGGGTCCAGAGATGCGCCCAGAAACAGCAAAGGATGTTAGCGAACCGGCTCTAGCACTTGACGTCGCTCCTTGGTTTTGAGAAGTAATTGGGTAGTCTTTGCTTCCTGGGCCTGATCCTTCGGGGTCCCAGATACCCCAGGACCCATCTGACAAGAGAACCATGATGGCTTTGCCCCCAAGCACCCATTTAGCATCTAGTACGGTCTTGCGACGTGGTATCCCCAACGAGTTTTGGCAAAACTCTGGACACAATGTGATTAGCCAAGTTCCTTCGTCTTTGATGTCCGCTTCGCTAGACGATCCCCGCCTGTCTGTTGTAGGTTTTCGAGGTTTTGAGGAGAGACAAGCATAGACTTTGACCGAACCGCTCGCAAACGATACAAGTAGGTGAGAGTGACGCTCATAAGGGTACTGGGACGGATTAAACGAGATAGCCTTTGCCGGAGACGGTAGAAGTAGGTTCTGGACGGGGAGAATTGGCTCTGACGGTAATTTGTATGATCCATTTTGGTCGGGCTGGTCAAGGATCGGTACTCGATAAATGGAGAGGGTGCCAGGTCCCTCCGCGGAGTGCGCTGCAACAAGAAGATCCCAGGCTCTGCCAGATCTTGAATCAGGTGTATTTTTAGTGGTGCGGGAACGGCTCTGCGATCTGTATCGACTACCACGGTCACTCTGTTTGCGAGTAGTGAAGGTTACCGACACGCCTGCTGGGATTGCCTGGACGGACCCCGCGCTGATTGTAGCGGTTTGCAGGCCCCATGATGAGCTGTCTTGAGGATTAGGTGGCGGCGTCAAAGGTATGGTGAGGACGCGGATGGAACAGTCGGCGCAAACAGCGGTGATAACGGCAATATCTGAGAATATCTGCGGGGTCTGATCCAGTGAAGATTTAAACTGCTCCGAAGAAAAGGTAGGGACGGATAAGCCGAGGACTTTGACGCCAAGCTGTATATCGATATGTCGCAGAATGGCTTGATACGGTCTCGAAGGATCAATTTCATCATCCTCGTCTTCGAATTCGACGGGCTGCGGGCCACTTTTCGCTGACACCGGAGCAACGTCTTCGTCGTCCGAATCAATTATCATAATAGCGTCATCGTCGTTTTGCGCTCCATTAGACTTGGGCTGTTCTGTAGGCTGGGGCTGTTGCGACTTGAACGGCCTTCCCCCTCTCCACAAAATCCGAATTCCAAGGTCATGACCGTATATTATTATGGTAGAGCCATTGGGTGCTTGAATGGGATAGGATTTCGTATCGTAGGCACGGTGTGGGAGCTGGTAGCTGTCGCCAGTTTCGTTAGCTGGGGAGGCTGGCAAAGGGCAGACAACGGGGCCAAACTAGGATGGGGAATTACCTTAGTTGAAGACCGTCATCCCTTCGCCGAACAACAGGATCGAACGGGAGGTTCAGCATGCTTTGGCTCCGCTGTTTCGCAGCTGATAAAGCTGGACGGGGAAGCTTTTCAGTGTAGTGCCTAGCGAACTGGGACAGGTGGTCGTGGGGTCAACTATTAAGAGAACAGGACAGTTGGCATTTCCTTGGTATGGTATTAGAAAGGTGAGAGCCGGAGGGTATTTAACGCGACGTGCACATGTGTGGCTGTTGGAGCGTCTGGGTGTGTTGGAAGAGAGAGGTTGAGGTTGAGGTGAAGTTGAAGTTGAGCTTGAGCCGCAAAAATCAAGAAGTCGCGCTTCGCGTCAACCGCAACCACATCAATATTTGTCCCGCCATGCACCACCACCCACCACACACTCCCGCGCCCGACTTCGACGCCCCCCGTTTCTGACCCGCGTGAGGATGGATGTGCATCGAATGCTGTCTTCACTGGCCGGAGCTGCTCTAGGAGAGATTTCCCCGCTCTGCCTGCGATAATGGCCACCGTCCGCTCCCTGGGCCTCCACGAGCCCACCGCCGTATCCTACCTGGTGAACGAATCGAAGCTCCCCGCGAACCCATCCGAAGATCAGTTCGTGTGGAAAACCTGCAATGTCGACAGTGGAACCGAGGGAATACTGGAGGAGGAGATTATATTTACGAATAATTGCGTTGTTTGGTCTCGAGGCGGGGTTGTGAAGCGGTCCTTTGGTTTTGATATTGAGAAGGAAGAAGTGGTAGACGCCTTATTTGCGACGTTCCCAACACGCGCAGCAAACCGAAAAAGCCAAAAGGAGCTCGGGAAGGGTTCATCTTCTAACAATGGACCTCGAACTGCGGCTACGGCCTTGGACTCCGATCTACAGACCCGATTGAAAGGAAAGAAGCGTCAACAAACGAAAAGCAAGCCGGTTTCGAAAGCTAGTGATTATGCTACGGTTGCTTCTGGCGGCGAAATTACCGAGAGCGACCCTCCTAGAGCGCTGGTTGTTGTTTTGAAATCGCAGGCTCACGTCTTTTTCCTCAATGGCGACTCTCACATTGTGCCTTTGCCCTTTGAGGTGGACGCTGTTTGGGCTACATCGCGTGGTCTGCTATTCCAGAGGAAAGTTGCAGAGCAACAGACCAAGCCTGTCCCGCTGGCTCCGCCGAATTCTTTTGTCTCATCACAGACAATACCACCCGAAACCCGTCGTTCATTCACCCTTTCCGGCGGAAGCGGCCATCGACCATCCCTCACCATCTCTCCCGCTCAGCCCTCAAAGTGGGTTCCGAAGATAAACGATAGTGCATCACTTCCCAGGGTGTTCTGTCTTGTGGACCCTCATTCGGAAATGGGGCTGGTCGTTGCCAGCAATCCATCCCTCTCTAGCCATGACAAAGGTTCTACCGCGAATTTTGAAGCACTTGACCCTGCAGAAGAAGTGTTGTATGTTTCTCCAGGGGATGAAGCTGCCCTAGGGATGTCCGGGGTAGGGGAAAGACATCCCTTGCTATTACTGGTCACATTGAATGAGAAGACGGGCATGTACACTATCTGGACAGCTCGCTACAGGGATAAAGACTCTGCACTTTCTAAGCCGAAAAGGAGGATGTCAACTACTGGTGGAGCTCACTCCAAAAGACGAAGTTCTCACTTTGATATGACCGGCGCAACTACGCCAGCCGCTCGGGGACCAGCCGGCCTCCGGGAAAGTTTTGGAGGATTAAATCATGGCCGATCCGGCTCAAACATGTCCCAGCCAAACCAAAAACCCAAACCCGAGGACGCGGAAGATTTTGCTTCCCAACTTGGTCAGGAGTTTGATGACATAGGTGTTTCGACAAGGGCATCAAGAAGAGTGAGCTCGTTGCTTGCGCGTGCTGACTTGGCTGCGAATAATGATAGAGCAACCTTCTCTGATCTTGTGACTGGGAACCAGGGGGTTTCGTCGTTGTATGGGAGTAGACGGGGGGAATCATTTGGTGGCCAAAGCATGCGTGCGAGCTTCGTATTTCATCCACGAAACTCGTTGCCCGCAGGAAATACTTCGGTGTATAGTAACGGTAGCAGCTTCCTTGATGCCCCAGTCGACAAATTTTTAGAAAGTCTCAACAATGGTGGCGATTTCGAGGGGTTTGACAACATGGGACTTAGAGAAACTATCTCGGGCCTGCCGAGGGAGATGATGCTTTCAAAGGTGGACAGCTTTTCATCCGGATTTTCAACTCCTCGCAGCATCCCAAGTTTCGCCAAAGGTCATAAATTTGAAGTGTTCACGATCTCTTCGTATCAAGACACATCGCCCGACCTGGCAGAATCCACATCAATAGCGGTTTGCATACTGAACAAGAACTCACGGACCCTGACAGTAGCTAGCCTTGTTGCCACCAAATCGAACACCCAGACACAGCCTAAGTCTCGTGCTCGGAAGGAGAAGAAAAATGTCACCATTGAGGATCGGGGCCTGACTGTAAGATCCACTGCCATACGCCATGGCTCCAATGTGATCGACTGCTGCAGATTAGCCGATGGAGACATAGCGCGCATACTCATTTTATCCACGACAATCGACGGTCGAGGGGAACTGACATTGCAAGCACCGTGGAGCACTCTTGTCAAAATTGAACTCCCTCCTAGGATGATGTTCTACGAGCCGCATGGGATCTCTGTTACTAGCTCCCCAATCCGGCCGAGAGAAGGGGGCTTGAAGAGAGTCCTAAGCGATACGTCCTTCGATCTGCGGGGGCTAGGTCATTCGACGAACCGCGGCAGAGTAGACGTTATTGATAGTCAAGGCCGGAAGCACAGGATTCAGATACAACTTGAACCTCATAACCCAATGGTTCGGCAGGTTCTCAATGTCTGCAGATTCGTTCTACGACAAGGGGATAAAGTTGGTGATGGGATCCTTGTTGGCTGGTGGGAAGTTTTGAAATGGCTTCAATTACGGAAAGAAAAAGACAACGAAAGCGACCTGGAATGGACCGCAATGGTGGTTGTCCTTTTCACCATGGCAGTTTATTTTATTGAGGACAACCAATCAAAACCGCTGCCTAAACCAAGGCGAAGAAAGGCAGAATTTCTACGATCGAGTAGCGGAAGTTCGGTCGATCTTGCGGACTGGGAAAGCATGCTCGAGCAAGAGGCAGGACCGCATGGCATTGCATCCTCATGGATGATGAATCCAGCTTGGGGATGGATTTCTGAAGGAAACCCCAAACCTGTGGAAGAAACTCACTGGGGTGACCACCGCATGACCCACGACGCCAGTGGTAAATCCGGTAAGAATTCTTACATCCTTCGCTGTGCAGCTCTTTCTAGGGAGTTTCTCCTTTCTCCACAAGGTGAGGCAGCAACTGGAGCTGAAGGTTACCTTCCAAGCGCCATTTCCCATGACCACAATACAAGACGAACTGCATTGGGCACGATACTTGTTGGGCTCCATCTGCTTCGTGAAGAGCAAAAGCTGTCAACTCTCAGTGCAGATACTTCTTATTCAAAGACAGGCCTACTTGTTCCAGTCCTGGCCCAGATTGGTGGTTGGCTGGGATGGAAATCCTGGACCTGGAGGGCCGATGGGTACTACGGCGTCGAGCTGGCAAGTATAGATCGATGGTCATTCGACGAATCCAGGATTTCGAATTTGGACCTACCCGAAGAGCCGTTTGTTCCACCTTCGATATGTTCCTTTGTCGAAAAATCCTTAAACCACGATTCGGCCACGTTCTTGACAATCGTCGACATACTGTCAAGTACTGGTGCCGTATCTAGGTCGGATTCAATCGTCGAGCAAGCTATGCAACTTACCCCACGAACATTGGCGTTGACTGGGTTTATATCCGAATTGAATGAACTGTCTACTACTACAGAACGAGTAGAGTTGCTGCTTCGCTGGGGTTTGACGAGCTCTGTCATCGATACTCTGCCAGACGGAATCAGTGCGCCTCTACATGAAGCTATTGCCCAATGTCAGTCAGCACCGCCGAGCCATTGGGGCAGTTCATTGCTTGGGTTGGTCGATAGGGACGATCTTTTTATGTCCATGACCGACGATAGTAGCATTCCTCCAATGTCCAGATCCCAATTTATCCAATCTCATGATGCCGTCAGAGATGTTCATATAATGGGGAACCCATCGCTTGATACGAATACGGTTAATTCATTCGAAGTTTCCGCCGAAGCCGACAGACAGTCTATTACTCGACTCATTTTTAGAGAGGATCGACGCTTTTTTGATTCGAGTAAAATTCTCAACCAAATGAAGGCGCCCTCTGCAGAGTGTTCACCTTCTCCAGGATTATCGGAGTCGGAGGTTCTCGAGGCCCAGAAAGAGCTGGTCCAGCTCGTGGTCTTGCGAACTCTATCTGTCCCTGCTGGGAGGGCAATGATAGGGTTCAGTGGTAGGGTCCCTCTCCTCACGGAAAAGCTTCCAATCCCATCGTTCTCTTTGCAATGCGTCATGAAGCCGTCGAACGTGACAATCAGCGCCGATAGGTCGGCATTTACCGAGGACAAGGTTTGCTGGGCCTTTTTCCACAATGGAGCATCGACCGGACTTGCGATATCCAAGGCCGCCAAAGGTATTGATACCTCATGGATATTGTATAATAAACCAACGGAGCTCACGAATAGACACGCCGGTTTTCTGCTTGCGCTCGGCTTGAATGGACACTTGAAGTCACTGGCGAAATGGGTTGCTTTCAAGTATCTGACGCCTAAACATACAATGACTTCGATCGGTCTGCTTCTCGGGCTTTCCGCCTCGTATATTGGCACCATGGACACCCTAATAACACGCTTACTGTCTGTTCATGTGACAAGGATGCTCCCCCCTGGTGCTGCAGAACTGAATCTATCACCTCTCACCCAAACTACTGGAATAATGGGTATTGGCCTTCTTTATTGTAACTCGCAGCACCGAAGAATGAGCGAAGTCATGTTGTCAGAAATCGAAAACGTCGATCATGAAGAGCCTTCAATTTCACACGAGATCCTACGAGACGAAGGTTACCGTCTGGCGGCAGGTTTTGCTCTAGGGTTCATAAACTTGGCTAAAGGCAATGAGCTGAGAGGCCTCCGAGATATGCATATTGTAGAGAGATTGTTGGCTCTTGCTGTCGGGACAAAAAACGTGGATGTTGTCCATATCCTGGATAAAGCCAGTGCTGGGGCTACGGTTGCATTGGCAATAATATTTATGAAATCGAACGACAGGACTATCGCCGAGAAAATTGATATCCCTGACACCATTGCTCAATTTGACTACGTTCGCCCTGATATTTTCCTACTGAGAACTTTGGCTAAGCACTTGATAATGTGGGATTCTATAACTGCCAGTTTCAAATGGATCCAAAACAACCTACCCGCAGTCTATAAACGCAAGGGTCGTCTTACTACCATCCGCCGACTTAGTACCGATGATATGCCTTTTTTCAACATCGTTGCTGGACTTTGCTTCGCCATTGGGCTTCGATTTGCTGGGTCTGGTTCATACCAAGCGCGGGATCTTCTTGTGTCCTATCTTGACCAATTTATACGTATATCCCGGCTCAAAGTGCATAATTACGACGAAAAACTGGCCCGCAACTCGGTTCGCAATTGCCAAGATATCGTGGCATTATCTACATCAGCTGTCATGGCTGGAACAGGAGAGATTGTTTTGTTCCGCCGTCTTCGATCGCTTCATGGCCACGTTGATGGAGATACCCCATACGGTAGCCACATGTCAGCCCATATGGCGGTTGGTATGCTATTTTTGGGTGGGGGCACTTATACTCTCGGAACCTCTGATCTTGGCATCGCGGCGCTGCTATGCTCCTTTTACCCCATATTCCCCAAAACTGTTCTTGACAACAAATGCCATCTGCAGGCTTTTCGCCATCTCTGGGTCCTTGCCGCTGAGCCACGGTGTCTTATTCCCCGTGATCTTGATACACGGCGTGCGATAACAATCCCGGTGTCGTTGACGCTCAAGACGGGCGAAACTCGGGTTACAACAGCACCTTGTTTGCTCCCCAACCTGGCTGACCTTGCTGCTGTCAAAATACAAAGCCCGGACCATTGGAATCTAACCTTGGACTTTGCTGAGAATGAAACCCTTCGCAGCAAATTCGGCTTGGGTGACCAGTCTGTTTACCTCCGCAGACGTGCTGTTTATAATGACGCTGGCTCTTCCGAATTCTCCTCTTCGCTCCTGGCACTGAGCGATGTCCAGGATATTTCCCCCTCCTCGACCACCGGTTACTCCAGAGCACTGAACACCCTGCCAAGTACGGCCGCACCCTCCCTGTATTCCCAAGGCAAATCGTCTGTTCAAGTCCGGTACCCTGCACGCCATCTGTGGGAGTGGATTTTCAATTTGGATGCTTTCCGGCTACTCGACATGGGCGAAAAGGCTCTAGTGATCCCGTCGGTTCCATCTCAGCAACCACTTATAATCTCAGGAAGAAACCAACCAAGAATCACGATTGGTTCGCCTTCCTGGTTGCGTGCTAGTGCTGTGGACACAAGACTTGTGCTAGAGAGGACAGTTCGGAATCTTGTTGCGGCTGCCAATGGGCAAGGTGGTGGGGACGATATGATCAGGGATCAGTTGTGGCAGCTTAAACTCCTTTTCACTTGGTTGGATGCGAATGACGAGGTGAAGGGGACACAGGATTCTTCCATTGGGCGGAAGGAGAACAAGAAACTGACTAAAGGGATGTGGCTCAGGACAGATATTGTGGAGGATGCGCGGTGGAGAGTGTGGGGCGTGCAAGTGGGCGATAATGGGGGTGACATTACTGGTCAATCCGCAGACGTTGACGATGCTGGCACGGTATGATGGGCATGTAATTGTTATTGTTGCTAAGGACAGGGAATTGTGCGCTTTCATTTTTCTTTTCTTTCCCATTTCCGGTACCGGTCTGGTCATGTGCATCAGCGAGGAGTTTATATGGGCCTTGTTTTTATGTTATCTGTAATTGCTTTTGCTTCTATGTTTTTTATTGAAGGGGGTTTTGATGGATGGTATGACGGAACTAGACAAGCCCCTCCCCCACGTGCATTTTACTGGGAATGGAAGGGTATGCGTTGGCGGATTATGGGCCTATCTTTTAAGAGAATGCCCTTGCTCGGTCGCCTGAGAATCAAGCTATCTGATATAGGGGTGATCTTTGCTGCAGTATCTATATATCAGTTTTGCGTGTTTATGCACAACCAGCGTAGTATTGTTAACCGGCCCTATTTGCTCCCAACACCCCCTTCATCCCCGCCATATCGCCACCGAAACATGAACACCGCAAACTGTTGGCACATCTTCTCCTTGTTCCAATCCTCTTGGCCCTTGGCCAACCGAAGCCCGACTGGCTGACTCAGCCGCTGCCCGTGCGCAGTGGCTTTTTACGATTTCCCGAACAGGAATAACTCAACAAACATCTGGGGAGAGCTCGATTGATAAGATCTCATCGCTTTTCTCTCGTCCTGCGCCGTCCGTTTGATATCCCTACCGCCCGTTGAAGACGTCGCCGCTGGCCCCGAGAACCCTAGTACGTGAAACAGAACTCTTACTGCAGCGCCGTGGGGTGCGCCATGGCTTCCGTCTAGTTTGCGACCACTGGTGCACGCCCCCACCCCTTCGCTCAGCCAGCGAGACGACCAACGTAGAGCTAGATAGACACAGGCGAAGGTTTGACAGATGACCCGCCGTGAACGAAAACAGCCTGAGAGCCGCCGACGGACTGGTTGCTGGACGTGCAAAGGTTTGCTATTTTTATCCTGACCTTACCCCGCGGTTGTTTTAATGCTGTGGGCTGTTTCAACTGTTGCTAGATTGATTTGCTAATTTACCCGCGCGCGCCCTCTTCGGTATCTCCGCAGACAAACACGTCGCATGCGATGAGGAGTGGCCGAAATGTTCACGATGCAAACGACTAAATCTACAATGTCGTCGCGGGCTCAAGTTGCTTTGGAAGGAGGAGGCGGATAAGAGGGGTATTCATTTTGGTCGTGAGGGTAGTTATATTAACAGCTTTTTCTTTTACTATGCTTTTTTGGACCCCACCTTTCCCCCACCTGTTCCTGGGGAAATATCGATCCATGGAAACAAACATACTTAAAATGGGAGGCTGATGTTATGGAAATACTTACTGGTAGGAACTTGGTCCAAACAGTCATCGAAGGCTAAACAACCTACTAGAACTAATCTCGGCCCCGATTTCGAAGCCGTCCCGATAGATCGGTACTCTGGAAAATGGATATTTCTGAACACGACCTACTGGGACTTTGGCAACCGGGATACGAAGGATATCGATAGGAACTCCCTGGTACAGATGGCGCTTACGCACTCGCAACATGATTTTGGCCAGGGAGCTCCATTGCGTGGGGCCTTGGGACACCCGCTGGCAAATTATTCACCCGCTGAGGGCTTTCTCATGGATTATTTTGTGCGCGGGATCGCGCCGTTCTGTTCGCTGAGCAGCAAGAAAAATCCATATCTGGAGCTCGTCACGCCGTTGGGAGTGAGCTTTCATGAACCTGTAAGGAATATTCTTCTCGCAATCGCTGCGAACCAGCTTCAGTTGCTTGGGAACCGTACCTACGAAAGGGAGGCGTATATATACAAGCAAAAGGCGCTGCATGGTCTGCAGAATGAGATTAATGCGAGAGAACCGAGCCCGGGAGCTGTGGCGACGGTTTTGATGCTTTGTTTTCATGATGTGAGTACGGTTTCAACTATTATCAAGTACCTTCTTGTAGGTGTGGGGCCCAGCCAGATTAATTCTTTTGTTATTGTCTAGATTACCGATGGATGCTCGCCGTCGTGGACGACACATCTTCGCGGAGGGCTTCAGCTCATGGAGCATATGTCACAAGAATACACCGAAAGCCAGATGTTGAAGCGGTTTTTTGTCATGTATTTTGTGGCGCATGATATTATGGCTAAGACTGCTGTCGAGGATATTTCGACCGTGGAACAAGTGGATCATTCGTGGTTGGAGGATGACAATCTAGAGGAGGTACGTGCTTCCCTCTGCCATGACTGCAATTTGCTCTAGATGGCCACAGACCATAGCTAATTCTGCATGTTTTATATAGATTGACATCTTGATGGGATGTTCACGGGGCCTCATGACTCTAATAGGGAAGATATCATCTCTAGCGGCGGAGAAATCCAAGGTATGTATAGATCCTTAAATATCTGCCATTCCAATATCACATACACGAGCTAACTCCACGGACAACAGATCACGAAAACTCGTCCACTAAACCTGCGCGAAACATCCTCCTTCAACATAGCCCGCAACAACCTCGAAATCTCCCTCCATGCCCTCCAACAAACCCTGCCCTTTTGCGCGTCCCCGCAAGGAGATCTTGAACGCATTGCGGAGATAAAGAGACTCTCCGCCCTCCTCTACCTACGCGAGCGCCTAGGAAATCCAACCAGCCCCTGCCATATCTGCCCTGCCGAGCTGCGCTATCACCAACATAACAACATCCATAATCATCCTAATAGGACTCGCCAAACAATAACCCGCTACCCCCACAACAGTAACAATAGCAACAACAACCGCAATCGCAGCCCCAGCATACCTACCGCCGTCGACACATCCTCAACAGCCTGGAAAGCCCGCATCGTCAACCTCATCATCTCGCACATCTCCACGCTCCCCGACTCACCCACCCTACTCTGGCCGCTATTCATCGTGGGAAACGTGGGTCTTGATGATGAGGGCCATCGCCGGTTTGTGCTGGAGAGGTTGGCGAGTATTCAAAAGACGAGGAATTTGGGAAGTGTGAGACGGGCCAGGATGGTTGTTGAAGCGGCGTATCGGGCCAGGGATCTTGATTTCCCCCGGGGCAAGAGTTGGGGGGAGGGGGAGGCGGGAGTTATTAGTTTGGCGTAGGCTGTCTGGTGTTTGGCATATTGGTCTCTTTTTTTGTGGTTTTCGGCAATTAACTAAACGAATTTAGCTACGACTTGGCTGATTTGGTATCTTCTGATTGGGATCGTTCATATATGTATGTTCTGACTCCGCGATCCAGGTTTTCGGAGCTTCTATATGGGGCCTCCTTGCCGTTTCCCTCTCTTCTTTGCATACTTCCGGGTTAAATGTGTCTTGTTTTGTCCAAATTTAGCGCTTTTCATTTATTTCTTCTCTTTTCTACTTCTCCTTCTTTTTTTTCATTTTTTTCGGGACCTCCTATGTCTTTTTCTGATTTTTATAGCTATTTATATACCCGCCGTGGATGCTCCTTTTGTTTACTTATGCAGGTAAAAGGCTTACCTCTATTCGAACGAAAATGAGAAAATATTATGGAACTCTCCTTATTTTTTTGACATTTAGATTCTTTTTATTTGCTTCGGGGCATTAATTCTGGCCGCCTACAGCTGCTTAGGCAGATGGGTAGCTTGCTGTATATACCAGGTATCCTACATTAGTTGAGCCAACTAAACATATAACGATGAAATAGCGACGGAAAAGACCGCATTACGAAAATATAGTGCATCCATGCGCATGCTAACTTAGACGTGTGCGCCTGCAGATCTGACCCCGTCACAATATTAACCCCGTTTCCAATAGCCCATTTCATTATTACATCTGATTAAGTGACTCCCAAAAGTTAAAGATTGATACATCATCCATAAGTGCGTTAATCACATCATCACTGACTGTCATGCCAGCAGGCGAGCCGCCTGACTGGGCATCGGGCGGCATGGACGACGACGCCTCAAGGGCATCGGATTCGGGCAGTGGTGCTTGGGAATTATAGTCGGGAAACAACTGGCGGATGGCTTCTAAGAATATTCCTCGATAAATAGAGGCCGGTGTGTGTGCATTCTGCAGCTCTCCCAGGATCGCCATGCAGAAGTCTAACTTGTTGAGGCCCAGGCGGCGTGATAGAATATCGGCGGATTTGCAGTTGAGGAGGTGGGTATGCATTGCCGGGACTAATAAGGAGGGTCTATATCTGATTATTAGATATTGTAGATAGATATATAACATGGGAAGTTGTTTGGAAATGGGATTCATTTCTTTTTTGAAAACTTACGTCATGGGTCCGGCAAAACCGAGGAGATTTTCCCGCGTCATGTTGTCGAGAATAACATTGGTCTGTAGAGCGGCAACATCTATTTTGTTTCGTATCTGATTTTGCCATACCTCTTGATGCGCAAGCGGTAGATTCTCGGGCGCCTTGGTAATAAAAGGGCGATAGAATGTGATTAAAAAGGCTCTGTTATTGTCAAAATCACCTGTGCATGTATAGTGGGTAAAGTAAAGGGGATTGACACTCACTGGTAATGTAGCTGCAAATGGTAGAGGGAAAAAGCTGTAACTTTTGTCTGATGGGTCCCATAACTGGGAGGAATCCGAAAGTGAAGGATTTCTGCCTCAAGGGCTTCAACCTGCTGAAGCGTTGGACTGGAACTAGGTCGATAACTCAACGCGAGCACTTCCCCTAGAAGTTTGCTTAGTTGGATCAGTAGAACCCAGTATTCTGCCAACTGTGGCAGTTCACTTGGGATATATGCCGCAGAAGTTGATTCTGATAATCTAGCAACATCACTTAGCATGTCAGCGGCTACCGGCATTGCCATGTTACAGTCATCGAGGTTGATCCTCAAAGGTCGACCCAAGGTCAAGCTCAGCCAGCGATCTCTAAAGAAGCAACACCACCAGAGACGACGCCAGAATCGTCGCCGTTCATCATCTAGGGATAAATCGAACCGGGACAAGTCTGGAGGCCGGTGTAAACCTATTATCTGGCACAGACTAATTGCAACGCCGGTCCAATACCAGGGTTGCGAAAACGCATCCCTTTCCGGGTGGTAGAACCCCAGCAGGAGACTCGATTGCAGGAGGACTATCTTATCGGTCTCGCCACTATTGTCGTACATACACTGATATTCGAATAAGCGTTTCGTGGGCCTCTATAACATCGATAAAACGTAAGGAGATGATAAGAGATAGAGCTACCTACCTTGGCGCGAGAATACACAGCCTCTTTCATTTTCTTTCGAGACGAATACCCCTCCCTCCTCCATATTTCAGCAGGGATAAACTATTGCTACTATTCAGCTGAATACGTATCATAGATTAGAGTGCGTCAACTCACGTTCACAGCCACAAAGAAGATGCTCCAGAGCAACAACAAATTACACTTGTTAGTCTGTGCGCCGGAATGGAGCTGGAGAACGGCAGTGACATCAACCACCGGCATGATGGGATGTACATGAAGGAAGTACGCGCGGAGGAGTGCGTTGCAAGTCTCACTTCCCGGTAGCACAAAGACACCTTTGTGCTGCATATATTCCCGGTCTTGCGTCGATAACGAAACCGGTTTCGATGGGATCAGAAAATGCCGTGGCACAGGATGCTGTGCGTCCGAGTAGAGATCGAGAACCACGCTGACTCCCGGGGACTCGCCTATTTAAAGAGCTTTGAGCTTCATTTGTACTCGTCTACGAAGAGTATTGCAAGTTGATTGGCGTACCAGTATAGAAAGGCATATCACCGACCTTCGTGCTCTGCCCAAAGGCAGCGGTTGCAATCTCCGCCCCGGTTCGCTCTTCAACTAAATTTTGATTTCTGGAGAAACTCGCATCATCACTCATTTCTGAACGCTGGGAAGACTCCCTATGGCGATCATTTGGTGGCAACTGGCTGGGGAGTACGTCAACAGAGCTTGCGGACGGGGTTATTGGCCTCTGGCCAGAGCCTACAACCTCCAAGTCCTGTGGCAACGGAGGGTATGGTACGACTGGCCGGTTCCGGGGTGGCCTAATTATTGGAATTAGCAGCTCCGGGTCCTTCGCTTCCACCTGAATTCCTTACATTCGTCCGGCCCCTTGCGAGATAATACATTGTGAACCGTCTTGAGCACAGGAAGTACAGGGAACCCCTGTTACTGTGACACTGCAGCGAACTTTGCGCCGGCGACACTTGTTGCAGGCCACCGCTGACCGATAACGGCGTGTAGACATGATCGTTGGCGAGTCTAAATGGTCATCCCAGTGGGATACCGAGCCGATGGTTGACAGAAGGAAGTCTACTTCATAAGATGCGAGGTCGGAATCCGGCACCCTCACGTGACATAACGAAGCTAGTTACCGAGAGTTTCCCGAAATCTGCCAAGACGGGCCGAGTGAGCTAGCTTAGCCGAACCGATCCATAAATCCGCAGCAGAATTGGGGATCGCAGGAGTTCGGCACATCCGTTGAAACTGGACCTCTAATAATAGCATATTGAGTCCGAGTTACCCGACCAATGTGGATTAATTAGATCGTCATATTTTTCTACAAACCTCGGATTCCTATCCTAACTCTTGTTCCATACATAGTCCAGCGCTACGCGGCCCGAGTATGTGGAAACAGTGGGGGGGCGATCTACCTCGGCATTTGTGGGTACTGGGAGTTGGCCAATCGGAATCTCGGTAAATGGAACCTGCGTATGTGGGTCGTCCGGCTTCCCGAGCCGATAAGGATCTGGTCATGCCAAATTTCAAGCAACATCAGAACAACAGCCCGTGGTTCGCGAATTACGAATTAATATGAATCCCTTCGGAGAGGATTCCTAGGCTTTGCCCGGATGGTGCGGCATGCGAGAAATACCCTCGACCCGGCCGATTGGCCGACACCGAGGCGTTGTTGTGCGCCGAAGCGGGCCAATGCTACCGGATTCTAGAATGGAGAAGGGCCCTATATAATATCATGAAGGTGGTAAGCACCGGGCCTAATCTTGTTGATTCTTATCTGAATAAAGTGCATTTTGTTCTCCTACTTCTACAAACTCACATTCACGCCAGTCCACGCCTAAATAGTATCTTTTCTTCAGCAGTACCCCTGAGCCCGGCATCGTTTGTGATTGTATCATACAATGCAGCCCTGGCAAGAACCCCAAAACTATCGCAGCCGGCCCGTTGCTGTACTTGGTGCTGGCGTGCTAGGTCGACGCATAGGTATACAAATCCAACTACTCCTCATGACTTCTTTTCAAAGCTAACCTTTCCCCTTTCACACAACCAGGATGTATCTGGGCATCAGGCGGATATGATGTTATTATTCGGGATCCGAGCGCACAACAAAGAGCCGACGGTATGGCATATGTCCAAGAAAACATACTCTCATATGCCCAGAAGACCGGGAAACAACCCGGCACGGTAAAGGCGGTTGAAGACCTGAAAGAAGCACTGGAAAACGCCTGGCTGGTCATTGAAGCCGTGCCAGAAAAGATCCAGCTCAAGATCGATACATTTGCGGACCTGGAGGCCCATGCTCCTGCTGACTGCATCCTTGCTTCGAATTCGTCTTCATACAAGTCATCTGAAATGCTCGCCAAGGTCTCCGCCGCCGCGAAGGCTCGCATCTTGAACATGCATTACTATATGCCTCCGCAGTGCATGATCGTGGAAATCATGACGGATGGCTACACAGACGAAGCAATCTTCCCGTTTATAGTCAAGCTGTCGAAGGAAGTTGGGACACTACCCTACGTTGCGAGGAAGGAGTCTACTGGCTTTATCTTCAACCGGTTGTGGGCCGCTGTCAAACGCGAGATTTTGACTATTTTGGCGGAGGGGGTATCGGTTCCGGAGGAAATCGACTCAATGTGGTGGGAAATGTTTGTTAAAGCCGGTTTGGCTCCCTGTGCAACCATGGACAGTAAGTTGTTCTCTCTCAGCGTTTGCAATATTCCGTAAGACTTGACTAATCAATATCCTACTCAGCTATCGGTCTTGACACGGTTGCCTTCATTGAGAGTCATTACATTGAGGAGCTCGGTCTATCCTCTGAGAATACGGTTGATTTCCTCAAACGGAATTACTTGGATCATGGCAAGCTGGGCAACAAATCTTCAAAAGGTGGCCTTTATCCTCCAGCGGAAAAAACGACAAATGGCGCCACGGAGACAGGTAAAATCCTGGCTTTGGACGTGGGGCTCGCGGCAGCCATACCATCCCCCCATTCCGGGGAAATTGTCGAGCTTACGACGGATGGGAAGCTACAACGAGTCCTCGTGCCAAAGCAGTCATTGCCCGACGGACTCGCGGTCGACCCGGAGAGTGGTCGTATGTTCTGGACCTGTATGGGGATTATGGGCCAAAACAATGGTGCTGTCTATTCCGCCAGAACAGATGGCACCGACATCCAGACTATCGTGCCTGTAGGGGCTGTCAACACACCGAAACAACTGACTATCGATGTTCCAGCGAAGAAGATCTACTTCTGTGATCGCGAAGGACTCCGGGTCTACCGCTGCAACTTCGACGGGTCAGATCTAGAAACATTGATCGAAGCCGGTCGCTACGAAGAGCATACCAAAGATGCAACGAGGTGGTGCGTTGGAATCACGGTAGCCCCATCCCTGGGCAAGTTTTATTGGACACAGAAAGGGCCTTCGAAAGGCGGCAAAGGTCGTATTTTCTGTGCCAACATCACCATGCCTGAAGGTAAATCTGCCGCTACCAGAGACGATATTCAATGCATTCTTGATAGTCTCCCCGAACCTATAGATTTGGAAGTGGACGAACGCTCTCGCACCCTCTACTGGACGGATCGGGGCGAACTCCCGTTCGGCAACTCCTTGAACCGGGTAAGGCTGGACGAGTGTGGCCTCGCCATGCGCGCCACTGAAACCCGGAAGCATGAAGTGCTCAGCAGACATTTCAACGAAGCGATTGGTTTAAAGTTGGATCTAGAGCATGGTTTTATCTATGTCACTGATCTAGGGGGCAACATCTACCGCTGCGATTTGGATGGCAACAACAAGAAGACAATATACACGGACGACTACCGAGCATTCACGGGAATTACTCTGATCTGAGCCCTGGGAAATTAGATAATGTAGTTATTACTTACACATTTGCTAGAGATCTGTACAATACATAGAATTACTTGTCTTTATGCTAGTTTCCTGTCTTGCTTCAGGCAATTTCGTTAACACGGAAAAAATCTACATGGGGTGACAGACCTGTCGTGGTTAACTTTATTATGGCCCAACAAACTTGCTACCATACAGCTCATAAAAGAAACTCGGTCTAAGTAGCTAAATAGTACAGTACATACAACCAAAAATGCCCTTGTCACAAAAAACACAAGCCTAGAAGCAAAATATCTGATCTGTCATCTTCGAAACCGCTCCTGGTGCCTGGAATCCCATAGCAACCAAAGCCTTCTTCGAAGCATTGATCATCCCTGGCGGGCCACAGAGCATTATCTTGGTGTCTGGATCGCACTCTGGCAATTTCGCAGACATGACTGCAGGCGTGATGAATCCTTTACCGTACGCCCATTTTTGCGGCGGGTGGTCGAGCATGTACCAGAGTTTGAAGTTCTTGGGATACTTCTTTGCAAACATTTCGAGCTCGTTTCGCAGGATAATGTCCTCCTCGGTGCGGTTGGCATAGATCAAGCTCACTTCGGTGACGTCTGTATCATCCTCACAGATAGCTCGGATAAGCTGATACATGGGGGTGATTCCGGTTCCACCCGCAAGCATCCCAATCTTTTTGCAAAGACCGTTGTGATATTTCATTGCCCCTTTAGGACCCCGGAATTGAACTATATCGCCCACTTTCAGATTCGCTAGGTACTGACCGGTCAGCAAGCCGTCGGGATAGCATTTGATAACCAATTCCACTCTGCCCAAGTCTAGGTTGTTTGAGGTTGGCGTGTATGACCTGGAAACGACTTCTCCATTGACAGTGGCTTTGATAGCGACATGTTGGCCGATTGGCAGTCCAACGACGTCGTGGGACTTGGGAAGTTGGAAGACAAAACGATAGACGTTCGGTGAAAGTTGGTCTTTTCTGATAAGTGGAAGGTCCTTGTATTCCTTTGCTTCAAGGAAGCCCTTGGCAAGATGCGGGTTTGGCTTCTTCATTAGTCGGGATTTTAGGTATGGAGGGTATTTGGTGAAGCCAGCCTCGATCTGGGTGAGACTGGAGAGCTTGATTCCGACGATACCCCCAAGCGTGGCGCAAAGGAGCGTGGCAGCGACGAATCCGCTGGGAAAGCCTCCAACCAAGCTGCCTTTATTTGGAACACGAACCGCCGATATCCTGTTGATTGGGAGTCGAGCGAGTTTTGCTAACGTCGCGCCAACGAGAGGATTTCGAGGGGCCAGGTAATAATATATTGAAGCAAGTCCGACGGAGCCCGTGAGTAGGGCAAGGGGTGTAAAGGAGAATTTGGGTTTTGTGGTGTCCTTCATATCCGGAGGGCTTTGTTGGATGACACGAACGGCCTTGGGTCGAGAAAATTCCGTAGCATCCTTAACGGTGCCAATCAGGTAGGATTGTAGGATCTCGCTCGCGTCCTCTGAATGTCCAACATCTTCATATGATTCCGTTGCATCGGTTCCAGCAACCTCAACCAGAGCATCTACTCCGCCGGGATGGTCTCGTACATATTCGGTGACATCGTAGACTAATTTTGTGTTAGCAACGGGGTAGAATTAAGGTAGGGATTTAGTAAGAATGCAGGCTACCTTTCCCATGAATAGTAATCCACAAGTCATCTCGGCTGTTGTGGGTTGCTACAACGTCCGCAGTATATTCTTGTGCAGTTGCCATAGTCTGTGTCTGGATCGGTACTGTTGAATAAGGGGGGAAATGAAAGGAGGTTTAAAAGAATATTAAAAGAAGAGACTGAAATATCCTAGGGCGGATTGCTTGTAGCCAAATGCAACAGCCGTATCAGACGCAGGAGTTTAAATAAATAGAAGTATCCATCCAGACCTGTCTAGATATAAAGGAACGGTTCTTCCTTCACAGTATGCATAGTAGACAACGGAATGCCGGCCTTTCTTTTCTTGCAATGGACCGAAACACCGAGATTGCTCCCCGATCCCGGTTGCGTGGATCTCTTCTATCACAGAATTTTTCTGCACGAATTTTTTGATATCGCTTTGCTTCAAATTATCTTCTCTTGCTGATTGCGTCAAGCCGAGATCCACTGAAGATAGAGTTCGGGAACCCGAGGTAGCACAACCAATCGGAAAACTCCCGGCAGTTTGATGACCAGGGCCTGATCCCGAACCAATGAAGCCCGAATGGGGGTTCATTGTTCCAATTTGTAGATCAAAATGTGTCCAGGGACGCCGCAATGGCCGCGCAGCCGAGCATGCGGTGATCAGGGTGTATATAAATCTCCGGTGCCCTGCTTGGCAAACTATCTAGGCATGACTGCGTCGATTGCTTGAATATCACACTCGGAATTCGTTCTTCTACCATGACGATACAATCGTTCCATCTCCTCGGAGAGCAGCCTTCGTCCTCGAGGGACATTGACGTTGACGCGGCAATCAGCGTGGATGACCTCAAACACCTGATCGCCGCTCACTTTGCCATCGTGGAGCCAAATGGTCAGTGATATACCTTGCTTAATACTTACCCTGCAGGACGACAGCTCTTGCTGACAACGGAGCAGGTATTGGTTTTCAGGGCGACGAGACTGTTCTAAATGATGTCCCGGAGATCATATCGACCAAGGGCCCCGTAGCCATTACGATAGACGGCCATGCCGTCCGCGAGCCATCGGGCCCAAAGGGCTTGCCGTATGTCGGGAATTTTTTTGAAGTATATCCAGACCACCTGGGCAACCATCAGCGCCTCTTCGAACAATACGGACCGATCGTCAAAACCAGCAATCTGGGCCGCGTAACATACCAAACCAACGACCCGGCTATTTCCGCTATCGCGTTTGCCGAGTCTGATTTCTTTACCAAGAAGCTCAACGAGGCGCATCCTCTTTATGCCCTTAAGACCACGTCTGCTGGGGTCTTCTTAGCCGACACCGACACCCCCGAATGGAGGGTGGCTCACAAATTCCTGCCTCCTGCCCTTGGCCCAAAGGCTGTCCGTCACTATGGCCCTACAATGCAGAAGACGGTCGAAGATGCATTTGAGGTTTTCGATGAGCTTGACGAGCAGGGCGAAGCGTGGAATGTGTATCAATTCATGCTCAAGCTCGGTTCGCAGGCGGTTGGAAAGCTGATGCTTGGCTTGGATTTCCAACACTTTACATCATTGGACGCACCTATTCACGAGATGGTTCATTTAATTGCCGAGCTTCTTGCGCTTAACAAGAAGGTCGCGTCAAAAGGAGACTGGTACGGCAGGTTGCCGTTTGGTGACCCGCAGCGACTTAGGGGGGTAAAGGCCCGCATCGAACAGCTGGTGGGAGAGTCTATCGAAAGGGCTGCGAGGGGTGGAGTTGTAGACTTGCCTTTGCAAGATGCGGCGTTGCAGGCGTCAAACATGGTCGGTAAGTGGAATTGATGCATCAAACCGACTTTATCATATCCAAACTAATGCTGGTATAGACTATGCGATTCGTGCCACCGATAATAAGGGCGAAAAGCTTCCAACCTCGAGTTTGGTATGGGCTCTTGTAATCGCAACGGGGGCTGGGTTCACAACCACCAGTTCGCTGCTTTCGTGGCTTGTCTATGGTCTTGTCACCTATCCAGATATGCAGGATCGCCTGCTCCAAGAGTTGATTGACCATGATATCGACGAGAACACCCAGTTCACCGTAGATATCACAGATCGCTTGACTTTCCTCGACAAATATATCAAGGAGACCCAGCGGCGACACAATCCATCATTCCAGCCCGGACGCACGGCAAAGGTTGACCTGGTTCTTCCTGGAGGTTACAAGCTGCCCAAGGAGGCAGTTGTTATCCCTTGTCTGCACCACATCCACAATAACCCCGACTTGTGGGATAATCCTCATCGCTTCAATCCCGAGCGGTGGGATACCGATGAGGTGAAGAACAGACACAAGGCGGCGTACATACCATTTGCCATGGGTCCGCGGGGGTGTATCGGATTTAACTTTGCACTGCAAGAAGTCAAAGTCTTTCTCCCCAAGTTGATTTACCGATACAAATTCACTCGGGAGGGAGATGGGCCTATTGAATACGACCCGATGTTCCAGCTGATCCGACCGAATAATTTGTATGTACGGGCGGAGAGACGAGTAAAGTGGCCACCGAAGTCGACGATTGTATAGAAGGGGGCTATTTCTCTCCAGCAGATATGCGGTTAGCGAATAGAGGTCATATTTGAATTATGTGTGCTTAGCCTGCCATTTCGCGTACAGAGCAATTGGGTTAATTTTATTCTATCGTCGGTTCCGTAGCTTTTGTTTGTTTGCAGTGGCTGGGCTCGCACGGGTTTTAAAACCTGGCTGAAGGAAATGTGAGCGTTCAGGGGCGGGCCAACTCCTGAAGGGTTTTCAACCGGCTTGTTCATGCACCGTAAAACGGGAAGCTTGGTTCCCCCTTAAAAGATTCAACTGTTTTGTGCCATGTCAGATGATTGTAACAGTCGGATTCATTCATCTGGAAAATAAATAAATAATAAATAAGTAAATAAAACTCAATCGGATAACCGCAGAGGAGAGATTGCCTGCTCGTGTTTCCAAGAATAAAAGGCGCTAATGCCAATTTAGTTCGCCTGCTAAAATCATTGATGATATTTACGAAAATGTAGCGGTTCACAAAATCCTACCGGTTCTTTCTCGCACCCACCTTCAAATCTCGTATTCATCATCGTCATCATCATCACCATCATCATCATCATCATCATCATCATCATCATCATCATGGCCACTCAGGTTGTGTACCTGAACCCCTTTTGTTGGAAATCGGTCTCATCTTGGAACAAAGCGGTTAGCTCATTGTCCACGACGTCAGCATTGTAACTGGCTGGGGCGGCGCGTCTGTTCGCCCAGATCGCCAGCAGCCAGTATGCGCCCAGAAGACCGATGCCAGCACAGTAGCAGGCGAGCATGGCGACAAAGCCGCCTGTGTATTCTGGGGCTTGAGTTTCGCGGAAGGTTTGCGGGCCGATCAGGTTCCCTGTGCAATTTGCCGGGTGGAATTAGAGTTAGGGTTCAACGGTTCAACGTTTCGGTGGATAAGCATAAAGTAAAAAAAATGTAAAATAAATGGAGCAGGCATACCGACGCAGTATCCAACGTACAGGATTGAGTATTGGACGGTTTTCTTCGTGTGTCCGGCGGTGTTTGCTTGGGCGAGGGAGATTCCTTGAAGCAATGTTATTATTATATTATCAATGACAAACGCCACCAGGGGTATATATGCATACCAACCACGTAGGGACCAAAGTATGTGTAAACCTAGACCAATCAACCTGTCAGCGTGTGCCAGTTCACGGCGGACCATGGCAACAGACACAGTATAAACCAATCATCTGGCCGGGGATATTGCTTCTGTCAAGCGTGTAGATTACGATAGATCCCACGATGGGCACGCAGCAAGCCAGGACCGCAACCAAGCAGCGGCGATTAGCCCACTTCGCCGCCAAAGTCGAGAAGACCAGCGCCGACAGGGAGGACATGACCCCCGTGGGCATGTTCAGCAGCGAGGCTTGGATGGCAGAGAACCCGAGGTTCTTGATGATGATACCGCCGAAAGTAATCAGGCCTAGTGTCAAAACTGGGTGAGCGGATGGCCTGTGGATCAGACTGATTGTGTTTTCGTTTGGCCCAGACCAATTTAGCTGGCGCCATGGGGCAAATAATGGATGTCTTTTTTCCAGGGGCTGGGGTGGGAGGAATTTCTCTCATCATACCTCCGTTTGGAATGTTGATGGCTACGTTGAAGAAGAATATGAGCCATGTCTTCGGGTCCATGACCGCTTCAAGCGCCTGATCCCATTTCCAGAGCCTGTTGACTATCCCCGTCCTGTTTTCGGCCAGTCTTTGGACGGCGTGGTATTTTTCTTCATCGGTGAGGAAGAACGCGTTCATGGGAGAGTCGGGCAGGGCGATGAAGGCGAACACTGACCATGCCATAGACAACGAGCCTGTATATCGAATCAGCCACGCCTTGCAGATGCCAGCCCGTCCAACCTACCGACGATGAGGAAGAGATATTGCCATTTTGCGAGCGGAGCCGAGTCCGGGATGTGGCCGATGGCCCACGACAGAAAGCCGTTGATGACCGAGCTGGCAGCAGCAAACACCAGCGCGTTGCGAGGCGGCTGCTCGTGCTTCTTGTAAAAGCCGGCGATGATGAGCGAGATGCCGGGCACGATTATCGCCTCCAGGAATCCTGTCCGCTGTCAACTACAACCTCCAACGCCACCATCCTATGGCCATATCACGGACACCAACCACCACAACGGAGGGCATGGAGGTGCATCACAAACAAGAGAAGAACACACCCATGAAAAACCGCAGGGTGAGCAGACCGGCCGAGGATTTGCACACCGGTATCAAGAGTGCCATCAGGGACCACCCCAGCGAGCACCCGCAGAGATACTTGGCCGCTGGCAAACGCTGCACCAAATAGCATGACGGCCACATGCCCACAACGCCCTTGTTGACCACAGTCAGCTGCTGCTCACGGCGTTTGATGTCTCGTCTTCAGTGTTACCGCGGTGCACATACACCTATTGGAAGAATGGATCCCGCCCAAGAATAGTCCTGCCCCTGGAGGTTGAGGCTCTCTCTCAGGCCATATAGTGCTGACGTCCCCAATGCCACTTTATCCACTGCACCAAGGGTCGCGGTGAGGAAGAGCTGGGACGGTGAAGGCAACAATTGTTAGCCAGCGATCTAGCAGCGTTGTTCGTGTGGCATGACATGAAAACCATATGTCTATCTGATATCCACAAGGGGAGAGATTGACTGACCATAGGGATCATGAACCAATCGATTTTGCGCACCATCCTCCTCTCTGCTTCGGGTGTGAAGGGCGGATACTCTCCTGCTTTGGAGAGGTACACGGCAGCTTGGTCTACAACCATTTCGTCGACTATTGTCGATCGACGGACAGGGCGGGCATCGGGGCCGCTTTGGCTGGTGTGTGGCTTCTCCATCTCAATCACTATCAAAATGCACCAGATCGATCCACGGACAAGAGAAGTTATCTCGACGAGAAGGATTCTGGAGTTTAGGAACCCATAAATCCCACTGAACTGTCATGAAACATGTTTAAAAAGCCGCAATGGAGATGGATCGTTGGCTTCCGATAGCCCCTGGGCACCCCCTAATCCTGAAATGGACAGGGAGTACAATCCGTGGGGCCGCTGGAAGACAAAATAGTCTCGAGTTGCATTTTTCCGTTAGTCCTGTTGACGTTAGGAGGCGCCGTCGTTCCGGCCGCCGGTGCCGCCTAGAATATTTGGCTCTATATGTGCCACTTCTGGGTAATGCAGGCTTGTAGCCGGCAGTCAGCACGGCATGAAAGAAACCCAGCCGACCCCAGTCCTTTGTTGCAGACCGTAAGCAACACCAGGCCATTGTAAGTAATTCGCATCCGAGGTCGTTGACCGCCGAATTTTGAGACCATTGGCAAGAGACGGCGCCTCGTCACAGAATCGCTGGCTCATCTGGGGTTTGTCTCCTGATGTTCGTCTGTGGGCGACGACTCTCTCAGGCTTCATCAGCTCCATCGCGGACGACGGGTATTAGGAGTCTCTCCATTTCCCTGCCTGGCACTGTGGTTCAGTCTTTGTCTGACCTCCTCTGAGGGGCATGGGGTATCTTTATATGCGCCGTCATCTGAGCTCAGGGGCAAGGGGCCCAAGCACACGAGGCCGGCAAGCCAACTTCGATTCTGCATCTCGTTTTCAGCGTATCGACTTTCCTTGATTTGGTGTGGCTGACAGCCCGCGTGATATTTGCTTTTTACTTTGTGGCTGGATCAGAGCGCTCAGAATGAGAACGTGGATTCTTTATTAAGTACTCTGGTTGTTCGACATAACGAATGACTGCTGTACAATTCTACGACCAGCCCAGACCTTCAACTCTACGGCATATTATCGTTGGACTGATAATAATATCTTGATGATAACCATCGTACGAACCAGCATGAGCCTACGAACTCACACCATCAGACCTTCGTTCCGACCTTTGGCCTTCAATGCCGAAAGTGTCCCCGGGTCGAACATTGCAGACATCCCAGAAGAGCATACACATTATTATCCCATATCTCTGAAGAACCAGAACCATTCTACCTTCGACGTATGCGACGTCGGCCGGATGATTGAATATCTGGTGGTATATTGGCCGTGTTGGAGAGAATGAAAGGAGGTCGCTAAATACGCGAGATTTATTGTTGAAACTCGGGATCATGTGCGGGATTGAACCAGAGGTTTAATTTCCTAGAAAAGTTTCAGACTGTTAGCCATTTATTGCTGATATCCGAGGCTGTTTGGGGCTAATAATTACCTTTTCTGTATCAGATACGGCCCGGCGACTTCTCTGGTTTGCCAAACAACAAAGAAATTGGAATTTTATGTCCTACCGGTGCCCATGGTGCAGGAAAAAGAAGGTGGTAGTAGATTGCATCTGTGGCTAGCTGTTTGCCTTGGCCAAGGATGAAAAGATTTTGATTTAACTATCTGATGCTTATAAGTCGGGATATATTATATGACTGGGCGGCTGACAAACATAGGAATTCGATGGAAAACACATCAGAATGACGACGGTTACATGTGCTGTTACTTTTCGGCTTGTTCTCTCCGATATCACCAGACACGGCTGAGGAGGGAGCTTCATTGGGAAAAGGACGGGGAAAACCAGCCCATTTTTATTGGAACTACCCTGGACGGCAGTACATCCATTTACACCGAAGGCATGTGTGAAGGAACAGTTCCCTTCTACTGCCTTCGAAATGATCGCAAATTGGATCTCTCTCCCTCTCTCTCTCTCCCTCTCCCCCTCTATGATATGATATGAGGCCCATCACATCGCCCAGTGCGAACGCGTCGTCAACCCCCCCATGCAGCACATATACCTAATTAGGTAAGAAAAACTGCGAATTTAGCCTAACTCGCATCTAGTTAATCAAGTTTCATAGCCTTCCCTTTCTCGCTGCCTATTGGTTGTGGTTGAACTTTTTTAGTTGGGATGATGTACGGACGGACGTCCGTAGCCACGCCTTGTAAGTGAGGGGTTGGATGATGATGAGTTATATATTGGATGGTTTTTATTATATGGTGAGCTTCATTCTAAGAAATGGCGGTGAGGAGGGGTTGGTGTAAGTAGTTTTATGTGGGATATTTATTGGGCAAGGGCTTGGTTCTATCTACGATGAAACCTACATTGGCTGGGGTGGGATTCTGATGTGGAAGCAGAATTTGTAGAGGTATTTGTTATTTTCATCGTTTCAATGTCTGTAGGTGGGCGTTGTTTGATTTATATGTTGAATGTTTTCTTCTGTCTGGGTGAAATATATTTCTCTGCTGGTTTTACTTATCCCTGTAGTCTCGCAGTATGTCAATTCTAAATGATATAATAAGGACTAAAGAGAATTAACAGATTGGCGCGTAGCAGGCAGATTTTCCCTCCCCCCCCATTCCCCATTATGAAGAGAAAGCAAAGAGTACATCGATGGCCAAAGACCAGACGGGATCGTAATAGCCCAACGTGGAGAGGCTGTTCTATGATAGTCCGCATGTTAGCCTATTTTGATAGATTATTTGGGATCATTGTGCCAGCTAATATCGGAACTTACCGCTCTACTTATACCGCCTGTTACTGATAACAATAAACCTAGAACCATGGAACAAGACTCAAGACAAATATGAGATAGGGGGTTATGGTATGTGTTTCAATATCGCGGACGCACCAGAAGATTCAAAACACTCTACCTAATACAATAAGAGGGGTGATTATAAACCCGCCAAAGCACTCCAATGCCGCAAGCTTGGATTATGATTTGATAAGAAGCATTTAACAAACACTTTTCTCCTATCTTGTTTTTCTCTAGAGTTCTCAATGATAGAAATCGAATCATAGGCCACAAAATACAACTGACATAGTTGGAAAAGAGAAAGAGTATAGGAGCGCTAGATCCGGAGAAACAAATACATGCAAATGTTCAAGTTTTATTTGAACAAGCTCTATTATTAGACTAATAGCGCGATAAACAACCCAAGTTCGTTTGCCGGCAGTTGATTGAAAGGAATCATGCCACTTTTCTTATGGGAATAGACACCGCTGAAAGCAATCGAGGAATGCAACAATTGCGGTTACCAGTTAACAGACAAAGCGATATCTCCGTGTATATACGATGCAGGATTCTGTCCGGATTCTCACAGTATTTATATACTTTGGGGTATGGCTTCAGGAAGAACAGGATGAAGCGTAGGAAAGTTTGTCACCGCAGGGACCTAGGCGTATGAGGACGGTTGGTGGAAACGCAGTGAGGAGACTGCCGACTGATGGAAAGTGATTCAATGTTAAACCCATGTCTGCGGGGAAGTGCGGAGGTGAAAATGCAAGGGTCAATCGTGACGAAAAGTTTCGTAGAGGAGGGAAAATAGTTTTGATAGCGGACAATGAATAAACACGTCAGAGCATAGAACATATATTCAATCTCCCTGTCCTTTAAACAACTGGCTCGCGGCTTAGATCGCACAGGTCAACGTCTTTCTCCTCCAAGAGCGTCTCAAACGCGTCCTCGCCGTGTTGCAGCAAATATCGCCGCTCGCTTTCGGATATGGGAATCGCCTGCAAAAACGACACGACCTTGCCAGGCAATTGCATGGTCCGAGACCAATTCTCCCAGAAGCACGGTGTGGTGAAGTAAAAATGCGGGAACAAGATATCTGGCTCGTACTGATTGAGGATATCCATGAACACATAGCCCGGGGCACAAAAGGCCTTTTCCCTGATGACATAGAACGCAGCTGTGGAGACTGCCCTGTCGAAGAATTTATTAGTCGTGCTTTTGCATGCGGCCAGGATCTCGAGGCCAGTGCCGAATTCTTCGCCGTTATGGATCAGTGGCGTGTCAGAGAGGCCCATGGTGGAGTAGCTGGTCACTCCTGGTGAGGGACAGTTGGCTTTGGCTGCGACATGGATGGTGTGACGGCGGTCAGCGTCGTGATAGCTGGAGACCTCTGGCGGGCCGTTGAAGGTATCCACGATTTTCTCAGCAATGATGCAGTTCGCCTCTGAGAGCCCGGGGGCTGATGTACTTGCTCCGCTCATGGGTAGGTCGCGACAGGCAGATAGTCGAATGGGTGGTTTGGAAAGATAACAGCCACTATCCGAAAATCATCCAAGAAATACTCCGTGGTTGTCACAGGACATGCTTGAAGCTGAGGCTGGCGTGCTTGGCAGCTGGATGGAATTAGGGCTATTACCCCTGAGCCCTAGGAAATAGGGGGCCATGCGCTCAATTATCCCTGGATTATAGGCATACAGCCCCTGAAGCCGCGCCTGACCATAACCAAAATCTGGAGCTTGATATTTACCTCTAGTGCAGGAATAGGGACTCTCAAGCTTTTAGCTACAATTCAATTCAATTCTCAGTCTCCTGGTCTACTATGCTTGACATGACTCACATATCAAGGAGTATGCCTTCACTTCAGACAACAGTCGGGGGGCAGCGGAAATATTCGACGATCTTGAACCTCTTGAAAGGGGAGTCTGAGGGAAATGGAATTTGCCGCCTCTTTGGCACCTTGGATGATCTCCTCTGGATATCCTTCCTTCTTGAAGATTACCAAAACCACGCAGACACAGCAAAGGGCATTAATGAAGGGGCTGTTCGGTTTAACACCCCTACACTAGCGAAACTGGTACTAGAGGGTGGTTTCGATCCGATACCTCCATTTGAATAAGGACGGAGATAATGGACTGCTGCTTGTTCAGCAATACAAACATGGCAAATTGATCAAGCTACCCCTTGGCATTCAGTCTAGTCATCTTCGACGAAGACAGGGACACTGGCCATTTATTCCTGGATTCGGGATTTCCCATTGACAGTTGTGACCACTGATATACCCGGACAGCTCTTTCACACGGCAGCGTCCAAAGGGATTTTTCCCCCGTGTTCCATCTCGCGCGAGAGTGTTGGTTTATAGAGAAGACAGCTGCAATAAACATGCTGGATAATCTAGAAGGCGCTGAATTTTCTTAGCCTGATAACTAGTTCTTAGGAATAGGGGATCTTCGGACAGGGATAGTATCCTCTCCACATCTTGGGGATAAATGTGCAATACTGCATCAAGATGTGTGGTTTATACACCCCGAGTGACCAGCTGACAGGGAGGGATCGCCAAACTGAAACTTGTTTAAAGATAATAAAGAGGGGTAGGATAGGGAGCAGAAAGAAATGCTATATATCCAATGGCATGATTTGAAGGAATGAGAGGTATGATCACTGTTGGACTGTCCTCCTGTGATTTTCTGGTGGTGTAACCCGCCCATAGATGACATCGGGAACACGTAGTTACACGCCATGGGCGTGGACGTGCCGCGGTGGAATATACGGGGACGGCTGTGGGGGAATTTACCCGGCTGCTAGGGTTTGCTTTTTGTATGGCTGGGTTTCTCAATAGACCCCGCGGCCCATATGAATTCTGGGGTGTAACGTATCCGACCACACGCATCTCGAATATGCAAATGGGCTAAAAATATTGGCACATTTCCATCTCATTGCCCATCCCCTCGTCCACGGTGCTCCCAGTTCCATTCTCGCCCATAACATCGACAATCATCGCCATCCCGCCCGCCAAATGCCACAGGATATGGCAATGGAACAGCCAGAGCCCGGGATTATCGGCGCGGAAACGCAGAACTGCATGTCCCCGCCGCGGAATCTGCACTGTATCTCTAAGCACCGCTTTTGATAGATCATTCCCTGTTGGTTGATATTGTTGACGCTGCTGGGCGTTGAAAGGGTTATAGGAGCCCCAGCCGCGGGTTGAGGTGTGGACAGTTAAGACGGCGAAGGCGTGGCCATGCTATTCAATTTAATGATGTTAAAGTGGTGTACAATATAGAATGGAGAGCTCGATAAATGATATCCCTTACAAGATGAAACGGATGCGCCCCCTCGTCAAGATTATTAACGACGAGATCCACCCAGACTGGCTTGTTACCGGTTGAGATGGAGAATTGATTGCTGTCCCATTTGCTTCGGTCGAGCGTGATCAGGGGCAGGGGAGGATCGGCTTGTGGGCGCCAGGATGTGTGGTTGAAATGTCCTAGTGGGAAATTTTGGTTTCGTGACATCTGGGAAATTTTGGTATACACCACATAGGTTTTGTCAGCATGAAGTGGGAGGCCTGAAAGGAGGGTTGGCGTGGATGATATTTCGCTGAGATCGATGTGGGCTTTTAATGGGAGGTTTAGAGGCTCCGGGAAGGGTTGGATAAGGGTGTTGTTTGAGAAACTGTGGGATACTGGGAAAGCTTGAAGGCCGGTTAAGGCTGGGTTAGGGTATTTGAAGCATCTGGGATCCTCGAGTTAGATAAAGTGACAATGCGGTTTTGGGCCCATTGAACCGTGCTTACTCTGGATCTAACTCTACGGTTAAGGATGATTTTTCCCAAGCTTTCTTGGGATGTCGTAGAATAAAATCTACTCTTTGTCCAGGATATAAAACCCCTATTGATTTTGAATCGGCCCTCTTAGGGGGTTTCGATTGCTTCACGTCTAGGCCCCCATCAACCTGTATTAGCTCTAGATAGCCGTGAGAAAATGCTAGGGATATTCCAGCAAGAGACCTAAATACTGAATTAGAAATGGTACTCTACCGGTACCTTAATTTGAGACATACCCTGTGTTCACAACACGAACTCTATACGGATCTGTAGAGTCTATCGGCAAATGGGGTGTGAGATATCCATTCTTTGAACAATCCACAGGACGAGCTGGGACCGCATTGGAGCAATCGAAGTGACCCGCTCCATTGATAAGGAGTGAATCAGGTACAGGCTAAAGTCCATGATTAGCAGTGTTTTAAGAACCTTTCAGGGGAGAATGGACTACCTCATTCCCATATGATCCCGCTCGCAAGTACCATTTCAAGACTTTGTCAGCGGGCCTGTGATACCAGTCTCCCACCAGAAGGAGGATCTCTTTGTGGTAACTGTATTTCAAGATATCGGATGCCGAACTTCGACTTTTAATTCCGCGAATAGCTTTGCTGGCGGGGCGATGAATCACTAATCCACCGTACAGACCATCTGCTCTCTGCAAACCCGAGTGGGCATGGTACCTGTGAGACTGATAAGTAAACGGACAATCAGAATTAACTACCAAAGAAGGGCACATAATCAGCCATACCAGTAGGTCCCGCTTTGTGATTTGGAAATTGTGAAGTCATAGTCAAATGATCTTCCTGGGGGAATGGCGCACTGGGTTACGCCAGTTGTGCCATCCATCGAGTTTGAACCTCCATGATATCAGCAGTGGATGGGTTAATTTATTAATAAAAAAAATACTACCTTTCATATGTAAGCCATGCCAATGGATGGAAACACCCTCATCCTGAAGGCCATTCTGAACGGATATGATCAACCTATCACCAGCGCGGGCTTCAATGGTTGGGCCGGGGAAGAGACCTGCATGGCTTGTCAATCATCCGCACTGACATCCATGGTTTGAGCCGAACTGACCATTAATAAGATATATTCTTTTTTGGACTCCATCTGGGCGGCGATATTCCGCAGTCACTGTCCAGTTGAGTTTGAGAGTCGTCTGCGCACGGAAAATGTGAGCTTGAGGATGCAGCTCCTGGATCCCCGCCGATGACGACGAGTCTGGCCGATGGTTTTCGGCGATATCAGTCAACTTCGAGGGAGGATTTGGAATATCTGGCCGTCCAAGAATCCGCAAGACAACAGTCAGCAGCACCAGAATGGCCAGGATGGCCAGCAATTGGCGGTGCCACGGCTTGGCCGTGCTGGGTTCTCCATCGTTGGCGACTTTCTGGCGGTTCGTATCTGCCGTTGAACCTGGCTGTGCGAGTGACAAGACACTTGGGGGGTCTTGGTTTTCGTGCTGCTGGCGTGTTATCCTCCGCCTACTCGAAGGTCGCTCCATCAGCATCCATAAATCTCCGGACTGGTGGTTAACGCCGATGGGGATAAAACAATGCTTGCCGGAGCTAAGCAAGCTGACACGCAGAACACGCGGGATTCCTCATCAAACTCTCCTCCAGGAAGATCTGGGTTCCTTGGCTTGCTCGGATTGCGCGGGTTACATACTTTTCGGTCTGTGGTCACAAACAGGCTTTTATATTTTCTGATTTGCGGTGTTTTGGGTTTGTATGATGTACACCCCAACCAGATATCTCCCCGTCAGCCAAGCAGCGGCTGGCAAATCCTGGCTTGCCTGGCGTGCACGGGGAGAGGCTTCCGGGCTGTGCTTTCAAGATAATCAGAGAGAGGATCCCATGAGTTTGCATTTGCCCAGACTTGCAGACGTATGTGCTTCATGTTCGGCGTGTGCTGCCCAGCCCGGATGAGACGCAATTGACAACGTCTGCAATCAATGGATCAGACAAAATGGATAAATATACAGAGTGCGCTTTCCCCTAGTTTGTATTGGTTTTGGGGGGAGCTTATCTTAAGTTCCTGTTAGAGGAAATGGCTGTCTTTTGTTCCGCTTTTATTACTCTGATACTCATGTCTACTTTGCTGAAGCCCCAGAAGGATGGCTGAAAGGTATCTACGGGATAGTTATATGGTAACGGCTGCTCGCATCGTGAAGATAGTAGCAGCCGTTATTTCAGTAAGTGAACTCCCGCCGTGTGAAGGATTTACTGTTAACCATAACTTCTACTGTATAGTTGTTGGCTTTATTCATAGGAATTCTCACGCTTCTCCTATATCTTGACCGCCCCGACGGTGTCGCGCGGAGTTTGAGAGAGATTGAGCATGTCATCATATTTATGCAAGAGAACCGATCATGGGACACGGTATGTTACTCCCTTTCTGTGCAACTCTCGGATGCTACATGTTCAAATGCTGACTCCATAGATAGTATTTTGGAACTATGGCCGGGACAAGGGGCTTCAACGACCCCAATGTCCAAATTAATCCAAACGATCGTCCCGTTTGGTACCAGTTAGTTTCCACCGTCATATTACACCAAAAGATTTCCGGCTTTGATACTATACTTACTTTTGGGAAGGCCTGTGGATTCCAATTTGTCAAATGACACCGAAACACTCCTTCCGTGGTATCTAGGATATCTCGAAGGTAACTGGTCCCAGGCCATTCAATGCATGGTTGCTGGCAGTAATGGGTACCAAGAGAACCGTGCCTCTATTAATGGGGGTCTGAACGATGGATGGGCGAGGAATAATACGCCGTGGAGCTGGGGATATTTGAAACGAAATGACCTGCCCGTTCAATTTGCCGTTGCGGATGGCTGGACAGTTGCTGATATGTACCAAGTATGGGCATGTATTCTGATTTTGACGCTTTCACTACTAAAATCACATAGGAATCTCAAATAACGGCCACCAACCCAAATCGCGTCTCCCTTGTGAGTGGAAGTATCAATGCACCCGGTGGCCCGCAGTCGCCAGACGAAGGAGGCGTATACATCGACAATAACGAAACACCAGGTAAGTTGCTGCGAGGGTTCTCGTATATTGATGACCCGATCTAAGGTATCCCCCGTAGGCTGTGAAAAACCAGGAGTCAGCTGTTACCCCCTAAAATGGAAAACTATATTCGAATTCTACGAAGCAGCAGGGGTATCGTGGCAGGTTTATCAGGGAGAAGATAACTTCGACGACAACCCCCTGGCCTGGTTCGAACAATTCCAGAACGCTTCATCAGGCTCCGCATTATCAGAGAAAGGGATGGCATTCCTTGGTCTAAACTCCTTTTATTCCGCTGCCGCTATGGGAACACTACCACAGGTTTCATTTATTGTCGGGCCTAGGGAATTGTCTGAACATCCACCCTATTCCCCGCTGGATGGGGGCTGGCTGCAGCAGCAGATACTGGATGCAGTGGTAAAGGGGCCAAACTATGGATCAAGTTTGCTGATGATTAGCTATGACGGTATCTTCCTCTGCCCATAGAATTTTATAATCCGTGATGCTGAACCAGTATGCAGAATCAGGGGGATGGGGCGACCATGTTCCCCCCTATCATTCCCCAGAGAATACCCCAGGCGAATGGATTGAGGACCCATACGGTCTTTTTGGAAGTATTTATACCGGCCCAGGTTTGTTTCCTCTCGTTTCTATTCACCAATGCCTGATCCAAGCTAATTTCCTTCAGGAGTCCGAGTTCCATTCTACATGGTATCCCCATGGACCCGTGGTGGCCATGTATTTACCGAACATGCAGACCACAGCTCGCAGATTCTTTTCATAGAAGAGTGGCTCACCGCAAAGGGCTACGGGAATATCACTACAGATGAAATGGTCGCCTGGCGCAGAGAGCACATGTCCAATCTCGTAAATGCGCTGGATTTCGAAAACGTATGTCTGCCCAAATTTCATAATATGGATAAATGCCATACTACTACCCTCCAATAACTTTATATACTATTATCTAACATGCCAAAATAGCCCGACATGTCCATCCCCACCATACCAAAATCCGCAATCCCACATAAGAATGCCCGAGGCGACTACGACGGTTCCGCCTTTTGCGAGTCTCAATTCCCCGAACCTCGACCACCCGTCCCGTACGCGTCGCAACCTGACTCACTCCCTGACGTCGTCGAAGAGGGTTACAAAATATGTTCCGGAAACCTTACTGAGGGCCGATATCTTGTTTTCGAAGCTGAATCGGGACATTTGATCACCCATCAATCATCAGGGGATGATGCTATAGCGAAACTATCAACGATGCCGCCACCTTCATCGAACTCTTCATCGGGTAATAATGATAGATACCGAAATCCCGCCGCGCGGTGGATAGTTCACTATTACAATAATAACGATACAAGCATCGAGACAATTGCTACGAACCAGTCCGGTCCGTTTTTGCTGTCAAGTTTTGATAGGAAGGTATGGCTTGGTGCCAGGGGCGAATTGGTCGATTCGAGGGGAGCGGCTGTTCCTGTTGATATAACGTTTCTAAAGGGGAAGAAGAATGGCGGCGTGGATGGGGAGAGGAGGGGGTATTCGATGAGGTGTGTGACTGATGGTGGGTATATTGGAGTTGATGGGGGAGGGGCTGTGAGGATTGGAGAAGAAGGGTTCAAGGGGGCTTTTAAGGCGGTGAGCGTTACATATTATGATTAATGATTTTATGTGAGTTTCTTTTATGCTTATTGGGATAAATTTTATGGGAGGCTAGTTATATGGAGTTATATTCATTTTGGGTTTCTTGATTAGAAAGGAATAAGGAGTGGTGGAACTAGGGGATATGTTAAATGTTTTACGAACAAAGATGTTTTGAGGGCTGATCCCCCTATCCCCGTAAACTCCAAGCATGCCACAGCAAATTCCATGGGGAGAGAGACCATGTGCTTAATAGAGATTTCTCTTTGAGGCCTACGAGGAAACACCCATTAATTAAAAACCTAGGCCCCTAAAACGTCCCGAAGTCGTTTCTCCCTCCCATCCGCCCACTACATAACCCCTATAATTGTCACACTCCTTCCTCGGCCTTTACGCCTTCTCCAGGATTGCTGATATCCTTCAGTTCACGCTCCCGCCTTAAAATGATTGCTGCCGTACTGGCTTTCCGTGGATTAGGCGCTTCGAACACCGCATCTAGTTCTTCAAGTGTGCGCCCTTTCGTCTCCACGTAGAAGAAGTAAATAAATAAAAACTCGAACACGTCCCAGAAAACAAAGAAGACGTAGAACCAGTATTTTATCTGTCGAGAGGTTAGTTAGTAGGTAGTAGGTACGGGCAAAACCCAATTTAAATCTCAACACTAAGGGGCGTAGATGATATAAGAGCGAGAAAATATGCCAACCAAATACAACCTACATTCTTCAACGCAACCGGCGCCGCAAACGTATTCACAAACCCCGCTGCGCCTGCCGTCAACTGCCAGACCCCCATCCCCCTTGCACGCATGTCATTCGACATCACCTCACCGGGATATATCGGTTGCATGGACGTGAATGCAAACGCAAACACCGATCCAAACACATATATAAATGCAATTGATGCCGAGGACGACGATTTGCTGCCCGTGTTAGTATAGTCTGCTGCAGTACCTGCGGCAATTGCGAGAGAGACGGCCATTCCGGCCGTGCAGCCGAGAAGCATTTTGCGGCGGCCGATGATATCGTGGCATCTTGCGCCTATCATTGCGGGAATCCAACCGGTGATGGCGTAAATGATGTTTAGGAGGAGTTTGGTGTCGGTGTCTGTCACGCCGACATTTTCGAGGAGGTAGGGGAGGTAGTAGGATGCCACGCTGTGGGATGGGTTAGCAGTGAGCACCGGTGGTATTTCTTTTTTGAGAAACTTGTTGGAAGGGGAATAATTTACTTGTTACCGGAAAATTGCCCAAACCAGGAGAACGTTATATTGAGCATCATCCTATACCGACGTGCTCGGGTCTTGAATAATACCCGTAGGTCGATAAAGTTCCGCCAGGTTAGCATTCCTTCCTGTCTCAATGATTCGGCCATTTCTGCCATTTCAAGTTGGACCAGGGGGTGGTTTTCATCCCCGTTTGCATGGTATTGAGTCAGGATTGCCCTCGCTTCGTTATTTCTTTCTTTTCCGATGAGCCTGCCAAAGAGATAATTAGCATACGCTTTCCATTTTGGATTATGAGATATGGAATTGCAGACCATCTGGGAGACTCGGGACAAAACCAGATACCCAAACATACGATCCCCGGACAGAGCATTTGAATCCATAAGGGGATACGCCAGTCCCTATTTCCCTGGTCCGCGAGACGTTTGTGTGCCCCGTAAACGGATGCCGTAGCGATAATGGAGCCCTAAAAGAGACAAATCTCAGATCAACACCATTCTGCTCGGATGATTCGAACGGGGTACGCGGGGATACCACGAACTAAATAATAGAATGTGTTGTACATTCCAGCAACCGTTGCGCGATACTGCGGGGGCGCAATCTCAATGATATAGAGCGGTGCCGCTGTACATGCCAGTATCGCGAAGAAGGACAGGAGGAACCGTCCGCCGATAAACACACTGAGAGTCGGCGCAAGGGCAGTTAGGATGGTGGCGACACAGACACCGAAACAGCCGAGAAAGATGGGCAGTCGTCGACCTTTCCAGTCTGCTATCCAGATGAAGAGGGCGCCAACCATTTGGCCAACCTAGAGAAAGGGTTAGTAAATGATTTTGGAAGATATAGAAGTCTTTCCGATGTAGCGGAACAGGAGGATATGGGGATGCTATACATTAAAAATCGCAAAGACAATCCCTGTGCCAGCATTACCGGTAGGTGGGAGATCATAGTACTTGACATAGTTGGGAAGAGTGTTGATGCTGCCCATCAAACTGCCATCAAGACCTGATATTATATCAGCGGCTGTAACCATCTTAATCATATCACTTCTTCTGTCTCGTTACCGTTCATCGTCGATGACAGAAAAACAAGGGCACAGCATAGATACATGCGGAGATATCCACCCCCCCACTGGTTCGGTTTGGAGTCTACCAAAATCGCAGCAAGCTTCTCATCCCCTGTTGTCTCCACTGAATCGTCTTTGCCACTAGGGCGGTTTAGTTCCGAGGATACTGGGCGTTCCATAGTATACCAGGCTGGAGAAACGACCAGAAATGTACTGTTTTTTGGCCCCGATGAGAAAGAGGAAGCAAGCAGGCTTTAAACTCGAGAGGGGTCTGAGCCGGGAGCTCTCCCCGCGTTTATAACGGGTTATGCAAATGGGGAGAATCAAACGGGATAGGGCGTGGTCGATTGCTGTAGCGCAAGTCTAAAATCCCTGACCCTGGCACGGAATGGCAGGATGGCACTGGACAAGCACTTGTCGATCATAAATTTGTTGCCGAACGCTGCAGATAGGTAGCATCCGTATGTCGCACCGCGGATGACGGTTGGGATAGCTTGTGTTCTTCTGCCAAGCGAATGGATGAACGCAGTGATAAGTGGATTAAGTCGCTGGCAAGTTATGTTGATCGCATCGAGGCTATAGAGGTACCATTATATTCATCATTATGATGAACGGACGCTAGGTCTTATATCTTGAGAAGCTGATGATTCTGTATAACATGGCCGAAGAATTAGCATAGTTTCAATTTTTCATGGAATAGTTGAATGATATTAGATGATATAAGAGCAATGCCCCTTTTTATGCTGAACTTGGCTTAGTATAAACTAAAGTGCGCCCCCTTTTTGAAAGGAAAAGCCAAAGACAAGGGAGAAGTTAGTAATCCCTCAGGACACTGAAAACAACAGGAATGCCCTAGTCAAATGGCAATCGACATTTCAATACAGCACTCGATTGCAAAAGCAAAATTCCACATAAAAGAGTTGTACCTAGGAATCGATACTGCTTCACGCATTTTCCTCACCAGAGCTACTCCTCCCTTGTATCCTCTTCCTACCCTCTGCTTTCAACGCTTCGTCATCTGCCCTGTTCAACGCGACTTGAGGCATAAAGAAAACCGAAAGCACAAATGCAAATGCTGCAAGACCTGCTCCAATAATAAAGATGATACGAAATCCAGTTTGGTACGCCGGGATGAGGACGGAGCGGATACGAGTCGCTTCTAGTTCTGACAGGGTAGAGAGGTATGTTTCAGGGCTTCTGAGGAGGGCGGTAGTGTCGGATTTGGAGAGGTTTAGGACTGAAAGAGATGAGAGTAGTGTGTTGTGTCTGGTGTGGGAGGATTAGTTCGCGATGGAATGAACCCTTGATGGTCAGGAGACTTTCTTACATTATGGTTCCTGCCACTCCTATACCAAGCGTTCCACCTAGATTTCTGACGAAACTGTGGAAGTATCAGTAGTTGCTGGATGGGTTTTTTTGCTTTATGTTAATTGATCTTAACATACTTTCTAAACGACGTGACCACTGCCATGTCGCGCCGTTCAACCCCTGCTTGGACTGCTATGAGAGCACTGGGACAAGTAAGTATCTTTTCACACAGAGCGTGGAACTGATTGCTGGGACTTATGCTTACGGCTGTAAAGTGTTCCCAACACCGAGACCGGTTAATATACCGTAGCCAATCTGCTTCCCGAGCCCAGAAGACTGGTCAAGCGTTGAGAAAAGCCCAAGCCCGACAGCCCAGACTACCCACCCGAAGAGGATGCACTCGCGATAGCGGCCCACCCAGTGCACAATAAGTCCCGAGAATGTGCTGCTGAAGGCTGCAAAAGTTTTAGCAGCGGGAAATTAAGAAAATAAGAACGTAAACCAAGCTTTCTGGGGTTCTAGGCTCGCAGGTTTGATAAACGTACTCTGAACTAGTGTGATTGGCAATAGCAGCAAAGCGGACTTGGTCGCTGAGTATCCATACGCCAGCTGATAAAATGTAGGAATATAATATATCTGGACGAGAAAATTCCACCCGTTGACAAACATCGTAAGACAGGCTCCGCTGACGAGGCGGGTTTTGAAGATATGCATGGGTATTAGCGGATTTGACGTCCCCTTCCATTGCCAAACAACAAAGGCTGCAGATATGCAGAATCCAACGACCAATGCAGAAATGACTTGGGTTGAGCTCCAGGAATATTCGCCGCCGCCCCAAGTTAAGCCAAGCATAAATACCGCTGTTCCACCCAGCGCAAGAAAAGCGCCGATAAAATCGACTGTTTGTAACTTCAATCGCCAGTTTCCGTCAACTTTTCTCAATGGCATGAAGAACATGACACATAAAGTGGTAAGTACTGTGAGGGGGAGGTTGAGCCGGAATATCCACCGCCAGGAGTCTTTTGACATTGACGCCAGAGAACCACCTATCACTGGCCCAATACCATGGGCAATAGCGACGACAGAACCGAGAATCCCTTGGTACTTTCCTCTTTCTCGCAGTGGGACAACATCACTGACTATCATCTGTGCCACTGTCATTAACCCACCCCCGCCAACACCGGTAAAGGCGCGGAAGATGATCAGCTGCGTAGCCGACTGCGCGAGGGAAGCTGCCAAAGAGCCTATAAAAAAGATTGCGAGGCCGATGAAGAGGATCACTTTACGTGACCAGATGTCAGAAATGCGTCCATATAGTAACTGGAAGCATGTTGATGTCCTTTTTGTTGTTAGCTATTTAAACCAATGAAATGGAACAATTAAATGCCATTGAGCCCTGAGATACCTGTCCAATAAACAACCGGTGACTTACACGAAATATCCCGCGGCAATCCAGGATGTTTGATCCCCGGCACCTAGATCATTAGAGACGATGGAAAGACTGGCTGCCAATGTAGTTTGGTCCATCAATGCCAGAAGATCGACACTGGCGCATGCCAGGAATATCTATCGTCTGTTAGTACGATCAATCTCAGCAACAGGGACTAGGACCTTACCGTGATGATGGTGCGCTTTGGGACATAGTTTGTTTGCTCGTTGAAAATATGCGGGGTTCTTTTCTCCGAATCTTCGGCATTTTCCGCGGCAAGCGCAGCGTTCAGTACCGTCGACAATGTTGTATGTGTCGTTTCTGCAACAGCAACATTCTCCCTCATTTTCCAACTCCTCAAGCCGGGCGGGGTAAATGGATCCGGGGGGGGTATAGACGCAATGTATGTGAGCAGCTCTGTGGCGTTTCAAGTCTGATAATTAATTATACCAACTCCGAGCGCGTATCATTCTCTCAAGCCCGAAAAAATGAGAGAGGAATAAGGTACTTATGCTCATTAGTAGGAAACGACTGATAATAAATTAAGGTTTCCTCGTAAATAAACGGACAGGGAGCCGTTAGCCAACCAGATTTTTTGCCAACGGGTCTGTGTGGTTTCTCTTCGCAGGACAGGCACGGCACATATTTAACTCTGGGCTTGTCCTGCCAATTCTTGGCGCGAGGTAGAGGAATTTGATCTGCATGTGTTGAACGAGCGGAAGGAGTAAAACCTTCTCAAAAATACTCAAACATTCTCAGACTCGACGCTTTCTCTCATTTCGAGGAGTCAAGATCTCGAATATTTTGAATATCTAATCTCGATATCCCTGCTAACATTTTTTCCTGCCAGGATTGGTGGAGCATGAACAGGGATTTTTGCATACACCTTGAAGGTCCTCATGAAAGTGCCTTAGGGGTGGAATAATTGCGTCACCCTGTAAACCACCCAGGTACTTGTTCATGTACCTCAGGGTCCTCAGAAATGGTCGATGTGAGATATTTGCCAACAGGATATAGGCGGAATAGAACGTGGTTGCCAGCTGTGGAATTGCCGAAACCAGCCAGATTTGAGACCCTGTAACGTTGTACAGCACATAATTTAACCCATGTGGTCCCTGAATGGCAAGTAGTCGCTTTCAAAATAGGATTGCGTATTAATTTTAAACCTAACTCTGATCCCCCAAGGTAGCGTACGAAGTACCGGTGGAGGTTTTTAGCTTTGTTCGGTTCGATCACGAATCAGTAGGTCCGATCAGTCGCTGTAAATCTGAAGGGAAGCCATGAGCATGACCCCATCCGGCCTTTTAGTGGATCGTTTTGCGGGAAACGCTTACCAGGGATACCCCCTGAAGGCGCTGGAATCCGTATAAATCTGCTGCTATGGGCCACTATCCCTTAGTTCTTGACCGTGCGACCTGATAAAACATATTTGCCGACTGCAGTTGTCCTTTCGTCTCGCGTCGACGATCTAATCCTGGATAACATGGCGAACGTTCTTAACGTATATTCGGGGCCGGACGCTTTGAAGAAGTACTTTGACCCTGATAATCAGCCTCCACTCCCGCTGGTGGAAGTTCCGGAAACCCTGAATCCATTTTATAAGCATGGAGTACGGATATACGCAAAGATGATGACAATGCATCCTGCAAACAATGTCAAAGCCATCCCAGGTATTGTATCCCAATGCCATATGCTTCGGAAGCGTGCACCAGGAGCGTCGTTAGAACGAGACGAATTGAACTGACGTGATTGTGTTCCTTTTAGCAATGAACATGCTTGATTCTACCGTCGTACCTGGAAAAACGCGGACAATCATCGAGTATAGTTCCGGTTCGACGGTTATATCGATGTCGATGATTGCACGTGTGTTCCACAACATCAGCGATGTCCGGGCCTTTCTAAGCAACAAAACAAGCGATGCAAAGTTAAAGCTGATGCAATTCTTCGGACTCGATATTACCCTCTTCGGTGGTCCTTCCCAGCCGGAACCATTAGATGAGCGCGGTGGGATACAAAACGCGAAAAGGATGGCCATGGAGTCGGACAGCATCATTAATCCAAACCAATATGATAATGACAACAACTGGCAAGCACATATCCGATGGACTGGTCCGCAAATTTTCAAACAACTCCCTCAGATAAATGTTATATGTGCCGGGATGGGTACCTCGGGTACGATGACAGGTTTGGGAACTTATTTCAAACAAGCAAAGCCTTCGGTACTCAGGCTTGGTGTTTGTACAGCTCCGGGGGACCGTGTACCTGGGCCAAGATCATTTTCTCTGCTTAGGCCCGTCGAGTTTCCATGGAAGGAAGCTGTAGATGCAATCGAAGAGGTGGGTTCGCCTGCATCCTATTCTCTGTCTCTTGATATGTGTAGAGAGGGCCTAGTTTGCGGTCCATCATCTGGGTTCAACTTGAGTGGCCTCCTTCAAATGTTGGACAAGCGACACTCTGCCGGTACTCTGTCCGAGCTTGCAGGCCCTGATGGATTAATCCATTGTGTTTTCCTTTGCTGCGACCTCCCCTACCAGTACATCGACGAGTATTTTCAGAGAATAGGCCCAGAGAAATTCCATCCAATTCACAACGAGGTAAGCGAATGGATCAACCCCAATACTCAACATGAAAATTGGGCTGGACATTGACGAGTTCCCAGAATTTGGCAAATATCGATCTTTATCGGTATGACGAAAATTGGGAAAAAGCGCCTATCGATCTGCTCCACAACTTCTACGAGCCCGTCGAAGCAGTTAAAGCCTACTCCTGGACCACGATCAAGGCCAGGCGACAGAGCTACGTCATCGATTTGCGGCAGCTAGTCGACTTCGAGACCTGGCATCTTCCGGATGCTATCAACTTCTCTCTCACAAGCCTCAATTCGAGCACGCCGAGCCCTTTCGCAGATCCCAATGTAATGGAAGCTCAGTGGCTAGAGCTCGAGGGCATCTTCATGCAGATAAGCAACCTTTCGAGCTTCAATGCACGGCGAGTGCTGGTATTGTGCTATAACGGAGACACAGCGCGTGTCGCAACCAGCATTTTGCGGGCGAAGGGAGTCGAGGCCTATTGTATTCGTGGGGGATATAAGGCACTTGCTATCAAGTCGGAGAAGTTTCTCAAGTGCACTGAGCCATCGTCAGCAGCGTTGCAGCAGGAAATATTAGTATAGTTTAGGCTCATTGCGGGCAAAATCCGAAGAATGTTGCAATTAAATTCAGGGAATCTGGGTTTGCTAACCATTGGCAATGGTTGAGAATGTCGTTATGAAAGGAACAAGACGGGATGAGGTTGGGATAGAGCCATCTGATAAGATAAGCGAGGGGATCACGTGACAGGGAAACATCTCGTTGAGGTTTAGCGCGGTTGAAACCACGACAGCCTTTATACAAACTTCAAGTGATAACTCAGAGACAAAGCATCATTTTATTCAAACTCCAGCTATAGAGATGGATTGGCCTTACTACTATGGATGATGGCTACATCTGTCTTTACTCCAACCCCATCCTCTAGTCATAGACCGGGTACCTCTGTCCCATCAATGGCAGCTGTTCAGGGATCCACCGTTGGGCTTCAGGACTGCCGGTTATGGCCTTTCGGATCTCTGATTAACTGGCATTTCGCTATCCCCGTGGGGAAGCATATAAGGATTTCTGTTTCACCCATTGTTCTGTTTTGATATAGGATGTCTCTCCACATAACTACACGACGTACCTTACAACCCATTAACACCAGTGATAGTATGGTACTCGACTTTTGCTTACAGGCCTTTCAGTGCTTTGATTGAAACGTTCGGGCGCCTGGCGGCGGCTGGGGCACTAAATTATCGACAAAAAAATAACCTTATCTTTCAACATTGATTCAATTGATGCTGTGGAAAAGACAGTCGCATGTGTGAATGGGGGTAGACCAGATCTAGATATCTTTCGGGTATCACAAGCGACGATTCAGATATTAATACTCTGATCCGTGGGACTCATATATGCTATTTATGTACTTCCTATGTTTGGTCGGCTATGAAATCTCGCTGATAATATCCCAGCTCCGATCCTTCACATGCCCTTTTCTGACGTTAATTCCTCAGCTCTTCGTTTTAAGACCGGTCTTCAAAAAATAAGAAAAAATGTCAAACAATCACCCCAACTTCCCACTCATGCTAGGTTTATTCGTCGTTCTTGTTTATTCCCAAGGATACAAACCAAACTGGCCTCCCACCAATCATCTCTTACTAGCAACGACTCGGATTCGAGATCAGCCATGTCTAAGACTCTCAACCCCCACACCCCACCACTTGAATGACGAGCTTTCATCCTCCTCCCTCCAAGCTTCCCTCGTAAAAATAGATTATTCTTTCTCTGTCGCAGCATTCTTTGAATTTCTACGGCCGACAATCTCCTCAGCCGCGAACACTTTCGGGAACTAGGCCGACAGGGTGTTAATTTCAGGGATTGCCCCTAAGACGCGAAAGTAGCTTTTGATGCGCAAATCTCCACAATATTTTATTATTAAACTGTTGTCCTGCCCCCAGCCTGTTTCATTCCTTTCGAGTGGATTGTTGGAGCCTCACCTCAGCGACATACCTAAAGTGCGATGAAAGCTCTTCTCTGTCTGGCAGCCTTCGTGCTCAGTGGCCTGGCTTTACCTGAATTCATAGTTAATACTACCAATGGGCGGATTACCGGTCATCCTGCACTCGGCGTTCCAGGTGTTCGAGAGTTTCTGGGGATTCCATATGCAAGCCCTCCTGTCGGGGATTTACGATTTTCGGCCCCTGAACGCTATGCAGAAAAGAAGCCATTTGAGGCATCAAAATTCGTGAGTCTACCAGATGGCGGAGGGTTGCTTGACATGTTCAATCTGCAATCTAATTGATATTCTAACCATCGACTAACTTTTTATTCTAGTCCGAGTAAGGATTATTCCATTTGGACTTTATTCCCTTCCCTACCATATATCAATTGCAACTCGATCAAGATTCTGACCAAAATTCGGACCCGCAGTGACTGTCTTTTCACTCCATCTGCATCTGTGGACTTCCCGAATAAAACCCCCCAATTCGCGCAGGTTGTTGCTGCATTCACTGGCCAGAATGATAATGTGCAAAGCGAGGATTGTTTATCATTAAACATATGGTCGAATTGGAAGCCAAGGAAGCCTATACTTGTATTTTTTTATGGTGGCAGTATGTTTGCCGAACTTGAGTTTCCGGCAACCTTATATGGAATCAAAAAGAGTAACTGATCGTGCATCACTCAGGATACACCACTGGGGACACAAACACCCCATTTTATAACGGAAAGTACTTCGCCGAAGCCCAAGACGTCGTAGTTGTCACCGTCAACTACCGGATCAACATCTTCGGCTTCCCAGGCGCCCCTGGCCAAACCCAGAATTTGGGATTGCTGGACCAGCGCCTTGCTGTCGAATGGGTACGCGATAATGCCAAAGCATTCGGCGGCGACCCAAAGAGAATCACGATATTCGGGCAATCTGCCGGTAGCGCGGCTCTTGATTTCTGGTCCTACGCATGGGCCAAAGAACCCATCGTCGCGGGCATGATCTCCCACTCTGGCACCGCCTTTAGTTTCCCTGTAAATTCAGAGGAGCTGGCAGCCCGCCATTGGTATAATGCAACCAGTCTGTTGGGATGCGGTTCGTCTGGTGATCTTATGTCTTGCATGCGAAGCAAGAGCGCAGATGAAATAAAAGCAGCAATCACAAAGATCCCGCCACCGCCAGGATCCAGCGTTGCTCGTTCACAACCTATCTTCCAACCGACTGTGGACGATAACGTGGTGTTTGCTGATTATGCCACCTTGTCTGCGGAGGGCAAATTTGCTCCAATTGTATTTTCCCTCCGATTTCTTTCTGCGTCCAATATAAGCCAACAAATACTGACTGACCATCCAGCCATACCTCGTTGGCCACACAGACAATGAAGCGGGCTTCTACAACATCTCCGCGTTCGCCAAAGGCAATATCCTCACCGAGCAAGAATGGCAAGAGTTTAACCGTGACGTATTCTCTTGTCCAATCCGGCAAACAGCCACGGATAGGGCTCATCATGGGGTCCCCGTCTGGCGATATAGGTACCATGCCGACTGGGAGAATACCCGTCTGTATCCGACCAGCCGTGCTTACCACGGGGTCGATCTACATATGATTTTCGGAGCTTCGGGTGATGTCAGCGGACTGGGTGAGACGCCGGAACAGACTGTTCTCAAGAGGACGATGCAGGAGGCCTGGGCACGCTTTGCGGCTGATCCGAAGGAGGGATTGAAGGGCTTAGGATGGCCGACGTTTGATCCTAATGGTATGTTTTTCGCCCTTTGCTTAGACCAGTGTATGAACAGTGGGTCGGTATTCGATAACATCTATGAAGGATCTATCACTGATTTGGGAAATATTTAGGTAAAACGCTTCTTCAGATAGGTCTCGACAATAAGCCAACTGTCTCCTTTATCGATCCGGGGGTATATGATGATGCATGTGCTGAGGTGGCAAGTTAATGTCCGGAAACGTGTCGATATGCTTTACATGCCTAATATTTGATAATTTATATTGATATCCAGTGTCCTTTTGAATCCAAACTCACCTCCATGGCCAATCTAGCATTCCCCTCGTAACTGAGACCTAATAACGTTACACGACAGGAAGACATTTTGCCCCGCCACCCATTCATTAGCCCATTAAACACCCCAACACAACATGTGGTTATCGCCTCGAGTCAAGAATGGCCGTTGATCAGGCAGTTGTGCAAAAATGATTACACCAAAGGCTCCACATATTCCTCTACATAACAGAAACATGCCTACCGTATCCGGAAGCTTAGATACCTGTCTCATCCTAGCTACGACAACCGTACCAACAACAGACCAATCCATGGTCACACATACACACACAGACCCATGTACATCGAGTCCAATCTAACAGAGAAACGTGTGTTTGTATTAATTACGATCCCTAACACTAAAACGAGACGCCCGTTACTCAGATGGGTAGCCTACCAGAAATAAATAAGAAGGAAAATGTTCGATCATGGCTGTGTACGTACAAAGTCCGGTACAGAACATGGTCATCGAGATAGCGTGGGGCAGATGAAAATGTCAAATCCAACCATTTCTATGCAACGGAGATCTGTGTCAGATCCAGAACGGCTATCATATCCTGATGTTCCAATTGGATAGTGAGGGGAGGTTTATTGCACGTTGTGGTCTAACTAGTAGCTAAGGGGTGGACGGTGGTATTTATTTTGCCTTCAAAAGGTAAGGTGAAGAGAGGGGGTGGTTGGTTTCGGTAGGTAAAAAATTGGTTGCTATTAGAATTGAATTGCAAGATTCCAACTTGCATTCCTCTTTGGGATTATGGAGTGAGTGGACTTTAGGAATGGAGTATGATGAGCTAGATACTAGGATATCATAACACTGCAGTACATATATTGTGACCGATCTCGTTCTTTATTCCCAGCCCCTGCTTGCCGCGACTCCTAATCCCGATTCATAATGACATCCAGCGGTACAATAATAGTAACACAATATCATTTCGATTCCGATCCAAGCCTAAATAGCATAAGCAACCATCCAACCAACCAACCACAAAATATCACAAGCAGGAAGTACGGAGGGGCCCTTGCGACGGACTCGATATTCGCGTATAACATTTACTAAGGTTCCTCCTTTGGACATGCCTAGAGATGAAGATTTTGTCAGCAAGTTAACAAGGGAAAAAGGACAAAAATCTATAGCATCTTCAGACTTCATGGATTCCAAAAAGGCAAAATGATGGACAGGAGGATAAAGACACAGATACTATATACATACCTGCAGAGACGGACGCGGGCCTCCACATTTCTCATAGCACGCGAGTTTAGCTTTGTTTCCGCAGTGGCAGGACTGGTTTTTTGATTTTATGTTAGTGTTTTTAATAATATTTAGAGCCATCGCTGGAGTCGTGAAGATGGGAATTGTTAAGAAGGATATAGGGGGTAGACTGAATAAGAATGAAACGTAATAGGCTTCTAGCACCTACCTGCGGCCAGACTTGAGCACACATTGCCTGCTCGCATTTACATGGCACCATGCTGTCAACCGGGATGGCGAGGACAACCGCGGCAGTTAAGAGGGTAAGGAGAAGCGTAATGTACTTCATGTTTAATTGATGAATACCGCAACAATGGATTGTTTATCAAAAACCGTTGATATTAGGGTATAGGACAATTTTCGGTCTCTCTTTGAAACGGTAGAAGCGGTGATGTAACTTTATAAAAATAGCCAGAGGGGCAGGGTGCCCCTTATAAGTAGAGAACGGAATCGATACAGCCGAGTTTTTATATATTCGGCAGGTTAAGAACCAACCAACCCCTCTCTCTCACCGTATGCAATGTTGGTAGAATCGCGGAAAAAAGCGAAGATTAAACAAAGACTCTGGGGGTTCCAAGGTTCTCAGCATGCACCACCATTACCATTTTTTACCCCTTTCAGGATGCATTTGGGGTCGGCTCGGGGCGCAGTGTACGAAACCATAAATCTCGAGAAGGCGTAAGGCTGAGAAGCATCGTGATATTCTGCGCCACGGGAATACGGTACGGTACATTCCAATCACTTCCCTTCCTCGGAGATAAAAAAACCTGGTTGGTTTATTGGGTTGCATGACATGTATGTACATGAACCAAGAATGTAATAAAAACATGATTCCGACTGAATGCTCAGTCAATCTGCGGATTTCGACACGCACGGATGGGGGATGATCGTGAATGAAAACCAGAATTGATATAAAAATGCCAGGAATGCCTCTAGTTAATCAAGGCAGTGAGAACCATTCTCACCAGCCTGTCAGTTCAAGATTAACAAGATGCATTGCGCCAGAAAAATTTATGGCAACGCTCCGCCTATATGGTTTGGAATTGAAGGGCCCTGGGTTTATTATAATGCAAATGGAAAAGAACAAAAGGTTCTTCTCTGGAAGAAAAGTAGGAAAAGCACTTATTTTCTTTGAAGATATGACCGCACGAGAGAAAATCCGCTGTCATCAATGGCCACATTGGATAGGAGGAATCGGCGGCCAACTTGTGGAGAAAAGACACTCTGCTTGTTTATTATCACTCTTATTACCGAGTGGGAGAACGGCTTAGACGCCAAACATACCTCTCCTCTTATATTTAGGAATGAGATTGTTGTATATCTGCCACAGAAGAAAACAGAGATGATATCAAAATCTGCACATGAAGGTTAATTTATCTGACTGTGGGGATGCTCATTATTAAATTAACTAGGTTAAACCAGTCAACCCCACCAACTTTATATCGATTTCCCCTTATTTTCTTGGCGGTCAACCATTGGACTCGGAGATAATCTTCAATATCAGGCCACTTTTCTTGTTCGAGAATCAATCACTAACCCATGAGTACCAATATCCAGCATATGGAAGTATGCTAGGTAAATCTCATTTTATCTAAGAAAGGCCTTGCTTGCCTAAGCTTGGTTAGATTTGTTTGATTTATTAATTATCTGTGAAGCGGTCTCGCGGCGAAAGTGGATATAGTAGTGGGAGGGGAGGAGAGGGAGGGCGGTCGTTGGGGGGGAAAGGGAGATAGCTAGCTAGTGGGATTTAATGATGGGCAAGGCAAGGGAAGCTTCTATATATACAAAAAGTGGGAGGGATGGGATGGGTGATATCTGGTAAATTTAGAGTTAAGTAAGTTAAAAGGGAAAGGGGGAGGAGGGGAAGAGAAGGAAGGGGGGTGGGAGAAAAAGATATAGCCATGCATAACTAACATAGGGTATTACATGTATTTAGGATATAACTCCTGTGAGATTCTAACATACATACATACAGATAGATAGAAAAGGACCCATTAAAACATTTTAACAGCAAATAATTAGAATAAAAACATGAAATTAAGAAATAAAAACCCCAGACGAGACCCAGACCCAACCCAACCTAACCCACCCACGAAACGAAACCCGCGTACATAATCCATGTAATTTCCATACCATATGATAACCTCCCATAAACATGAACATAAACATAAACACGAGCAGAAAACATCCTCCTCTTCTCGTCTAACATATACTCAAACCAACCCCTCTACACGGCAGCAGCCGCAACCCCCCCTCCCCCACCTCCCCCACCTCCCCCACCCACCCCCTTCCCCCCCGCCAACCCCGCCGCAAACTTCTCCCTCTCCGCCTTCTCCTTATCCCTCTGCTCCTTCTCCGCCTTCGTCATGCGCGGTTTCCGCGGCTGGCCACCACCTCTCCCCGACGCGCCAGATCCAGCTGCCCCACCTCCCCTCCCCGTCCCCGTCCCAGTGCCACCATCATGTCCCGATCCGCCGGGGAGATGGTGATGATGCGTGCCATGTGCTGCGGCACCGGCACCACCACCGCGACCACCCCGTGATCCCGGTCCGCCGGAGCTGTGTCCGCCCGCGCCACCGCGACCGCGGCCACGGCCGCGTTTTACGGTTCCGTCGGCGCTGGGGTGGGTGTTAGTATGTATTTAAAAAAGTAGATGATGATAAGGGGTAATACGTACCGTTCAACAGCAACCTTCTCCCCCTCCGGGATGAGGGGACCGGAATATACGAAAAACCCATCCTTGGCCGCGGCAGATTGTTCCTGCCAGGCCATCTCGCTGTCGTCGACGAAGGGGTCGTCGCGGTCATATTCTTCAATCTTCCGACGACGCGTTCGCTTCTTGGGTGGTTCGGGGGCAGGTTCGTTGCCTGCTGTGCCGTTTGTGCCGGTCATGGGCACGTCGCCGTCGGCATCGCTGTCGCGGTCCACGTCGACGCTGAGGTCGTCTTCCGCGGCGCTGTCGATGCCGATTCCCTTGCCGTTTTTCTCGGTGCGTTCTAGGGCGGCGCTGGCGGCGCTGACGCGGGCGAGACGTTCGCGTTGGGCGGCGAGGCGGGGGTGGAGGGCGTCGAAGCCGTATTGTTGCTCTGCGAGGCGGGTGAAGTTGATGACTTGGTTGGTTTTGCCGTTTAGGGGGATGTGGAGGATGATGTTGGGGGTGGTTTTGGTGGAGGAGTTGGACGAGCTGGCGGGATCGACGCCAAAGAGAGTGCTAGCTAGTAAGCCGGAGCCTGGAAGGGGGGGTGGAGCTGTGTCTTTGGCACGCGGGGGTTTGGGTGATGGGGCGGTTGAGGGTGGTCCGGTAGAAGCGCCTGTCCCCTTCTTGGATGTCGTAGTGGGTTTCTGGAGGGTTGACGGGGCGGGTGCACTGGCTTTACTGTCGATATCCATGGCTGAATCTTGTAATAGTGAGGAGGACGGTGGCGGTTGGTGGACAGCCTTTGGCTGCTGGATCGTAGTCGCACTGGTAGCCGTGACAGGAGACTGCTTGGTAGGCGGATTGTCTTGGGTTTGCTGAGAGAAGGATGCCTGCGGTGGAGCCGAGGCAGACGGTACGGGTGGAGGGTTGACTATGCTCGCAATGGAAGGGGATGCGCTGGCATGGTTGCGTTGACGGGAGGAAGGAGGCGGGGTGACGGCGTTGGGCGGGGGGCTGAACGAGTGAAGGCCGGGCGCGAGTGACAGCTTTGAGGAAGCGGAGACATGGGGGCGAGAGATGGCCGGGTTGTCAAAGGCAGAGCGGATGGGATCGTAGTTCTGGCCGCTTGAGCGAGCTGGTTGGGGTTGGACCTGGGGTTGAGGCTGGGATGCGGGCGCAAGAGTCGGAGCAGAAGATGGCGCTGGCTGTATCTGATATTGCTGGTAGGCGGGCCGCGAGCTGGAAAAGTCATAGCCCGCGGCCTGGGACGTGCCATGGGCGTGCGACGGCGGGGAGTGGTGAGGATGCGGCTGCAAGGGGGGCGAGGCGGCGGAGGACGGGGCCAGATGGAAGTGCGCAGTGCCGGGCTGGGTGGGCGAGCGGGACAGCGGCGTGGAGGCAGCGGGCGGCGTGGGCGCCACCAGGTCCGATATCTTGGACTGGCGGGCGGGCGCAAGGGGTTTGTTCTCGACGTGGTCCAGCTTGGCTCGTTTGCGCGACGTAGTGTCTTGGGGGGGATTATCTTTGTCTTTACTGTCCTTGTCTTTATTGCTGCGCCGTCTTCGGGGCTTGACCTCTTTCTTGTCCTTGTCGTCCTTGTCCTTGTCCTCCTTTTTGCGGCGCGTGCGTTTGGGCTTTGGGGGCGCTGTCTTGTCGGGCTTGACGGCGACACTCGACTCCTTGGGCGGGTCTGTGGCGGCGGGAGTGGGAGTCGGGTCGGGGACGGGGATGGGGAGGGAAGCCCGAAAGCGGTACAGAGTCGGCGGGGTGGGCACACTCTCGCACTCGGACAGGTTGGGCGAGGAGAGGTCGTCGAGGTCCTTGATCAGGGTGGTGGTAGGGGGTGGGTGTTCAGGCTGAGGTTGGGGTTGTTCCTCTCCCCTTCGCGTCCGGCGTCCTCGCCCGCCCTCGTCTGCGTCGCCCGACATGGCTGTAGAGGTTATTGCTGTGGAGCAGTTTTACATCCAGTAAATTGGGGTATCTTGGAGTATCTGGATGGGGTGGACAATGATTAATTACAGACGAGGATAAGAGGTTGGGTGTTGGGATGAGATGGTGTGATGTTGACGTGGACGTGGCGAGAACACGGGGCGGAGAGAATGGAGATGACAAGGAGAATGGAATTGGAAGAGAATAGAGAAGAGAATGAAGAAGGATGGATAGGAGAAGTGGAATCAAAGGGATGAAACACGCAGGGTGATACACGGGCTGATGGACGAGAAGGAGAGATGGCGAAGGGAAAAGGAAAATAAGAGAGAAAATAAGAGGAGAAAACAGGGAATGAAACGAGAGAAGAAACGCGGGAAGAAGGGAATGCAAATAGCTATTAACTGGCTACGGGGTAAACGAAGAGCATTGATTTCCTGCCAGTAAGTACAGCTGTCTGTTCTGATTCTTATTACTGCTGGCTGCATGTAACATCTGCTTCTCTATTCCATGCATCATCCTGGATCTATTCCATCCTAAGGTTCCTCATCCCAATTCATCCCATTCATCCCATTCATCCCATTTCACATTCCATTTCATCTCTTCAGTCAATCATTTCAGGTTTCAATTCTTTGGAGATTAGAGATATCTGAGCTATTCCGCTTCTGGCTAGCTCTCCACTCCCACGTGACCAACCTTAAGCTTTCCCACGCTAACCCAAATTGGAAGATAGGGCTGGCTGACTCAGCACGATAAGATAATCTATATTCTTATGTATCCAAGAGTTGATCAAATCTTCAACATCACATCTCTGCTCAATCTCTGGTCTGTTTCTCTCTTGTGTTTTATCTTCTGCTACAACTATGGCTTTCCGCGGGGAACGCTTCGTCATCGACCTCTCCGACGACGACGAGCCCATCCCTCCCCATCCCCCCTCCGCCTCCCTCGATTTCGTCGCAGACATCAAAGAACGAGTCCCCTCCGCCCCCATCCCACCCGCTCCTCCTCGCCCTGCCTCTGCTTCCACCGGCTTTCCCGAACACAAAAAGCGGACGAGGGTATCTGCCTTTAAGAAACAGCGCGTGGGCCAAGATGCATCCCCAACAGCCCCTCCAACCGCCGCCACACCACAAGACGAGAAGAAGTCCATCGACGAGGAAAACAAACGGAGACTGGCAGCCATGAGCCCTGCTGAGATCGAGGGCGAACGGGGGGAGCTGATGTCTGCGCTGCCCCAGTCGCTGATTGAGCGGCTGCTACGGAGGGCCAATATCGAGGAGGACGAGAATGACAATGAGGAACACCCTACACTGCGAAAAGAGAATACTACATCAGCCTCCCCAAATACATCACCACCACAAAAACCTCCACCAACCAAACCCACCAAATCCGTCTCCTTCGATATCCCTGAACCAGAACCAGAACTAGAAACACAACCAGAAACACAACCACAACCCACCCCCTCCTCCCAATCCCTAGACCTCTACCCAGCCTCCCACCCCCCCACAACCCCCATCCACTTCCCCCGCCCCCCCCCGCGCTCATCCCCCATGCCCCCCCTCGACCCCTCCTCCCCCTCCTTCTTCTCCGACCTCCAATCCCACTACTTCCCCGACACCCCACACTCCCCCACCTCCCTCTCCTGGCTCTCCCAAAACACAGAAACATCAACACCCTCCCCATACCACCCCACCTCCCCCGCCCCCTCCGCACCCCCCTCCGCCCTCCGCTTCTCCCTCTCCGCACACCTCCTCTCCCCACGTACCTCCCTCTCCATCCCCACGTCAGCGGGGATGCATCATCATGCAAACGACCCGGAGGCGGCCGGGTATACGATCCCCGAGTTAGCGATGTTGTCACGGAGTACGCTGCCTGCGCAGCGGTGTCTGGCGTGGCAGGTGTTGGGGAGGTTGTTGTATAGGCTGGGACGGGGGGAGTGGGGGGAGAGGGGGAGTGGGCTTGTGGAGGGGTTGTGGGAGGTTGTGGAGGGGGAGGGGGTTGTGGGGGGGATGTTGGGGGAGGTTGGTGATAATAGTAGTAATGGGGAAGGGGGAGGGAATGAGAGGGGTGCGAGGATTGGGAAACATGCTAGTGCGAGGGCGTGGGCGATGGAGGCGCTTTGGTTGTGGAGGATGGGGGGGGGAGGGGATAGGGGGTTGGTTGGGAAGGGGGAGGTTAGGGCGAAGTAGGTTTTTTCTTTCTTTTTTATGTGGGGTGGTTGTGATGTTGCTAGATTTGATGAATGAATGAACAAATGGATGGATGATGATTGTATATTAAATGGTGCAGGTGTGGTGTTGCTCCTTATTCATTTTAGATCAGGATTTCCAATCGGAGTTGTAGTTATTGAACGGCAATTTCCTGTCTCTTTCTCTATCTGCATAAACAGCAAGCATGTCATGTTCTATATGTAAGCGACATCCAATACCCATAAACGCCAATAATGAAACCAAAAACCAAAAAGCATGCACATATCTATCCATTTATGTCCGGGTATCAATCCATCAATCCTCATTCCCCACCCCCCATCATCCCTCACCGAACAACCCTCTCCCCATACCGATCATACTCCACAAACTCCCCCTCACCCACTCCCACTCCAAACCCATACCCATAACCCCTCCCACCCCCATCCTCCCCCCCATAAACCCTCCCATCAAACGCCAGCCCCAGCGGGATATGCAGCGGGGGAGTCCTATTCACACTCCCACCCTCCATCCCCATCGGAATCCCACCCCCATGACTCGACGAGAAAATCGCAAGTTCCCGCTCGCTAGTCGGCGAGCGGACGAGGTCCAGTGAGGCCCCCGTGTTGTTGCTGGTGAGGGGTGTGGATTTAGTCTGGGCCTTGGGCTTCGGAAAGCCTCTATTGGCATGTCTATTCGCTTGCTGAGAGCTAGTATGGGCGTGGCCATGGGTATGACTATCCTTCCGACGGAGTGGAATCTGCCAACCCTCACTCCCCCGGTCCCGGTCCCGGTCCCCGCGACGGCGCCAAAAACACACCTTCCCACTTATCTTTCTCGCGGCCTTGGCGTATTCCCTTCTCAGCACGGCGGTGGTGCCGAAGACGAGCCAGAAGACGAGACTCGCCGTGACGCCGGGGAAGTAGGCGATGAGGTCGTTTTTCGTGCGTGAAACGGAGAGGTCAGGTGTGCGGGCAGTGGTGTCTGTGGAGAAGTTGCGGCTTTGGATTATTTGGTAGGTTACCATGCAGAGTTCAAAGATCCTGTGATTTTGGGAGTTAGTTACGTGGTTTTGGTTTGGTTTGGTTTGGTTTAGGTAGATGGTTGCGTGCGTACATGAGGATGCAAAATCCAATCGTGAACCGGACGATGAGCCACTGCTCGTCTTTTCGCCGGCTGCGGTCGCCGCTGCGGTTGTTGCGTGGGTAGCTGGTGCTGCCGGACCAGGCTCCGGCGCGGGAGAGCTCACGCCGGCTGCGGATGTATTTGTATAGAGTTAACATTACGAGGATGCTGCCGAAGGAGGTGCTGAGGATGACTGCGGCTGTTAGAGTTTGGTTTGCGTGGGCGGGGTTTAAGTTGTTGCGTACATAGGCAGTTGTAGATGATTAATGAGGCGAGGAGGGATCGTTTGATACTGTCTGTGTGTAGGATTCCTTGGAAGATGGCTGGGACGATAATTGCGAAGGCGAGGCATGCCCATCGGATGGCGGCTTTGGTGGTCGTTGAGAGCGGGATGCGGATCTTCCACATGCCGATGAAGAGGTGGGCGGCCCTGGGGATGGTTAGTTTGATATCACTGCATGTTGGGAGGCGCTGGACGAACCAGAAAAACAGCAGCACGGCGACGACATTGTATATCGTGTTCTCTATACGTTTTGTGGTCAGTAGAGAATTTAGAATGCGTGGGATGTTCCCTTACGGATTCTAAAGTTGACAAGCTGCACAGGATGCACGGCGCCAATTAGCCGAAGTCCGGGAAATTCATCCGTCAACTTCGATTGCTCGAACGTGGCCTGCTTGACACTCCTCCATTTCACCGCGAAGTGGATTTGCTGGATGATGGAGGAGGTTGTGCTTATGGCCAAAAACCATGTACATAGGCTGACATCTGCGCAGCAGTTAGAAGACGCCTTATCTATTCAATTGAGCGTTAAGTAGATCAGGGGTCGGGGGCATACAACTGAAGCGATCCGGCGTACGGATGAAGTACACTGCCAGCACCAGATTCGGACAGAGACAGATGATAGAGAAGATCAACAGCCCGCAGAAGGCATCCAGGGCACCCTGGGGTATAGACTCTGACATTACTCCATATACATCAGCAAAACGCCAGGTCTTGGTTTCTTGTCACTGCAAGACATCGACGTTCCCTGATGCATGCAGAAAGAAGTGTAAGGAAGAGAAAGAAGAACCACAACCGGGCCATCAGCAGATTAAAGCATGACCTGGGCAGCCACATCCCGGGGATATTCCCGGGATAGCTCTGACCACTGAAAAGTGGCCAATTCCACAGCGGCGTCGCTGGTGCGTTTCGCAGTGAATATCATCACACATTGCGCACGGCAGAATCAGCTGATCATCGCATGCCTGATGCTCATTACTTGTTCAGCTCGCAGGCGAGGGTCTGGGGGATTGTCGAGGATGGGCGATGCAAGGACCCCGCATTCTGCAAGCCTTACGCCGTTAGGCCCGTTACACGTTCGTCTATCAGCCTTTGTGTAGGATTTCTCCACGAGACGGAGGCACTATGCCGAAAGCTGGCTGGGGTGATGTGAAACAGCCGAGCTTGTTGCAGCTAGATGGAGCCGGACGCCAGACTAGGTGCTAGCCTGCTAGGGCAGCCATCGTCCACAGACGACTTGCGACGGAGGATGTCAACCGCCAATCCTCGCCACCGCTGCTGCTGGGTGCCAGGCTGCCAGGTGGTATTGAGATAGCCGTTGTGGTCGTCGTCTGCAGATCAAGATGTTGAATGTTGACGTCGACCTTAGCCGAGAAGAAGCGGAACTTCCAGAAGCGGAAATGGAAGCTTTGCCGGGCCGAGGCGGAACCTTATTCCGGTCTCGCTTAGAATCTACGCTAGGCCTTCTCTGGTCTAGCGTCGGGCTGCCTCAACGACAACTTACAAGTCTTCTTACAGAGCTATCTTCTTGTGTGAATTCCATATGTGAGCTATGGGTTCATGGCAATGTTGAATGCAGTCAAGATATCTACGGACCAGGCACCAGTATCATGTCCGCCGTGCAGCTGGATGAGCAAGGCAGTGGGGGACTGCGACTGCCCAGCGCCAGTCACGAGCATGGCGCCGTGCTAGCAAACACAGCCTTTCCATTGGCGGACTGGACAAATACATGGGCTCGGACACATTGTGGAAAAATTGCTGTCGACTAGATTCGAATGATTTTGGTTCCATTCACAGTTCAACAGGGGACGATACCCAGCAATCCCGCAAGAGTCGACGATATATTGTTATCTGCTCTGTTGTAAGCAAAGATGATACTCACCGACCTACCAAATGAGCTCATCCTCGATACCGTCTCCTTCTTTGACTCCGAAACTGATATCAACGCCTTCGCCAGAGCGTGCAAAAAGCTCTACAGCGTGTTAAACCCTTATCTTTACCGCTACAATGTGCAGCACCACGAGTCCTCAGCCCTGCGATGGGCCGTCAAACTGGCACGCCGCGCCACAGTCGAACACATGCTGCACGCGCGCGCTGATCTCCACGCAGGAGCCCAAACGGACGAGGACTACAGCCTGGCTGCACTTCACACACGCAGATCGGCCATCTTGCTCGGCGACCCAATATTCCATTATCTCATCAAGGAGCCTGGCGTTACGGCGGAGCTAGACGAACAGGAAGCTGCCGACCGCGCCGCTATCGTCCGTCTTCTTGTCAAGAGCGGCGCAGACATTAACGCCCGAGGCATCATGTTGAAATCTGCTCTGCTGGTTTCGGCCTCCGGAGCTAACTATGCTGTCTTCTGGCCACTGATAGAGAATGGTGCCGACATCAATACCGTTGATTACGATGGGACCACCGTGCTTCATGCAGCAGCAGCTGGTGGGTGTTGCGATGCAATTCTGCAGTATTTAATAACCACCGGTAGACTCGATGTCAATATCCGAGACAAGGAAGGAAAGACCCCGCTGCATTACGCTGCTGAAAGAGCACGGACTGGCGCTTTGCGTTTTCTAATCAAGAACGGCGGCAACGCAAATGCAGCGGATATCTACGGGAAACTCCCATCCCAGACGGTGATGACGGATCTTGGCACACCAAAGCCTGACATCAGCGCTCTTCCAACCTTTCGTGTGCTGTTCACAGATGGTAAGGCAAATATCAACGCAGGGAATCGGGGAGGCGCCACCGTCCTGCATGAAGCTGCGAAGCGTGGCTGGCCAATTGCGTTGTCCGAGGCGTTTGTGATCGAGTTTGGTGCCGATGTCAATGCTAAAGATGTCGGGGGGAAGACCGCGGTGGACTATGCAATCGAGCAGAAGGCCAGTCATCTGCTCCGCTTTTTGCGGGATCATGGGGCTGGTGCTGGTGCTGAGGTTGCACGGAAATCATGACGCGGAGGAGAATCCAGAGCGAGTATTTTGGTGATGGGGGGGGGGGGGGGGGGGGGGGGGGAAGGAAGTCGGGCAGACAGGGGGTGAGGGAGGGGAGGGATGAAATTAGTTTTTGGGGTTCGCTCC